>OX336393.1:429912323-430512323 GCA_946902985.2 Meconema thalassinum
CAGGTGTATTGACATACAGTATGTATTGGCAGTCACGCTCCAAGAATGGCAAATAGTAAGGAATACTTTAGGTAAGCACTGCAAATAGTACTGATAACCATGATGTCCCCAGCCGCCAAAAATTAAACAAGTTTACGATAAAACTCATTTTGTAGTAATCGTTATTATAACTTTAAACTAGATTTTGCACTGCATATAATTAATTTTATATGACGGTTGGTGGTGGAGAAGTTTGGTCACCTCACATCTAAATATTCCCACGGAAAGCAAGGAGTGTCGGAACTTTGAGTCGTGCATTAGACTGGGACGGACCAGGACATTGATAATGCATGCAGTAGAGAAGTCTAGCTTTAGGCCCAACGTCGCGTCGACCAGCCAGCTTTCTTGGGGAAGCGCATGCGTCCTCAGGAAGGCACAAAATGAATCATTTAACAAGTCTCTACCACGACCAAAACTCCGGACGAAATCGTAATTGGCCCTAAATAATTCTAGCTCTCCTACGTTGAGAGTCATAATGAGGAACGAGATCGTATTCGAATCTCGGTCAGTGCATGGAGAAGGGCACAGTGGGAACAATTCGAATACAGCCCAAGCTGATTTAGTAGATGTTCTGCTATGAGCTCCGTGAGGTAGCCAGGACTTCGTTTCATGAAAGGGGTAGTAGAGGAAATATAAATTACTCCTCCCCCCAACTACCGTAAATGCCAAAATTATATTGGGTCATTGTAGTAAATTTTCTTCTATCTGACCATCTCAGAAAAATGAAAATCCACAGCCTGCTTCCAGTCTCCGATCGGGTCAGGAATGGAATGAATGAAGCCCCCATCTAGCGGCGAGGATATGAACTGTGCCGGCTGCCGAGGCCTGGCGCACTCCTCTGGGGCAATGATTAAATGAATGACAGATGAAATGAAATGATAGTGGAGAGTGTTGCTGGAATGAAAGTTTGACAGGGAAAACCGGAGTACCCGGAGAAAAACCTGTCTGCCTCCGTTTTGTCCAGCACAGATCTCACATGGAGTGACCGGGATTTGAACCACGGACCCAGCGGTGAGAGGCCGGCGTGCTGCCGCCTAAGCCACGGAGGCTTCACCTGACCATCTCAGATTTACATGAAATTCGGCAAGAAATTAAAATACATGAAGTTGTACACACACGCAAAATTTTACTCCTCAATGTTTTACGAGATTTACAGCAGGGTTGCAAACATGATAAGAAATGTAAAATTATTCCTCGTGTGCTCTGCAAACAGGTGATGAAGAATTATTATTTTTAAAATGTAACTATTTTCAATGTAAACTAGTCCCCTTTAGCATCAAAATAAGACCAACATGAACGATCTACCTCAATTAGAAGTAAAGTTATGATTCATTTTGGGAAGTAAAGAGGGTAAATGCCTGAAGATGAAATCATCAATTGAAGGGGAGCAATCGATAAAATAAATAAATAAATAAATGAATGATTATGTTATGGGATTAGCATTTCTAACTTAGCTTGGGACGCAGAAGTTTTGGAATTTTGCCCTGCAGGGGATCTTTAAGATGCACGCATTGCCCAATTCCCATAATCTGCAACAAACATGCTGTCAGAAGATCACCTAGTAGGCTATCTGCCCTTGGCTGAGGAAATGCGGCAAATGTGGAGAAAGGAAAGTGTCATTTCCTATCTCTCTGTACCTCTGAAGTGCTGAAATAGCTAAGGGTTCACCACTCACCAGGCAAGCTACAACTATTTGTATATATAATAATATAATAACAATATCGTATGGCCTCGGGTGCCGGGTGCTAGCTTTGTAATTTGACACCCAGAGGGTAGCTTGCATGTCGAATTTCGTTGTTCCTTGCAGCGCTATGAAAGTCAAGGAGGTTAGATATCTAAGCTCCTTGAACACTATAGCGCTTTCTGGTAGAGAAATGAGGAACTTTGTATTGGCGAAAACTCCTGAGATTAATTTTGCCATTATGAACACGGCCTACTGAATTAAAATGGGTTCTTTGACATGCCAACATCGTATGGCATGCGTGTCGTATTTTTGCCGCCTTTCAAAAATTACTTACCACGGTCAGGAGCGAACCTGCAATCTTGGGGTTAGTAGACCGACACGATATCCACTCACCCACCGTGGCAAGCTAACTATTTGTATGACTCGTGCAGATAAGATATATTTACGTGTGGACAATCGAGTCAAATCATCATATTTCTTGTTTCTCAGGGATGTCCAATTATTATTATTATTATTATTATTATTATTATTATTATTATTATTATTATATTTACTGCAGTACAAAATAATAGAATTTCCGACTGAAAACTCGTAATGAAAATACTATTCGTGCAAGAAAAATTGAATTGAAGAATGGATTCCAGGGGAAGCTAGTGCTTGCGAGAACCAGGTTGAAAACGTCTGTCCTAAAAAGAATCAAAAATAACAAAGTAACATTTCCTCAAGATAAAATGATAGACGTGATTGACATGAGTGTTAATGTGTGTCTTTAAGGTGACGACAGTACGGCCGACCATCCCAGTATGCAGTAATTACTACTTGTTGATGAACGGGTGAGGCACACAATAAATCGCAGATGTTACGTCGTTAAAAGCTTCACCGTCTTGCCTCTCAGTACTTACGCAGTCATTTGTAGTTAACGTAATGAATACAACTACATCCTTGTGTACAATTAGTGTTAATGAATACAATTTAACATCTTGGACGTTCGTTTCTATTGCTCCTATTCTTATTCTGCCTCACGTCTTACGTCATCAACCAAGCACTTAAAATTACAGGCTGCACGCGAGCATTGAGTTCTGTACTCAATATAGGTCAAGTGAGGCTTGTCTTGAAGTTGTTCTTATCCAGAAATGGTTCGCTACATGGAGAGCATTTCAGTTGTCTGTCTTCAATACCAAGTGCGCATCGCTGCGTAGTGACTAACATTCTTGGTTGTCACCACGGAGACCCAGGTTTGACTCCTGGTTCTAGCAAGACATTGGTTGGTTGGTTGGTTCCTCAGTTTAGGGGCTGCGACAACGCGGTCATGTAGCCCCATGTACTTTGGGTGTGTGTAGAAGCTGTCTGATAACCGGTATTAATTATGATGACTGTATTAGTGTGTGCTAACTGTTTCTGATTCAAGTAAGGACTGCAGACATTCGATTTTTCGTAGTTCCAACTTTTGCTACCAAACGCCACCGTCAACGTAGGAATTCAGTATATTAACACCAACTACTAACAATAATAGAAACGTCGTTGGTCTAAACGTATCAATGGGAGAAACACATTTAATATACCTACTGCGCACCTAATTTTTAATCGCGCGCTCTATCGGCAAAAAGAGGCTATTTTCAATAACACCGTTGGCATGGGTTCACTAACTGGCCGGTATAGAGCTCAGCTCGCATCTAGTAGGCAGTGGATAGCTCCCACATACCGTAATTCAACTAGTTGCTGGTAGATGTCACTCATGCCATTGGAGAACTTTGTTTTAATTAAATATATATTTTCCATTGCGAAATGCACAATATAACGCTCAATTGTATAACGCCTCAGTACTCAATAACAATAAATATAAAACAAGATGTTCAGTAAAGAACATATAGCCTACTTTCTCCTAAATGCATGGGTATTGTTATAACTCTTTGTCCTTTTCAAGGAGTATGATTGAATGTTGGTTGTAGTAGCTTGTTGAAATACAACGTGCTATAGGGATATTAAACATGAATATGAGGTGCCCTTTGCTAGTGGTACCTCTGTACCAAATTTCGTTCAATTCGGTTTCACCGTGTTTGAATTGATAGGGGGAATCGATTTGCACACATACTTGGCCACCATCTGCAAACTATTGGGCTGATGTTCTTGCAGTTTGGTCAGAATATGTTTCCCACATAAAGATATGGTGTTGCAAAATTAGGTAGAGACTAGATTATTAGGTTGGTCGTAATTACATTTTAGCTTTTAACATTTGGGTGGCCACGATTACGTTTCCATCAAGATAGCGGTGATATAAAACATGACACTGAGGTGCCCTTTGCTAGTGCTACCTCTATACCAAATTTCGTTCCATTTGGTTTCAGCGTGTTTGAATTAATAGGGGGAATCGATTCTGACACAAAGATGGCCGCCATCCGCAAATTATTAGGCGAATGACCTATTAGATTGGTCAAAGGATGCTCCCTCCATAAAGGTATGTAGTTGCAAAATTTGGTAGAGATCGGATGATTAGGTTAATTGTAATTTGATTTAAGCTTTGAACATTCGTGTGGCCGCCATTACGTTTCAGTCACGATGGCGACGATATAAAACATGACACTGAGGTGCCCTTTGCTAGTGCTACCTCTGTACCAAATTTCGTTCCATTCGGTTCCACCGTGTTCGAATTAATAGGGGGAATCAATTTTGACATAAAGATGGCCGCCATCCGCAAACTATCAGGTGAATGACCTATTAGATTGGTCAAAGGATGCTCCCTCCATAAAGGTATGTAGTTGCAAAATTTGGTAGAGATCGGATGATTAGGTTAATCGTAATTTGATTTAAGCTTTGAACATTTGTGTGGCCGCTATTACGTTTCCGTCAAGATGGCGGCGATATAAAACATGACACTGAGGTGCCTTTTGTTAGTACTACCTCTGTACCAAATTTCGTTCCATTCGGTTGCACCGTGTTTGAATTAATAGGGGGAATCGATTTTCACACAAAGATGGCCGCCATCCGCAAACTATTACGCTGATGACCTATTGGTTTGGTCAAAGGATGCTCCCCCCATAAAGGTATGTTGTTGCAGAATTTGGTAGAGATCGGATGATTAGGTTAATCGTAATTTGATTTAAGCTTTGAGCATTTGTGTGGCCGCCATTACGTTTCCGTCAAGATGGCGGCGATATAAAACATGACACTGAGGTGCCTTTTGTTAGTACTACCTCTGTACCAAATTTCGTTCCATTCGGTTGCACCGTGTTCGAATTAATAGGGGGAATCGATTTTCACACAAAGATGGCCGCCATCCGCAAACTATTACGCTGATGACCTATTGGTTTGGTCAAAGGATGCTCCCCCTATAAAGGTATGTTGTTGCAAAATTTGGTAGAGATCGGATGATTAGGTTAATCGTAATTTGATTTAAGCTTTGAGCATTTGTGTGGCCGCCATTACGTTTCCGTCAAGATGGCGGCGATATAAAACATGACACTGAGGTGCCTTTTGTTAGTACTACCTCTGTACCAAATTTCGTTCCATTCGGTTGCACCGTGTTCGAATTAATAGGGGGAATCGATTTTCACACAAAGATGGCCGCCATCCGCAAACTATTACGCTGATGACCTATTGGTTTGGTCAAAGGATGCTCCCCCCATAAAGGTATGTCGTTGCAAAATTTGGTAGAGATCGGATGATTAGGTTAGTCGTAATTTGATTTAAGCTTTGAACATTTGTGTGGCCGCCATTACGTTTCCGTCAAGATGGCGGCGATATAAAACATGACACTGAGGTGTCCTTTGCTAGTGCTACCTTTGTACCAAATTTCGTTCAATTCGCATTCACCGTGTTCGAATTGATAGGGGGGGACAGACATTCAGAGTACACACACTCACACACACACATACACACACACAGACACACACACACAGACTCACACACACACATACACACACACAGACAGACACACTTTTTTCGCCCTGTGTTGATCTCATAAGTCTACTTTCATTTTTTGAAAAAATCGAAAGTAGGCTAAAAATCAAGCAAAAAATTACAACTCAGTTGGGATAGAACCCCAGCCGGCCGGATGAGAGACCAACGCTGTAACCACAGACCTAATTATGTCCTTCTAAGTTCAATGTTATCAATCGATTAAAATACAACGTCTTAGCAAATAAGTACTTTGAGTAAACGATTTCTTCACTGGAGTATATTTCAAACAAAGTTCATTTCATACAAAGTTCCTATTATTTATATCAGTAGGCTAAATTGAATGTAACATACTCAAATTAGTGAAATATAGGTCAGAACGAGAGATCAGCTGCCATCTTGTCTGTAACCAAGACGGCTCAGCTTTTTAAAGCCACTTCTCCACTATAATATTACATTATAAACTTTTATTTTCGAACGGGCACGTCTTCTAGAACAGTTTAAACGATTCTCGGTTCGATAATCGGAACTGGTGGGTCCCATGTTATGGATTATATAGTTTGCATAATTCACACGGCCGCCATATTGAAATGGTACGGCTAATGACCTTGTCGTATGGCCACAAGACGCGTACCATATGAAGGTATGTTGGTACCAAATTTGGTAAAGATCCGATGATTAGTTTGGTTGTAATTTAATTTTACGTTTTGACCAGTTGAGTGGCCGCCATTATGTTTTGGTAAAGATGGCGGCAATATAAAACATGACACTGAGGTGCCCTTTGCCAATGCTACCTCTGTACCAAATTTCGTTTATTTCGGACACACACACAGACAGACCCACACGTTTTGGCCCTGTGTATATCTCATTATTTGCAAAAATCGAAACTAGGTTAAAAACGGCCATATTTATATCCGTCATTTTCAGGTAATATTTTGTCATTTTTGAGTCGTATTTGCTGGCATATTTGGGTTATTTTTAGGGCTTAAACATCCGAGCCCTAGATATTACAGTACAGCTGCTTGATATGAATTGCCGCTACATAAGACGAAACGGGCGGGAGGAGTACAACTGTCTGTTTGCCTGAGTTGTGGAAGAATGGTGGTGGTGGTGGGGGGAGAGAACTCGACAATAATTACAGCAATTAAACAGCTCCAAGACAATACATCTTCTCTTCCCACCCTTTGCTACCTGTCTGTCTGTCTAGAACGTCGTAAGGTCTCTGTTGATTTATTAGAAAATTAAATGAGAAATGGAAGCAATTTCTGTTCACTCACCCAATTATGGTTTCCATCACTGACTATAATCGTTCAATGTTTATGTGGATCATATATTAACTAAAGAATAAGCTGATCTTCTTTAATTTAAAGCAGATGCGTTTAAGTTCACGATGCAGGCGTATCAAAGTAGAACAAAAATGTGGAGATTGTTGTTTTAACATCTACTGTAGATCATCTGCATCTAATGAATCTATCGACTATTTGACATCTGAATAGCTTTAAATAAAAACGCCAACTGTCAATAAATACACTATTATTATTATTATTATTATTATTATTATTATTAGTTGTTAGGGCTACTTTCCAGCACGGTGTGCTCATCATCAGCAATCTTAACAATTTGTCCCCCAGGGGCTCACGACTAGTGGGTCGTGGGTTGGCGACCACGGGGCCCCAGCTGAGTTCAGGATTACTTCCACTTACTTGTGCCGGGATCCTCTCTGTCACCTTTTATATCGACCTCCCTTGGTCAACTCTTGTTCTTTTCCGATCCTGACGGTATTAGGGTATCCGAGGCTTAGGGAGTCTTTCACTTTCCCGCCTTAATGGGCGCTTGTCTCATCCTTTCTGATCCCTCATTCTTCGAAGGGTCAGACCTCTTCTGTTCTCTTCATATCTCCTGCCTTCTGCTCAAGGCCCTTAAGATGGCAGGGTGTGTGCAGTCCCAACACTTCTGGTGCATCCTCGATAGTGCTACACCCTCAGGGGCTCACGGCTGGTGAGTTCGGGAGTTGGCGACTCCGAGGGATTCCTGAGCTGGGTACGGTTTTCTCCCTTTTTCGATTGCCTCTGGGGCGGACCCTCTCCTCTTTCCCTTTCCTATCTGCCTTTCATGGCTCTCCTTCCTTCCAAGTCGCTCAATCCGCATTCTAGGAAGGTTGAGGGCATTTCTCTTCCTCCTGTCCATTATTTGCCTTATTCTCCTTTTGTTTTCCATTTCATCTTCTAGTAGACAAGTGCGTAGTTAGTTTTAGTTATATAGTTTACATTACATTCTCATCTTTCACTTTCATCCAAACCATTAAGTGCCGATAACCTAGATATTAGGCCCCTTAAAACGGCAATAATCATCATCTTAACAAGTTGTCGGAAGAAGGTTGCGAGTAATTGAAACTATGTTGTATTTCTGAGATGCTCTTAAAACATTCCAATACCATCGAAATCTGATCTGTTACAAAGTTATTTACCCAACAATTATAAATAACCTTCTAAGAAACTTATAAAATTACTGTGTTTTTTTTGTTTGTTTTAGTTCTTTTTAATAATATACTCTCTGTATGCTCCACTATATTCATAGACATGCTCTTAACTAATTTCATACAATTGTGTAATTATGATATACGGTACATTTTTTCCTATGCATTATTTGCTGACGGGTGATGATCATGATTTTCTTTCATTGCTATGAAGTCCACAGAGTTCACGAATTTTGAAAATGGTTGAAAAAAAATTCTGATTAAAATGACTTTTGAATCGGCCAGTACCCTTCTATGGAAACACTGTTTAATCAAATGGTTCTCTTGCTATTCACTGCACTGCACTGCACTCAAGTACATTATTATATGAACCACTGTTTGGGGTCCTCCTTCGTTATAGGAACACTCGGGGCTGCATACAATTTTAAGTCTGTGTAGATAGGAGTTGATATTTCCTTGTCCTGATATTAATGTTGACAAATTTGGCGTGAGGTTAATTTTGCTTGTTAATCTGCTTTCAACTGTTGGGAAGAATTCCTTTCGAAGATTCTTCCCATTTCTGCTGCCATTCATTAGTAGATTCTCTCCTGAGTTCAGATATTACTGTTGAGAGAGGTAATATTTGTCCTAACAGATTTGATTTAATTTTGCTGCTTCCTTTGCTAGTTTATCAGCCAAATCGTTGCCTTGTAAACCTACATGTGCGTGATTTAATCCCCTTAAACTGTATACACCAATTACTTGTGATTAACTTTGCCGTATTTTTCTTTATTATCTCAAGTAAGTGATTGTGATTTTTGCTATCCTCTATGGAGTCAATTGTTATTTTACTATCCGTGTGTACAGTGGCTCTTTATTCTACGTTGTCCTCAATCCTCGTCATTCAGATCTGATCAAGTTGATAACATTATTTGTTTCATTTACAGCGGTGGTTAAAAATGAAACTATCTCAACGATAGGCTATCATTCCACAGCTTCCTCACGTTTGTACATGATTATAACCATTCTGACAAATTCAATCTTAACCTAATAGTTTTGTCTACATAACAACCACATCACTGTCCCATCTTCAAGCTGGATTTATATCAAGATTTATTTCTTTCATTTTAAACATATTTTTTGTAACAGAACGTGTCTTTTTTAATTTTAGTGTATCGGTTTTTTAGCTTTTAGACGATTATTGTTTTAGAAATAGTTTTGAGAACAACCTTCTGTTATGGTAAAATTTTTCATGTAGTGTAAGTCCTGCTTTTCTATTCATATTATTATTTGCGCTGAGAAAGGTCTCAATGAGGCCGAAATCGGTACCATAACAAGTAGTTCCGTGATGAGCTAAAGCCTATTTTCATATATCCTACTTATGTTAATTGCCACTATCAACATATAAAATTTCATTTTGATTGCTGTAATAGATTCGTAGATATTGAGAACCGACTAAATATTTCAGATGGTCGCCATGTTGGATTGTTATAAATATAGGCCATAGAGTTATGTACCATTAAAGGAATATTATTGTGTAGGTTCATTATTCAAAATTTCACTTCAATCGCATAATTACGACACAAGAAATAAAAAAATAAAAATTCGCACAGCCGCCATCTTGAAGTTATATAAACAATTGAACTGAATTAGATACCAGTGCATTACAATGTGTATAAACATTTGCTGTACCAAGTTTCATTGCGTTTGGATATTAAATCGCGAGAAAGGTCTATTTAAAATTTTCAAATTCGCATGGCCACCATATTCGTTTTGTAGTTAACCGGTTTTTGAAAGTCTTATAGATGAACGTCCAGTAGTGCCCTTTATCTCCGTACAAAATTTCAGGGTGATACCGCTAACAATTTCAGAGATATAGAATGGCAGTGAAATATTTCGCACAGCCGCCATCTTGAGGTTATTTAAACAATTGAACGAAGTTAGATGTCGGTGCATTACAATGTCTATAAACATATACTGTACCATGTTTCATTACGTTTGGTTGGTTAAATCTCGAGAAACGTCTATTTAAAAGTCGCAACTTCACTTGGCCGCCATGTTGATTTTGTAGTTACCAGGTTTTCTAAAGTTACATAAATGAACTTCTAGTAGTTCCCTTTATCACCGTACAAAATTCCAGGGTGATATCGGTAACAGTGTCAGAGATATTGAGTGCTGGTGATATACTTCGCACAGCCGCCTTGTTGGATTGGTGAGACGTAACAAAATGTGAAGGGCACGGTCGGGGTCTTCCAGAGTAGTGCTATGATGTTACCGAGTTTCATTGAAATCACTCCAGCCGTTTACATTTTATAAAGGGGGAGGTGTGGGGGGGGGGAACACTCACACACACGAATCACACACATACGCACACACAGGCACACGGACAAAAGGTGATATCATAAGCCTATTTCTTCATAAATGTAAATAGGCTAAAAGTACAAATTAATATTGATTTAAGGTTTTTAATCATCAGGACTTATCATACTTCATCATTAAGGAACAGGACTAACATGGCTATTTTCATGTCACGTTATTAATATCCATCCTCCATTGTCTGAAGAAGGTTTCTAGTTGCTGCATGTTGTGTGGAGGCTTTATAAGCTTTATTGGTCTCGCTCTGCACAGCGCAGCAGCTACTGTAGTGCCTTTCGTTGTCACATCGATAACATTTCTTAATTTCGGTCGACTGCCTGTCCGATATGTCAACGTTTCATGTTGTCAATGTTCATGTGATAACCGTCATTCTGTATTATCGTATTCGAGTGAGCGAGGCACACACGGTTCTGTCACTTGCAGAGATTTCAATTATGATGCGGGGAATCTGAGTTCGCGTCCTTTACTCTCCCAATTGTTTAATAATCTTTATTTATTTTAGTTCAGCTTGTATTTTACTGTTTTATGGACACTAAAGAGGAGAAGAACCCACTTTAGAACATACATGAGTGATAAAATAGTAACACTGAATAGTGACACGATTATATTTTATCATTATTTATTGTTCACAATCTGTGAAGCATTGTTTGTTTATTTTCAGATTACAAATTTAGTTAGTTCCGCCCCTTAAAACAACAATAACTATCAGATTACAAAACTTGTTACTACACACATCAAAAAAAGTTTTGCATCACCTCGGTTCCCAGATCTCCGGCATATAGACGTTGACTGTGTATATTGTATCCAAGATACAGTCCCTTTGACTGTTCATAGATGTCACTAAAACTGCTCAAAGATGTAAACAACCATGCATGAGCAGGGCCTATTAGACGGAGGAGGTACGACAGCCGATCAGTTCCAGTCATTCCACCAGGACGAAGGTACGCTGCTCATGTTGTCTGTAGTTCTACCATGCCTAGAAGGTCAATACCGCAGTTCGATCGCGTCCGCATTGTTACTTTGTGTCAAGAAGGGCTCTCAACAAGGGAAGTTTCCAGGCGTCTCAGAGTGAACCAAAGCGATGTTGTTCGGACATGGAGGAGGTACAGAGATACAGGAACTGTCGATGACAGGCCTCGCTCAGGCCGCCCAAGGGCTACTACTGTAGTGGATGACCGCTACTTACGGATTGCCGCTCGGAGGAACCCTGACAGCAATGCCACCATGTTGAATAATGCGTTTCGTTCAGCCACAGGACGTCGTGTTTCAACTCAAACTGTGCGCAATAGGCTGCATGATGCGCAACTTCACTCCCGACGTCCATGGCGAGGTCCAGCTTTGCAACCCCGACACCATGCAGCGCGGTACAGATGGGCCCAACAACATGCTGAATGGTCCCCACGGAATTGGCATCACGTTCTCTTCACCGATGAGTGTCGCATATGCCTTCAACCAGACAATCGTCGGAGACGTGTTTGGAGGCACCCTGGTCAGGCTGAACGTCTTAGACACACTGTCCAGCGAGTGCAGCAAGGTGGTGGTTCCCTGATGTTTTGGGGTGGCATTATGTGGGGCCGACGTACGCCACTGGTGGTCATGGAAGGCTCCGAAACGGCTTTACGATACCTGAATGACATCCTCCGACCCATAGTGCAACCATATCGGCAGAATATTGGAGAGGCATTTGTCTTCATGGACGACAATTCTCGACCTCATCGTGCACATCTTGTGAATGCGTTCCTTCAAGATAACGACATCGCTCGACTACAGTGGCCAGCATGTTCGCCAGACATGAACCCTATCGAACATGCCTGGGATATGTTGAAAAGGGCTGTTTATGGACGTCTTGACCCACCAACCACTCTGAGAGATTTACGCCGAATTGTCGTTGAGGAGTGGGACAATTTGGACCAACAGTGTCTTGATGAACTTGTGGATAGTATGCCACGGCGAATACAGGCATGCATCAATGCAAGAGGACGTGCTACTGGGTATTAGAGGTAGTGGTGTGTACTGCAATCTGGACCACAAATGCTGAAAGTCTAGCTGTATGATGGTACAACATGCAATGTGTGGGTCTCATGAGCAATAAAACGAGCTGAAATGTTGTTTGTGTTGATCTCTATTCCCTTTGTATTTAACGGATCCGGAACTCTTGGAACCGAGGTGATGCAAAACTTTTTTGATGTGTGTATATTTAACTTACATTTAATTTCTGACCTTAGCTAAATGTAGTTGGTTGGTTGGTTCCTTAGTTTAGGGGCTGCGACCGTGTAGTTTGGGTCTATGTAGAATCTGTCTTATAACCGGTGTTAATTGTGATGGCTGTTATTTGTAATTTAGGTAAGTACTCCAGACGATCAATTTCAAGTAGTTCCTACTTTTGTTACTAAATGCTACCGTCCACGACACCTAGTTGCAAACCTGACTAGTAGATACCATGGCAACCAGCACCTGGCGACGAACGTAGGAACATAAGAGCATTAATCTAACCTGAAAATTTTGCTTTACATGATTGCATTTGGTTGGATAGAAACGCTCTATCAAGTTCCAACGTTCGGCCCTACAGTAGGTGTCAGTGACAGTGGCATCTTGCTAGGAGCCCACGGGCGTTCAATTAGAATACGCTGCTATTGCCATTGGCTGGAATTCATATATAACCAATATTTGTAAACATAGATTTAACCCTTTATGGGATAATGGTCTCTATATTAACCACCAGTCATAAGGACAGTTTATGCTTTCAAAGATGCTGATAGTTGAATCTTTCAGCCAAATTTTGGAGAATTTTCATGCCGAAGTTCTAGTATATCTAAAAATCAAATATTATATACGTATCTATTTGAGGTAATGCAGGATGTTCCAAATCCACGAGTTTGAGTATGCGTACATGCGAGTACTCAGCAGTGATGCTCGGAGCACGGTTGGAGAGGGACTGGGGGTGATAGCCAATACGTCACTGGGCGAAGGTCATAGTACAAGTCCAAGCGCTTCCTGCCAATCTTAATGTAATCACCGCTTAGTTACGGCCACCCCTACAGCAGAGCCGTATTGCATATTGCAGGTTTACTCACACAAGGCGGCGGGTACTCAGCTGCTCACGGGCGAGCTGCTCGGCTGGAACAGTCTGACGTAATGTGTTGGATAAAATTTAAAAAATAATTAAACTAATAACATTAACAATTCAAGTGTAAAAATAAAATAGAAATATAGAAATGAAAAGCATAAAATAAAATTAAATTACAATAATAAAAGCAATATAAAAATTATAAATAATATACATAACTATAAAAATATGAAAATAACTGTAAAAATCAATTCAAAATGAATGGATGAATTAATTAATTCATTCAATAAAAATATCACAATTTAGTCTATAAGAACGAAAATTAAAAATAAATATATACCGGTAAACATTAAAATTCGAGAAACAAAAAATAACATTATTTATAATTATAATAATTGAAATAAATTTAAATGTAGAAACACATAAAAGTAAACAATAGTTTTGCCCTTTAAAGGGTTAATAGCCTAAGAGTAAAGGATCTGATGATGATCGCTTGACGATCCAAGTGTAACCTCATGTAATTGTTTTTCAGGATTTGGAAACCACCCATTACAAATTCCGTACGATCGTGTTGACCGACTGAAAAACTTCAAATTTCGATTACTAAGCCATCAATGAAAAATTAATTCCCACGTTCTTGCATGATTAATACATTTACCTTTCTAGGCAACTCGCATTCTCTCTTCTAAGAAATAAAACAAAGCATGTTTTGTTATTTACTACATTAAGGAAAAATGTCTACTTCTTTGAGAGTTCGTCTTTGTTAAGTGTCCCTACAATCCTCCACTCTAAACTGTCCTGGTATATTGTTTCAATTATAATCATATACTGTTGTTACGCTTTTGTTCTTGAAAATACCTGTTTACATTCATGACAAATGCAGTGTTTGATGTAATGTTTTTTTTTTATTTCATTCATAATTATAGAGGCAGTTAGCTGATCTCCTTTGTGTTATTGTTCCAGGTAAGACAACAGCCTCTGTAGTCCCAGACTCAAGATACCAGGTGTTCTTCTCTGCAAGGTAATTACTGCATTCCTCCCCTTCTTAATGTCTCATATGTTGAGAGTGCAAGGAACAAAAGAACAATTAAGAGATTGAATACTCAAGTTGTCAGTCTTATGTGGAGCCCATGTTGAAATGTACAGGTTTATTATCTTTGTGCACCCCGGTAAACACGGCAAGCTAATCCGGCGTTGACTGGCGCTGATCTCTGGCGCGCGTACATGGTTCAGTCGGTGGTGGAGCGCACTTTTAGACTTTTACCAAACATGTACTTACAGTGCTCATAGTCGATGCTGAAAATGTCCTCCCTCTCTTGTAACAAACACCTGACATCTTCTAATGAAAAAAATGACAACAATCTCATCTAATTTTTGTTCTGTAAGAACACAACGTTATCTGTTAACTTTTTATTATTATTTACGGAGCCTGTTTTCTTGAATCGTTTAGCGATACTCCTATTTGTACTGGCATTAGGCAGAGAACTTCCTGGAAACTTAATTCAAAATTTTCCTCGTGTTTCAGAACAAGACTTTGTGCTTTTCATATACGAATTATGGATATACACACGTTCGTTCACGCAATGTGAATTGGTGTCTAGGCATGACCAACAATCACAGTAATCACAATACTCACTAAACGTGCAACTCTAACGTCTAAGCTTTGCAGATACACGTCCATTTGAATGACAAAACACGTGTAAACTGACGATATGAGTCAGCGGAGCGGGCTATTGCAAGGTCAACTCGCTCCGCACCCTGGCCAGACAAATGACGCCATAGTGTGCCGCGTTTACCGGGGCGCACAAAGATAATGACCCTGTATATTTGGAGTCTTATGAACCAAAATACTTGCAATATTGAAAATGTTAACGTATTTTTTAAATGTTTGCATTCATTATAATCAGCAACCATAGGTAATGCAAGATATGTTTCCGTATTAAATTATAGATTCCTTTTAATTTAATTTAATTTTGTTATTTATGCAGCCAATGGCCATTTGTTTTCTTTCTAGGACGGGTCAGAGAAGGGATTTTGGAAGGAAATCTGAAATAGAATCTTATTAAAAATAATATACCTATCAATACAATTTATTCATGAAACATCGGCCTATATTGAATTATAGCACATGTTTTGACCCTTGAATGGAGACCATCAGCGCTTATCTAAGACAAAAATATTCTGTTTAAAATTCAAAGTAAAATATTCGTAAAGCTATATCTATGTTCAAAATAAACGATAAATAATTAAATGGATACCCTCACAAACATTAAATATAAAAAATGAATTGAAACAATATTATTATGAAAGTTGGAACTACTTGAAATTGATCGGAACTTATAGCTCACCCTAGTGGTGTCCGCTTGAAGCAGCTACAGCCTCTGGCGAGCCAAACATGTCCTCGGACTCTCCCGGCACTAAAATTCATACACTAAATAAATATAAATTGTGTTAAAGATGTCAAAAGCCAATTAAATATTCTCAAAAATGACAGTTTTCAAATGTAATGTTTGTAAGGAAACTATTTATTTATTTATTCATTTATTTATTTATTTATTTTTATTTATTTATTTATTTATTTTGAAGATAGATATAGCTTTAAGAATAATATTACATTAAGTTTTAATAAGAATAGTTTTTGCCTGAGATATAAGCTGAAAGAGACTCCAACGGAGTGTGGAAGCATGCTCTATAATTCAATGTACTGTATAATGTTTGATGAATTAGACGTATTATTTCTAAGTGGAAACATTATAATCAACCTATTAAGAGCCAAGAAAAAACAAAGAGTTGTCTTATTGGCTTCCACGGTCAAAAAATAAGGATCAAGCACGAGAGTTGTTTGACATTGTTGTTGTATCATTAATTTTCTTGCGACGTCGTACTTATCAGCCCCATGCTTTCTAGTTGTGTCGGTGATAGAGAGTCTGCGTCAAGGCCGCGGGTATTCCCGGACAAGGAAGTCGGAATTTTGAAAAGCAGGAAAAAAATCCACGACACTCCGAATTGTGCAATGTTGGCTCGCAATAGATCTCTGGTATAACATTTGGTGATAACTGGACAAAATTAATTAAATCTCAAGTCACATGTCGTTCAATATAGTTTGGAATGTCCTTGAAAATTATAGAAGAAATTTACACTCCGGTTTAGCTGTCAAATGAGTCATAATTGCAAAGATATTTAAATTTAGCAATTAGGTTTAGGTTTCACTTTATCACTAATAATTACCAATTCTAATCATTAATGCCAACTTTACATCTTTCATTGCTATTGTATCCGACTGAAAAGCTTTCTTTAATAGTTCCACACCACGGTAGCCGAGGCCATAAGATTATTATTATTATTATTATTATTATTATCATCAATATTATTATTATTATTATTATTATTATTATTATTAATAATAATATCGTTTTGGTCGTCTAGGGACCACGAGCCAATTTCAATGCTTTGTCCTTTGCTGTTCCTTCTTCTTCCTCCAATATTCCTCCAATATTCCTTCATCATCTTCCTTCTTCCTTTCCTCGGACCATTTTGAGACGGTTTTCTTTCCGTTCCTCCTTAGAATCCTTCCTTTTTTTTAGCACTTTTTGCCTAAAAATATATCTGTGTGGTGAAACGGGGAACTACTCCATTAATGATCTATTAAGATTTTCCAAGAATCGACAGTATGATGGTGGGCTCTTTAGTAAATTATTCCGGAATAGTCCTCCATTCGGATCTCCGGGCGAGGACAACTGAAGAGACGAAACGAGGGAAATATAGTGGAACAGAGGAAAGAATAGCAACATAGAATGTGCATTCGTTGATGAAATGTGGAAAATTGGAAGATTTGAAACAAGAGATGTAAAGAATGAAGATTGACATTTTAGGAGTATCAGAGTTGAAGTGGCCAGACGCAGGAGACTTTTGGAGTGGCGATATCAGAATAATTCATTCAGGAACATTATCTGACAAACCAGGTCAAGCAGGAGTAGGAATAGTCCTAAATAAAGAAATGGGCATAAGAGTGAAAGGATATGTCCAATTCAGTGAAAGATTAATAATGGTTAGACTAGAAACAGAACCAAGAGACACAATAATAGTACAAGTTTACATGCCAACAACTGGTCATGACGACCATGAAATAGATCACATGTATGAAGATATAGAAAAAGCTATTAGTAGAGTAAAGGGTAAGGAAAATCTTATCATTCTAGGTGACATGAATGCTGTAGTCGGAGAAGGATCGGAAGATAACATAGTAGCAAAATAAGGATTGGGGACGAGGAATGGAAGAGGTGAAAGACTATTAGAATGTTGTGTTAAAAATGAACTTGTAATCACCAATACGTGGTTTAAACATCAGAAAAGAAGAAGATACACTTGGAAAGCACCAGGTGATATCAATAGATATCAAATTGATTATATAATAGTTAAGAAGAGATTTATGAATCAAGTCAAAGATAGCAGAAGCTATCCGGGTGCTGATGTGGAAACAGATCATAATCTTGTTATGATGAAGAGAAGGCTGACATTTAAAAGAATTCAGAAAAGAAATAACAAATCTTGGCTAATAAGTAAATTGAAAGACGAGAATATTGCTGAGGCGTACCAGGAGAAAAGTGATGAGATAACTAAAACAAGTAGTTCCGTGAAGAACTATACAGCCTATTTTCATATATCCTACTTATGTTAATTGCCACTATCAACATACACAATTTCAGTTTTATTGCTGTAATAGATTCGTAGATATTGAGAACCGACTAAATATTTCGGATGGTCGCCATGTTGGATTTTATATATGTAGGTCCTAGAGTTATGTACTGTTACATGAAGATTATTGTGTACGTGTAGCATTCAAACTTCAATCGCATAGTTAGGACACAAGAAAAAACAAGGAGATTTTAAAATTTTTCACAGTTGCCATCTTGAGGTTATGGAAACAATTGAAATAAATTAGATGCCAGTGGATTAACATTCGTATAAGGATTTACTGTACCAAGTTTCACTGCACGCGGATGGTTAAATTGCGAGAAACGTCCATGTGAGTATTTATAATTCGCGTCACCGCCATGTTGGATTTGTGATCACCAGGTTATTTAAAGTCCTATAGGTGAACTTAACTTCATAGCCCCTATGAACATTAAAAAGTGCAGTTTGATTTCTAAAATAGATTTGTAGATACTCAGTATCGTCAAAATATTTCGGATGGTCGCCATGTTGGATTGTTAAATTATAGGCCATAGAGTCATGTACCATTAAAGGAAAATTATTGCGTAGGTTCATTATTCAAACTTTCACTTCGATCGCATGACTACATCACAATAAATAAAATCTTAATTTTAAAATTCGCACTGCCGCCATCTTGAGGTTATGTAAACAATTGAAATAAATTAGATACCAGTGGATTACAATGTGTATAAATATTTCCTGTGCCAGGTTTCAGTGCGCTTGGAACATTAAATCGCGAGAAAGGTCTATTTAAAATTTTCAAATTCGCTTGGCCGCCATGTTCGTTTTGTAGTTAACCGGTTTTTGAAAGTCTTATAGATGGACTTCCAGTAGTGCCCTTTATCTCCGTACAATATTTCAGGGTTTTACCGCTAATAGTTTCAGAGATATAGAATGCCGGTGAAATATTTCGCACATCCGCCATCTTGTGATTATGTAAACAATTGAACGAAGTTAGATGTCGGTGCATTACAATGTATATAAACATATACTGTACCAAGTTTCATTGCGTTTGGTTGGTCAAATCGCGAGAAACGTCTATTTAAAAGTCGCAAATTCGCTTGGCCGCCATGTTGGTTTTGTAGTTACCAGGTTTTCAAAAGTCACATAAGTGAACTTATAGTAGTTCCCTTTATCACCGTAAAATATTCCAGGGTGATATCGGGAATAGTTTCGGAGATATTGAATGCTGGTGGAATATTTCGCACAGCCGCCATGTTGGATTGGTGAGTCGTAACAAAATTTGAAGGGCATGGTCGAGGTCGCCGGGAATAGTGCTATGAACTTTCCGAGTTTCATTGAAATCGCTCCAGCCGTTTAGATTTTATTAGGGGGGGACACACACACGAATCACACACACACACACACACACACACACACACACACGGACAAAAGGTGATCTCATAAGCCTATTTTTTCAAAATTGAAAATAGGCTAAAAAATAGGGAATACTATAGAAGATTCATGGACTCAAATTAAAAAGGATCTGACGGAGGCAGCTGATGAAATTTTGGGGTGAACAGAAATAAATCCTAGAAAGGAATGGATCACTAAAGAAATTCTAGATATGATGGATAAAAGACTGTTACTCAAGAGCTCAACAAGATCGGAAGACAAAGAAGAATATAGAAGATGCCAAATACTCTAAACAAAAATGCAACAATAGCAAGAGAAAATTAATACGAGGGTATATGCACAATGATAGAAGAAACAAGAAGTTCCGTGACGAACTAAAGAGTCTACTTTTCTTAAAATTTAAGATTCATGCCAATGATTAATCTATATGGATCTATCTAGAATAATTACGAAATTAAGTTGGTAATATCGAAATTTCTAATTGGTTCGAAATACTGTATACATGGCATAATGTAGCCTAATAGAGAACTACAGTTGGCAGCCCTGGTGACTGAATATATTCTTAGTTCCATCTCTTAAGGTACAGAATAAAAAATTTGGTTGAAGTCCAATGGATAGCATGGACGTTACATGCAGTTAAAGATTGGATCTAACAGTGCGCGTAAAATCATGTTGGCAACAATGACATACATGTATTGGTCAGAAATAATCTGAAATAATATGATCTTTTGTTGTGTCAATTTTGAATGAAATCCATTAATTAGTATAGAAGTTACATGCATTTTAAAATTGGACCTATCAGCAGGCTTAGAAACATGTTGGCAGCACTGGCGTAGTCCTATATTAGTTATTCCAAATTAATCTACAATGCCAGGTACTATACGTGTGCAAAGTTTAGAGCTATTGGTTTGCATACTTTCTGATATATTGATATTAGGGTAACAAAAATAGACACAGTATTTATTAACAGTTGGCAGCCCTGGTTGCTCTTAAGAATACGCATAGTCATAGCTGTTATGGTACACATAGCACACACGAAATTTGGATGAAATCCAAATGATAGTAGAGAAGTTACATCTATTTAAAGTTGCACCTCTCAGCAGGCTTAGAATCATGTTGGTAGCACTGACGTATATAAGTTACTCCAAATTAATATGGAATATCAGGTACTATACGAGTGCATAGTTTAAAGCTGTCGGCTTGCATACTTTCTGATATATGGGTACTTGGATTTAAAAAATTGAGAGGATTTGTAACAGTTGGCAGCCCTGGTGGCTCTTAAGAATATGCTCAGTCATATCTGTTTATGTACACATAGTACATACGAAATTTGGTTGAAATCCAATCGATAGTGTAGAAGTTATATGCATTTAAAATTTGGACCTATCAGCAGTTTGGCAACACTGCCATGTATAGCCTCCTGGAAATTAAACTGCAATATTATTATCTATACGTGTGCCAATTTTGAAATAGCTTCCATTCATACCTTTCAAGATATCCAAAATGGAGCTCAAATTTCAATTGCGATTTTTTAGCAATTGGTAGCACTGACATCATTTTCAAATATCGCCGTGAGATATTCAGGTATATATCTTTACTCCTACCAAATTTTGTATAGATTGCTCCAGCCAGACAGACAGACTGACAGACAGACAGAAGGACAGACAGACACACATTTGCCCGATCTCATAAGTCTACTTTTTCCTCATTTTTGAAAAATGTGAAAAGTAGGCTAAAAACTACTAAAGGAAATGTAGATTCTGCATATCAGATGGTAAAGATTTTTCTTTGGTAAGAGATGTAACAAGAGTAATGCCATAAGTAATGCAGAGGGAGTAATTCTCGATGATCATAGCAATATTACAAAAAGCTGGATAAATTACATTGAAACTCTATACGAAGGTGTAAATTTACAGGAAAATGAAGTTCTTGAGGAAGAAAATGAAGTAACAGAAGATAATTTAGGCTTCCAAGTACTGAGAGAGGAATTTGAATTAGCTATACGAAGACTGAAGGAGCCAGGCATTGATAATCTCGAAGCTGAAGACCTCGTATAAGGAGAGATTGCTCAAACATGTACAAAACATCTACATGGACGTAAAAATACCGGCTGACTTTAAAAAAGTATAATGATCCCCATACCAAAGAAAATGGCAGCAAAACATTGTGAACAATATCGCACTATCAGTTTAGTCGTTCATGTATCAAAAATTATCACCAACATAATATTAAGACGAATTGAAAAGCAAATTGAAGAATCCCTGACTGAAGACCAATTTGGGTTTGTTAAAGGTAAGGGTACTGGAGAAGCTATATTGGCATTGAGACTTATACTTGAAAAAAGATTGGAAAAAAGACCAAAGAACTTATTTATTAATTTCATTAATGCAGCGAATGGCCATGTAATTTTTTTTTATTTTCAGGACGGGATTATGAAAGGAAATCGGCCGTGGACCTATTGAAGGAACCGTACCGGCATTTACCTGGTAGTGAAAATGGGAAACCTCGAAAACCATTTTCAGGACGGCCGAGGTGGGTTTCGAACCCACGCTCTCCCGATGCCAGCGAGACACGAGATAGTTCGTTAGCGCTCTCGGCAACCGCGGTCGGTAAAGAACTTATTTATGCTTTTTGAATATTGAAAAGGCTTTTAATAATGTACATTGGATAAAAATGTTTGAAATTCATAAAAACATAGGGGTCCCATATTGAGAGATTGAAGAATAATCTGGAATTTGTACAGAGACGAAATTGCAGTAATTAAAATTGGAAATGAACAAGAGGAAGCAAAAATAAGGAAAGGGGTTAGACAAGGCTGTTCTTTGTCTCCCATGCTTTTTAATGCCTACATCCAGGATGCATTGAATAAGGTTCGAGAGGATTTGAATTTAGGAATAAGGATACAAGGTGAACAAATTCATATGATTAGATTTGCAGATGACATTGCCATAGTTGCAGATAGTGAACAATATCTCAATCAAATAATAGTAAAAATGGAGGAAATCATGGGTAATGTATACAACATGAAAGTAAGTCAGTCAAAGACGAACGTTATGGTCTGCGATAAAAAAAAGCAGACTCAAGTATGAAAATAGTGGTGGGCAACAATACTCTACAAACTGTTCAAGAATTTAAATATCTCGAAAGCAAAATTACCAAAGATGGAAGAAGCAAGAAAGAAATCAAATGTAGAATTTTACAAGTCAAATTAGCATTTCACAAAAAGAAACGTTTATTCACTACAAATTCCATTAATCTTAAAACCAGAAAAAGATTATTAAATCGTATGTTTGGAGCATTGCCCTTTATGGTTGCGAAACGTGGACAATTGGAAAAGAAGAAAAAAGGAGGTTAAATTCTTTTGAACAATGGTGTTATAGAAGAATGCTGAAAATTAGCTGGTCAGAAAAAATAACGAATGCTGAAGTATTTAAAAAGGCGGAGGAAAAGCATAAAGAGGAGGAGGACCAAACTGATAGGACATATTTTGAGACACGATAGCCTGCTGAAAACGGTATTGGAGGGAATGGTTGAAGGCAAAAGATGTCTAGGAAGACCACGCCTACAATATGTACAGCAAATCATGTCTGATGTGGGATGCAGAAACTATGAAGAGATGAAGAGGAAAGCTATAAATAGAGCCGACTGGAGAACTGCCGTAGACCAATCCATGGATTGAATACTTGACAAGAAGATTGTTTCTTTCCAAATCCTTTTTGACTTTTTGTAGTTGTCGACTCCTTGTTCCACAGGGATGTGGAGATCTGCTTGGTTAACCTACTGTCATCCATCCTGTACAAATGTCCAAAACATACGAGCAATCTCTTCTTCCGTATTGTTTCTGATATGTTTTCTATTTTTCCATATATTTCATCATTACTTCTTTATTTCTAGAATTCTGCAGTTTTTAAAAGACCGTGTATTTTGCGTATAATTCTTCTTTCTAGAATTATTATTATTGTTATTATTATTATTATTATTATTATTATTATTATTATTATTATTATTATTATTATTATTAATCTATGGACTACAAATACACAACAATTATTCAGGTCTTCATCTTTCCTTCCCGTTAAGCTTCCTGCCAGAGATTTTTCAATTTTTGACTGCTTCTCAAACTTTCTTCCACTGAAAGTGTGAGTCTTCTTTTGGGGTTGGCCTCTCACCAAGACAGACTGGGTTCGATTCCCGGCCACTAAATGTGAGATTATCAAAGTGAAATGCCATGTCCTGTGGTTCGGATTCCACGTAAAAAGAAGGTCCCGTGGCTCATGATCGCGAGAGTACAACGGTCATGTAAAACTACAAACTTACTTTTTTCTTCATTTTGTGGGATCCGGCACTTGCAACTTTAGTTCTAATCCTTGTCCTGTCCAAGACTTCAATCAGCATTGATGTACCTTCTGAAGCAATGGATTATTTGTATTACTATTATTAGTAGTAGTGGTAGCCCCTAGTATTTAGGTTTGCATAGAGTTTGGCTGATAACCCGCGTCATTATTCTAACTAGTTTGCGTTAAACATTATGGAACTCCTAAAGCCCTGATCCCGTTCTATTTCTTTTTAATCTGTTAGTTATCCCAAAATTTATCACTAAGTTCTTATTCGCAGGGCCATAATCCGCTTGCAGTTTTACGTTGTGTACTTACAATCGTTCCTCACACCAGAAACAGGATTCCCACGCAAAAGAATCCAACTGTGACCTTTGACATTATCTTCTCTCAGCGTCAAGATTTAGCGCTAGATTTTGTCGGCCATAAAGACAGGTATTCATTTGCTGCCTCAATACTGACACAAGGACGCGGTACAATCTCAATAAATGAAGACAGTAAACCATTTCTTTTAAGGAATCTAGTATATATAACAGTCCACGTTATTTCCACAGTGACATCAGGAAGGTTATACGTCACCGTTAAAAGTTTATGTGAACTTTTGGAGGAAGAAAATGAAATTACTTTAGATTTTGTAGGAAGAAAATAATTAAAGATCTTTTGGTGTTTAAAATGAAGAGTATATAAAGTAAAAGGAAATGTTTCATTCACTCCATAGTGAAGCCTTGCAATAAGACCTTTTAGTACGTGCAGCGCCAAGCTGGTTGCTACACAGCTTCTTGCTTTAATAGCACAGGGCTACGAGCGTGGGGTTAATTCGGGATACAACATTTTAGTCCCAAAGTTTAATGTTTTTTTTTTCTCTCTCACTTCCTTTCCACTTCGTGGTTAATTAAAGAAACGCCAAGCTTCATTAAACACAGCTTGGCGCCTTCAAAGATGCGTGCAGAGTCATGCGTTAAGATGATATACTGAGCATAAGGCTAGCGGGGAAATCAGGAACTAGAAGCTCTAGTTTTTTATTTCTTTTCAACTTAAGTAGACGTGATAAAATACATGTAAAAACACTTATAAACATGGCCTATTAAAATGCTTTTTCTAAAAAAATGTAACTGAAACACGAGCCACTAAGTGGGCAAGAATGATAGGGATTCTTTATGGGACTCGTACACACATATCTTTACGACTTGTCTTAATATAGGGTAAGTGTATCATATCACTGAAGATAATTGCTCTCAGCTGGAGGAATGTTAACTACTTCTCACTCGTTAACTCTTATTTACGTGTTTGATTGTCTGTAAATCTCCATTACGCAATAGTTTTCAAATCCTATTTGTAATTAAATTAAATACCACTGACATAAAAGTAATCCACCAACCGTCAATAAAACAAATAATGTATTATTATTATTATTATTATTATTATTATTATTATTAAGATGTCGTCTCCGAACGGAGGTTGACAATCCACATAGCTAGCTGTGATCTTGACATTGCTGCATGAAAGGCCTCTTCTGATGTGCAACAATGCCAGCTTCGGATAACCTTCAGCCACGAGTTTCTTCGTCTTCCAATAGACCTTTTTCCATGAAATTTCGCTTCAATAATAAGTTGTAGTAAATTGTATTTTCCGAAGTCGTCGGATTTCTCAAGAACGTTAAAAATCCCTCAGTATGCCTTCCTTCGGAGGGGAAGTAAAGCCGGCGGTCCATCTCATAGATTTCTGGCATGTTAAAGAATCTTCCACTAATTACACCTGTGTGAAGCTAAATTATATATAGGTTAAATATTTGACTAACGTTCTTAGGTTCCTACGTTCGTCGTCATGAGCCGACTGCGGTGGCTTCTGGTAACTAAGTTCTGAACTAGTTGGTCGTTGACGGTTGCGTTTGGCGGCAAAAGTAGAAACTACTTGAAAAAATCCAATGTCTGCAGTCCTTACTTGAATTAAAACAGATACACACACTAATACAGTCATCACAATTAACACCGGTTATCAGACAGATTCTACACACCCAAAGTACACGGGGCTACATGGCCATGTTGTCGCAGCCCCTAAACTGAGGAACCAACCAAGCAAATTGTATTTTTCGCCTCTCATAACATGTCCCAAGTATCTTGATTTTCGTTGTTTTATTATAAGCTTTGCTTTTCCATCCATCAAGAGGATCCCCTTATTCGAAACTTTCAGTATCCTGATATACAGGGTGATTTTTTCCACCATCTAGGGATTGATCGCGGAGAGGATACGGAACAAAAATGGTCTTATGAACATCCATCCAAGGCTCTGTTCCACAGGGAGGGTTTTCACTGTTGTATACTTGACCCAGGGGTGTATATAAAGTGGGAGCAGTGGGGGCTCCAGCCCCATCCGAAAAATGCCAATAAAAATTAAGAAAGTGTTGCTTTGATAAAAGCATAAAATAATTATAAATTTGGTTGTACCCTAATCTTAACTCATTGGCTAAGTTATAAACAATATTAAGTGTGTACTTAAACTACCTCGTGGTGTAGTGGCTAGCATTCTTGGCTGCCGCCTCGGAGGTCCGAATTCGATTCCCGGCTCTGCCTAGAATTTTAAAGTCTGATCTAAGGTCTAGATCGGGGTACACTCTGCCTCACGAGGCAAAACTGAGAATTCCACAGTACGGTACTTTTGAGACACAATCCATCCATCTTTTGAGAAATAAATTATCAATTTGTAAAAAAAATATATATATAAAAAAACTGTTTATCTTTCTGCTTGATAAATTGACGAATATTTAGATATTTGCCATTCATACTCCATAGGCCATAATAGAAAATGCATTAAGTATAAAATTTTATTTGTGTGTTGTGTTGAATTTTACAACTTTTTTTGTATTGCCAGTAATAATTGTAAGCTATATAAACTTAGAATTTTACAATTAACTCTTATCTAAAATAATTACACAAAGTTATATGCTCAATGATCTTCTTCTTTCTCTACATCATTCCCACTCCTATGTGGGGTCGATGTTTCTGACAGCTCTCCTCCATTTAACCCGGTCATGCACATCCTCTTCTGACAACTGTTTTTCTCTGAGGTCCTCCTGTACACAATCCATCCATCTTCGTTTAGGTCTGCCTCGCATTCTCAGTCCCTGTATTTGCATGACTAGCATCTTTCTCCCCACGTGGGATTCCTCCCTTCTTGTCACATGCCCGAACCATTGAAGTCGCTTTTCTTGTATCTTCTTAGATATTTCCACAAAGATATTGGTTGATATATGCGGGTATTTTGCGGTGACAATCCCCTGCGAATACTCACAATTTTCCAGGATAGTCACCCCCCCCCCCTTTCACCCCTGAAGAAAAATTGTATATACGCCTCTGACTTGACCTCGAGTTGCGTACAGCACACTCGGTATGCACTTGTGTTGTTATCCTACGCACCAGATACTGAATGACATAAGTGTTGCTGTAAAGATTCCGGCCATGAATCATGGTGCTTGTGTAAGTAATGGGCTCTGTATTCAGCCCTTCTCAGCTAGATGCATTAGTAAACAGTTTACTGTGGTAACATATGCACATACATGCATTAAAAGATAAGGCGGAAGAGGAGTGGAAAAGTTAAAGTCAAGATTTACTGCACGTCTCTCTTAGAAACAATTTACGAGACATATCCCACTTCATGCACGCAATTTCTATATGCAGCAGCACATAAGCCTGAGGTTTCAAGGGTTCTGAACGGATACAACTAATGTCTTCATAACGCCTTGTGTTATACTGAGAATAATGGCCAGCTGTTTCATAGTAAATTGAGGTCGTAAATTGAGACACCAACACACATACGGGCGTAAATGTATTTACCTGCGCATTTTGAATACAGATTCTCCGTGCGCACATTCATTCTTATAATGTGAATATTTATTTTTGAATTAAGGTGTAATTAATTAATAATTATTATTAAAAGTCTGCACCCCATTCAGGTAATTGAATTAAAATGGAAAAATAATGCAAGTGAAGGAAAGAACGGACTATTTCACTATGCAGCAGAATGCTTGTAGGCAAGAGTACAGAATATTAATAATTTCAATTGTATTTTGTAAGTATATTGAATTTCAATTGCACTTTGTGAGTATTTTGAATCTGAAATGGGCTTTTACAATTTCAATTACATTTTGTAAGTATTTTGAACCTCAATTGCATTTTGTACGTATTTTCAATCTCATTTGCATTTTGTAAGTATTTTGAATTTCAATTGCATTTTGTAAGTATTTCGACTCCACATTGCATTTTGTACGTATTTTGAACCTAAACTATATGTTTTGCGTCTTTTTCAATCTATTCCTTTTGTGAGCATTTTCCTTCTAAATTCCTTTTTGTAAGTATTACCACTCTCCATTTTGTGAATCGTTTCAATATGAGTTCCATTTTGTCATTATTTTCAGTCTCACTTAATTTTCGTTCTGGTTTTCATTTCAATGTAATTTTCGCTATCCCCCAGATCATTAGGGGTAAATAACCTAGAAGTTAGACCCCTTAAAACAACAATTATATACTTAAGTAGCAACACTGAAGTGTGTTTCGTTTCTGTTTTCTGATGTTCTGTTGATGTTAGGGCCTATTGGTTCTTTAGGGGCTTAGCGATATCGTTGTCATGTAGCCCTGTCTACTTAGGTGGTTGTGTGTGTGTGGAAGTTTATCTGATAACCTGTATCACTGTGATGTCTGTTCTAAAGTCTGTTCGCCGAGTTGTGATAGTGCGTGTAAATACTTGCACGTTGTCACTTGACTGCCTGGACAGGGAAATACGCCCAGTTCACGTCATCGGCTCTGCCGGACAGGGGTAGCCAAGAAGCTCCCGAGATCATTAGTCATGCCGTAGCCCTAGAAAAGACAAAACTTGCTGCACTTAGAGTTGTGCGCACTGTATCCTGTTGCCTGTCTTAAGCAGTTAATAATAATAATAATAATAATAATAATAAGAATATCGTATGGGCTCGGGTGCCGGATGCAAGCTTTGTTATTTGACACCCAGAGGGTAGCTTGCATGTCATATTTCGTTGTTCCTTGAAGCACTATGAAAGTCAAGGAGGTCAGATATCTAAGCTCCTTGAACACTATAGCGCTTTCTATTAGAGAAATGTTGAACTTTGTGTTGGCGGAAACTCCCGAGATTAATTTAGCCATTATGAACACGGCCTACTGAATTTAAAAGGGTTCTTTAACATGCCAACATCGTATGACATGCGAGTCGTATTTTTTGCCGCCTTTTAAAAATCACTTACCACGGCCAGGAGCGAACCTGCAAGCTTGGGGTTAGTTGACCGACACGTTAACCACTCACCCACCATGGCAAGCATAAGCAGTTAATAACTAATTAACTTAATTAATTAATTAAATACATAAACGAACAATAAATAAACCACGCTGTAGCATGTAACCGATAAGTCACATTTAGGCTGAGGCCATACGATTTATTTATTTATTTATTTATTTATTTATTTATTTATTTATTTATTTATTTAACAAAACAAGATATAAAACGGCTGAATGCAATGGAAATGTGGAGATGGAGGAGGATGCTGAAAATAAACTGGATAGAGGAAAAGTCAAATCAAAAGGTCCTTAAGGAAGTAGATGAAACAAGGGAGTTGATCAACACTATAGAAAGGAGAAAAACAAAATAACTTGACCACACACTACACCATAACAGTTTCCTAACGGTCGTGTTGAAAGGAAAGGTTGTGGGGACGAAGAGAAGAGGAAGACCAAGAAAGAAGTATCTGGATTCTGTGATGGATATACTAAATTTCCAGGAATATGCTGATTAGAAACGTTCAGCAGAGGAAAGACAAAATGTTTGCAGCGACAAGGCCTTGGTTTGAGGATAATTATGATGTGTTTATGTACAGTATTTATTTATGTATTTATTCATGTATTTCCTTCTTTCCATCCTTCTTTCCTTTCTTTCCTTCTTTCCTTCTTTATTCATTCATTTATTCATTTTATCATTCATTCATTCATTCATTCATTCAATTATTTATTTATTTATTTATTCATTCATGCATTTATTTATTTATTTATTTATTTATTTAATGGAGTTAAAATCGTACTTTTCTAAATTGTTGTCTTTTCAAATCTTATAGTTTTAGCTACACGCCGACCAACTGTGCAACACTGTCTGTGGATCATTCATGCATTCATTCAATCATTCATTCTTTTGCCTTCTGAGGAGACATTAAACCAATATGGTCAGTCAAAATAGCCTGCAGCAACGGCATTCTATCCCCCGTCTAATTTTTCCTCAGGAGATTTATCAGTTCTGATATTAGGTTCATAAAAAGAGATGTGGAGCTTGCAGAAGAACGGAGAAGTTCAATATTTTCTGCGAGTTGGTAATGCAAGCACATGATGTAGAACGTTATGAGACGGGCGGGATTGCTGGAGGCTGCCCGGCCTGCGTCGTCCAGCAGAAGCTGTAATATTATTATAAACTTGGGCTCAGGACTCGTTCCTCATTAACATCCAGTTACAGCGCAAGTAGGATCCCTTGCAAAGCAAGTAAACTATACAGGAATAATTTAATAAGAACTGTTGAGTATGATTTGAAGATGAGACTACATTCGGGATTAAAAAACTAATCTCCTACAATGCGGTTATACGCGTTAGCTACACTGCTGTGGCCTATCGCTAGAGTCCTAAGTGGATAAACAAAACGTTATTCGCATCCGCCCCGCATCCGCACAACTGTTATCTGCATCCGCAAAACTGTTATCCGCATCCGTCCCACATACGCACAACTGTTATCTGCATCCACACAACTGTTATCCGCATTCGCCCCACATTCGCACAACTGTTATCGGCATCCGCCCCATATCCACACAACTGTTAGCCGTATCCGTCCCACATCTGCATGATTGTTATTCGCATCCGCCCCACATCCGCACAACTGTTATCGGCATCCGCCCCATATCCACACGACTGTTATCCGCATCCGCCTCACATCCGCACAACTGTTATCCGCATCCGCCCCACATCCGCACAACTGTTATCCGCATCCGCCTCACATTCACACAACTGTTATCCGCATCCGCCCACATCCGCATGATTGTTATTCGCATCCGCCCCACATCCGCAAAACTGTTATTCGCATCCGTCCTACATACGCACAACTGTTATCCGCATTCGCCCCACATCCGCTTAACTATTATCCGTATCCACCCCACATTCGCACAACTGTTATCGGCATCCGCCCCATATCCACACAACTGTTAGCCGTATCCGTCCCACATCTGCATGATTGTTATTCGCATCCGCCCTACATCCGCACAACTATTATCGGCATCCACCTCACATTCGCACAACTGTTATCCGCATCCGCCCACATCCGCATGATTGTTATCCGCATCCACCCCACATCCGCATGACTGTTATCCGCATTCGCCCCACATCCGCTCAACTATTATCGGCATCCACCCCACATCCGCACAACTGTTATCCGCTTCCACCCCACATCCGCATGACTGATATCCGCATCCACCCCACATCCGCATGACTGATATCCGCATCCACCCCACATCCGCACAACTATTATCTGCACCCACCCCACATCCGCACAACTGTTATCCGCCCCGCATCCGCACTGTTATCCGCATCCGCATGACTTCTTTTGCATTCCTACGTCTGTTCTCCGAATCCACTGGCATTACAATAGTCCAATATTTTTAGCCTACTTTTCACATTTTGCAAAAATTAGGAAAAAGTAGACTTATGAGATCGATCCGGGAAAATGTGTGTGTGTCTGTCTGTCTGTCTGTCTAGCTGGCTGTGTGTGTCCCCCCCCCCCCCCCCTATCAACTCCTAAACGGCTGCAGCAATCAAAACCAAATTTAGTATGAGTAAAGATGTGCACCGGAATATCTCACGTCCATATTTGAAAATGATATCAGTGCTACCAACTGCTGAAAAAACGCACTAAAATTTGAGCTCAATGTTGGATATCTCGCAAGGTATGCATGGGAGCTATTCCAAAAATGGTACACATGCAGATAATACTATTTCAGTTTAACTTCCAGGAGGCCAACAATGGCAGTGTTGCCAAAATAATTTTAAGCCTTCTGATAAGTCCAATGTTTAAATGCATATAGCTTCTACACTATCAATTGGATTTCAACCAAATTTTGTATATAATATCTGTACATAAACAGATATGATTGAGCGTATTCTTAAGAGCCACCAGGGCTGCCAACTGTTAATAATTGCTGTCTCTATGTTTTTATCCAAATACCAATATATCAGAAAGTATGCAAGCCAACAGCTTTAAACTATGCACACGTATATTCTGACATTTTAGATTAATTTGGAGTAACTTATATACGTCAGTTCTACCAACATGATTATAAGCCTGCCGTTAGTACCAATTTTTAAATACATGTAACTTTTATACTATCAGTTCGATTTCAACCAAATTTCGTATGTGCTATGTGTACCATAACAGATATGACTGTAAGTATTGTTAAGAGCAATCAGGGCTGCCAACTGTTAATAAATGCTGTCTATATTTTTTACCCTAATATCAATATATCAGAAAGTATGCAAGCCAACAGCTATATACTTTGCACACGTATAGCACCTGACATTGTGGATTAATTTGGAGTAATTAATACAAGGCAGTGCTGCCAACATGATTCTATGCCTGCTGATATGTCCAATTTTAAAATACATGTAACTTCTATACTAACAAATGGTTTATCCAAAATTGGCACAACAAGATATCATAATATTTCAGATTATTTCTGACCAGCACACGCATGGTATTGTTGGCAACATGCTTTTACGCGTGCTGATAGATCCAGTGTCTAACTGCATGTAACGTCCATTGGACTTCAACCTAATTTTGTATTCTGTACCTTAAGAGATGGAACTAACAATATATTCAGTCACCAGGGCTGCCAACTGTAGTGCTCTATTAGGCTACATTATACCAGGTATATTTTGAACTAATTTGATATTTCGATATTACCAACTTAATTTTGCCATTATTCTAGATAGGTTCATGTACTGTAGAATAATCATTGGCATGAAAAGTAGGCTGTATAGTTCTTCACGGAACTTCTTGTTTTAATTTGATAAAGCTTAATTTACTGTACTAAAGCAACATATTTAGACATTTGAGGAAAAAGCCGTTCCCTTAGGATTTGTACTATGTCATGTGCTATGTTGAAAATGAATTTTATCAAGACAGAATTGCAACCCTTTCCTGTTCGGAGTGTTAATTATGCTTAATGACATAATTTGAATGAGAATATATTAAATCATCATCTTATATTTGTCACGGAAAAATATGATATGTCATAAACATCCGGGTCCTAATATTATTAAACAATTCTGGATTGTATTCTTAAAACTATCCGCAAATTTTCTCGAAACATTTTCCGCATCTTATCCGCTATCCGCACAGCCATGCAAACTATATCCGCGCAGGGGTTTAGCCATATAGACTTGGCCGCGTACCACCTTTCAATCTCCAATGCCTGATGAGAATAGAAAGAATAAAAACGATGTTCATGAAGAGGATTACTCGAGTTGGAAAAACAGCGCCATCTCGGATGGTATACGAAATGATGAGGGAGAAATATTTCATAGAAGACATACGATTTCAATTCTGCTTACAATCAACAAAAGCAAGCAAGGCATTAATAAACATTAGGGAAAAAAAGACCTGTGAAATAGACCTCGATTTCTATACCACACCAGCGATGACGGACGACAGATGGACCAAACAATGCAACACGAAGCGTCACGTTACAACACGACTCTCCATTCATGGGGTTTACCACAAGATAGACTATGTTTAAACAAGACGTTCCACGAGCCAGACGAAGAATGCAAGTATATATTGTGCGGCCAGCAGTGTAGTAGATATCATATGAGTCGTCGAGTTGCAAAACTCGTTTAATCCACTTGTGAATGTGGATCATGACGTAAAATAATTTTTTAAATTATTTTATTTAATTTTACTTTATTTTATTTTATTTTGCTTTGTTTAATTTTATTTTATTTCGTTTTGTTTTATTTTGATTTTGTTTTGTTTTATTTTATTTTATTTCGTTTTATTTTGTTTTAAATTGTTTTATTTATTTTTTGTTTTGTTTTATTTCACTTTCTTTTTTTCTTTTGTTTTTTTTTGTTTTATTTTGTGTTGTTTTATTTTCATTTTGTTTTGTTTATTTTGTTCTATTTTGTTTTGTTTTGTTTTGTATATTTTCATTTTCCAGAAAACAAACATTAAACCAAAAACAACAAAACACGAAGCAAAAATAAAATTTCAAAAACAAAAGCAAAAGTAGAAAACAAAAAAAGAAACACAAAGCAAGAAGCAAAATTCAAAAAAAAATGAAAAGCAGAACACAAAACCAAAACTAAGAAAGAAAAGCAAAAGTAAAATTCAAAAGCAAAAGCATAAAGCAAACACAAAACCAAAAACACAAAGCAAAAGGAAAAAAATTCCTCTCGGCACGCCGGAAGGCGGAGGTAGATTTCACCGGGCAAACTAGGGGATAGGCTATAATAGGCAAAATATGCAGGTTTTCGTAGGAGGATCAGACCTCATTTATTGCGAGAAAGTATTTTACAATTGGAGGTTAGTTAACATTTTTTCGTCTTTCTATGCATACTTTTAACATTTTACTGTCTTATGGGGATGGTAACCTTCTTGTCATTTGGGGTTAATTTTTATACTTGTGATCACACTGTCCTTATGCAAGGTTTGGAACTGATGTGTAACTATCTCTAACAGTCTGTTACTTCTTCACGCAAAATTTTTTCTCCCGCAGAGATGTTGGTTGGTTCCTCAGTTTAGGGGCTGCGACAAGGTGGTCATGTAACCCCGTGTACATTGGGTGTGTGTAGAATCTGTCTGATAAACGGTGTTATTTGTGATGACTGTATTAGTCTGTAATTCAGGTAAGGTCTGCAGACGGTCAATTTTAAGTAGTAGTACCTAATTTTGTACCAAATACTAACGTCAACGACACCTTGCTGTGAACTTGGCTGCTAGATGCCACCGCAACCAGCAACTTGCAACGAACGTTGTAACTTCCCCTCCGAAGGAAAGCATGCTGACGGATTTTTAGCGCTCTTAGAAAATCCGGCGACTTTGTCCGGCTTTGAACCAGCACCCTGGGCATAGAAGTTCAGCATGCTACCAGTTAGCCGCTTCCCTCATAGTCAGATGGAACAAGAAGTTCCGTGACGAAATAAAGAGCCTACTTTTCTTAAAATTAAGATTCATGCCATAGATTAATCTACAGTATATAAACCTATCTAGAATAATGACGAAATTAAGTGGGTAATATCGAAATGTCTTAATTAGTTCGAAATAAGGTATACTAGGCATAATGTAGCCTAATAGAGCAATACAGTTGGCAGCTCTGGTGACTGAATATATTCTTACTTCCATCTCCTAAGGTACAGAATACAAAATGTGGTTGAAGTCCAAAGGACGTTACATGGATTTAGACATTGGATCTATTAGTACACGTAAAAGCATGTTGGCAACAATGTCATGCGAGAGCTGGTCAGAAATAATCTGAAATATTATATATTTTTGTGCCAATTTTGGATGAAATCCATTTGTTGGTATAGAAGTTACATGTATTTAAAAATTGGTCCTACCAGCAGGCTTAGAATCATGTTGGTAGAACTGACGTATATAAGTTACTCCTAATTAATGTAAAATGTCGGGTAATTTACGTGTGCATAGTTTAAAGCTGTCGGCTTGCATACTTTCTGATATATTTGGATACAAAATAGAGAGCAATTATTAACAGTTGGCAGCCCTGGTGGCTCTTAATAATACACTCAGTCATGTATGTTTATGTACACATATTACATACATAATTTGGTTGAAATCCAATTGATAGTGTAGAAGTTATATGCATTTAAAAATTGAACTTATCAGAAGGCTTAACATTATTTTGGCCACGCTGTCATGTATGGCCACCTGAAAATTAAACTGAAATAGTATTATCTACATGTGTGCCAATTTTAGAATAGCTCCCATGTATACCTTCCAAGATATCCAACATGGAGCTCAAATTTCTAGTGCGTTTTTTTAGCAGTTGGTAGCACTGGCATCTTTTTCAAATATGGGCCTGAGATATTCCGGTTTACATCTTTACTCATACAAAATTTGGTATCGATTGCTGCAGCCGTTTAGGAGTTGATAGGGGGGGGGGGGACGCACACAGCCAGACAGACAGAAGGACAGACAGACAGACATACAGAAGGACAGACACATTTTCCCGGATCGATCTCATAAGTCTACTTTTTCCTCATTTTTGAAAAGTGTGAAAAGTAGGCTAAAAATTAATGTGATCTCGTCAATGGCGTTGTCTTGGCAACCTCTGATAGATCATCCCTTATCAATTTAAAAGCGTTGTTATGGTAACCTCTGATGGCACTTGGCATTTTTTAAAATTCCGAAATCATTTTTCTCATCCCTTGGCGTAATGGTGGGTCATATCAAAAATTCTTTCAGACACAAGTTTTAGGTAATTATTAGGGGAATATTTTCCATTTTGTACGGTTTTGATATTGTGCCTATTAAGAGAGATATGATTAATGTTTCCCGAAAAACCCACTTTTTTCCACCCCTTTGGTCAATGGTTGGTGCTATCAAAAAACTTATTTGACATACATTTTTGGCACTTATCCGACACATATTATGAACTGTGAATGGATTCGATATTTCACGTATTAAGAGAGTTATAGCGAAATTTCACTTTTTCGAAAAACGCTCCCCATTTTCACCCCCTTCGACCGATTTTGCCCATTAACGAACTCGACCGAGATTTTATAGGGATACATATTATGTAAAACATTCAAAGTTATTGGTGCAAAATTACGGCAGTTATCGTGTCCACAAGAAACTGATATATAGATACATATATACATAAATTATATATAAACTTTTGAACTGACGGTGGTTTTGGGGTCGGGGGGATGTGAAACGCGAAGATATGTCGAAATTTTCCGGAAGTCGAAACATGGTACCCATTGCAATAGTTAGCTTTCTAATGAAATCTACCTAAAAGTAGAAAACAACAAAAACAAAAGATACGCGAGGCATAGTCCAGATAAACGTTTCTCATGAAAATGATTTTTATTCACAAGTAAATTAAACGAGTTTTGCAACTCGACGACTCATATCATAACATGCACGAAAAGGACCAGGACAAATTACTGACTATAGCAAAGATTGAAATGTGACTTTAATCTAATGCTCAAACTTGAGTGTACATTTCTCAATTAATCTCCAATGCCAAGGTATAATTTAGATGTGTTACACATTGAGACAAAGGAATGATTATACCTAGCATTATACATGCTGAGATGTGAATAATTCTTTGCTCTCTCCTTGTAACATTGTCTGATTTTCCTACTTCGGCGTCGTCGCACGGAATATCGTTACGCAAAACATCTCTATCTTCATTCAAGTATTCAAAGGCAGATCCTCATACGCAAGTCAAATTTATCGCAACTTGCTCGTCTGTTGTCTGTCTTGGAGGAAAGGAAGACCTCCCGGCCTAGCTGAGCGCGTTAAATCGCTCATCACAAATGCGATGGGGTGTTGCAGCAGGTCCGGAGATCGGAGGTTCGTCTCTCGGCGCTGATAGTGCTATGGTGAGTGCGCTTCCTCCTCCGGACTTTTTTACACTTCTTATTTCTAGCCTTCTAAGAAACGGGAATAATAAGGACTGGAAATGTAGCTTTTCAACAGCTCATTCAGATTATTGAATTACTGGTTCCTCAGTCTAGGGGCTGCGACAACGTGGTCATGTAGCCCCGTGTACTTTGGGTGTGTGTAGAATCTGTCTGATAACCGGTGTTATTTGTGATGGCTGTATTAGTGTGTGTTATCTGTTTTTAATTCAAGTAAGGACTGCTGATATTCAATTTTCAAGTAGATCTTAATTTTGCTACGAAACGCCACCGTCACCGACAACTAGTTCTGAACTTGGTTCTAGATGCCACTGCAGTCGGCTCCTGGCAAAGATCGTTGGAACCTAAGAGCGTTAGTCAAATCTAAGCTATAATTTAGCTTCACATACGTGTAATTAGTGGGAGGTTCTTTTACATGCCATAAATCTATGACTTGGGACCGCCGGCTTTACTTTCCCTCCGGAGGAAGCCATACTGAGGGATTTTCAACGATCTTAAATAATCCGACGACTTCGGCCGGGTTTGAACCTTGGGCATAGAAGCTCAGCATGCTACAACACCGAAGCCGCTTACTGAATTACTACTACTGTATTTATGTGACGTAGTTGGGCCTTCAAACCCCAAGATAATGGATTCGATTTCTAACTAAGGTCTCCTTTTCAATACTTACTCAACACATATTACCACTCTAAGGGGAGATATTCAATAAAGCTAATTCAATTATTTTAAAATATTCTCATAACGTCCACAGTTATTCCGAATCGTAATAGAATATGACTTGATTTGTCGTGATTGTTGTATTATCTATGTCTTCTGCGCCATATTTTATTTATTTCGTATGGCAGGTCAAATTGAGGATAGGTCTACATTGCGGCAAAGGCTTACAAACAAACAGATGAAATGAAAATCCACAGCCTGCTTCCAGTCTCCGACCGGGTCAGGAATGGAATGAATGAAGCCCCCATCGAGCGGCGAGGATATGAACTGTGCCGGTTGCCGAGGCCTGACGCACTCCTCTGGGGCAATGATTAAATGAATGACAGATGAAATGAAATGATAGTGGAGAGTGTTGCTGGAATGAAATTGACAGGGAAAACCGGAGTACCCGGAGAAAAACCTGTCTGCCTCCGTTTTGTCCAGCACAGATCTCACATGGAGTGACCGGGATTTGAACCACGGACCCAGAGGTGAGAGGCCGGCGTGCTGCCGCCTAAGCCAAGGAGGCTTACCAAACAAACAGATAAAATCGGATAAATTATATACTATATTTACAGAGCAGATTGTAGGTATTGGAACACACATTTACAACACAGGTTATTCAGCCAGTTGACAGCACTGTGTAGGTCTTGGATGGTTCCTTCAAATATCCTCCTTGGACAATAGAGGGCAACTTGCTGGATGGTCTGATACTTATTGATTTGACTCCGTATTTTTATTTTTAGCCTACTTTTCACATTTTGCAAAAATGAGGAAAAAGTAGACTTATGAGATCGGGCAAATGTCTGTCTGTCTGTCTGTCTGTCTGTCCTTCTGTCTGTCTGGCTGGCTGTGTGTGTGTCCCCCCCCCCCCCTATCAACTCCTAAACGGCTGCAGCAATCGAAACAAAATTTGGTAGGAGTAAAGATCTATACCTGAATATCTCACGGCCATATTTGAAAATGATGTCAGTGCTACCAACTGCTAAAAAATCGCAATTGAAATTTGAGCTCCATGTTGGATATCTTGGAAAGTATGAATGGGAGCTATTTCAAAATTGGCACACGTACAGATCATAATATTTCAGTTCAATTTCCAGGAGGCCAAACATGGCAGTGTTGCCAAAATGATTATAAGCCTCCTGATAGGTCCAATTTTTAAATGCATATAACTTCTACACTATCAATTGGAATTCAACCAAATTTCGTATGTTGTATGTGTACATAACCAGATATGACGGAGCGTATTCTTAAGACCTACCAGGGCTGCCAACTGTTAATAAATGCTCCTAATTTATTTTATCCAAATACCAATATATCAGAAAGTATGCAAGCCGACAGCTTTAAACTATGCACACTTATAGTACTTGACATTCTATATTAATTTGGAGTAACTTATATACGTCAGTGCTACCAACATGATTCTAAGCCTGCTGACAGGTCCAACTTTAAATACATGTAAATTCCATACTATCATTTGGATTTCAACCAAATTTCGTATGTGCTATTTGTACCATAACAGATATGACTATGCGTATTCTAAGAAGCAACCAGGGCTGCCAACTGTTAATATGTGCTGTCCGTATTTTTGTTACCCTAATATCAATATATCAGAAAGTATGCAAGCCAATAGCTCTAAACTTTGCATACGTATAGTACCTGGCATTCTAGACGAATTTGGAGTAACTAATAAACGTCAGTGCTGCCAACATGATTCTAAGCCTGCTGATAGGTCCAATTTTAAAATGCATGCAACTTCTATATTAACTAATGGATTTCATTCAAAATTGGCACAACAATAGATCATATTATTTCAGATTATTTCTGACCAATACATGCATGACATTGTTGCCAACATGATTTTACGCGCGCTGTTAGATCCAATGTTTAACTGCATGTAACGTCCATGCTATCCAGTGGACTTCATCCAAATTTTGTATTTAGTACCGTAAGAGACGGAACTAAGAATATATTCAGTCATCATGGCTGCCAACTGTAGTGCTCTATTAGGATACATTATGCCAGGTATACAGCATTTCGAACTAATTGGAAATTTCGATATTAGCAACTTAATTTCGTCATTATTCTAGATAGGTTCATATTCTGTAGAATAATCATTGGCATGAAAAGTAGGCTGTATAGTTCTTCACGGAACTTCTTGTTATTTTTATTTTTTATTTTTTAGCGTATGGCTTTTAGTGCCGGGAGTGTCCGAGGACATGTTCGGCTCGCCACTATTGTAGCTGCTTCGAGACTGACACCCAATGGGTGAGCTACAAGTACCGTTGGGGAGGAAATTTTGGATGTAAGGACGAGAAGTTGGAAGGTAGCGGCTGTGGCCTATAGTTACGGACCAACCCCGGCATTTGCCTGGAAGGAAGATGGGAAACCACAGAAGACCATCTTCAAGGTTGCCGGCGGGGGGGATTCGAACCTCCTCGCCTCCCGGATGTGAGCGACTGCCAGCAGTCATGCCGTAACGACCACGGCAAACTCACCCGGTGACTCCGTATTAATTTGGTCGTAATGAAACTTTCATAGGTCTTAAAGGAACTTATTGTTAACGTGTATATGAAGTTTTAATCTGATCAGAGTTTCATAACAAGTAGTTCCGTGAAGAATTATATGGCGTATTTTCATATATCCTACTTATGTTGGTGTCCGGACAGTTCCCCACACTGACACTTCCACACACTGCAAAAAATACTGACACTTCCCCACAGCACTTGGACGTGGCTACCTGTTTAATGACTCAGAAATAATCTCGACTGACATTTCCACACACATATTCCCACCACCACCAAGGCTACTAGGAAAACGATCAAGTTGAGGACATAAATGTGGATTTTGAAGCTGCTGTAATTTATTCTCTGAAAGACGTATTTCCAACAACAAAAATACCGGGTACATGGCTGCATTTTCACATGACAAAATGCTTATGGAGAAAAGTACAGGATCTCGGATTGTCGGTGGAGTACCGAGAGAATAACGAAATCAGCCTTTATGTCCGTATGTGCTCAGCACTTGCGTTTTTAAAGCCTGAAGATGTGCTCGATGGATGGGTGGAAATACACTCTCAAGCTCCAGAAAATTCCCAAACTTAGCCAGTGTTTTACTACTTCGTTGACAACTGGCTAGATAACCAAGACATTCCAATCGAGATGTAGAACTGCCACCAAGCATGACACAAGACAACGAATGCTGTTGAGGGCTGGAACAACCGACTTAACAATCTTGTCGGGAGACCTCACCCCAAATTAAAAGAGGTTGTCAGAGTGTTGAAGACGGAAGCTGAGAAGACAAACTGTGCATTTGTAAAGGCCGAGCTTAACATGGAAGGAAAAAAAAAAGAAGACGAAAATATGTTAAACTGGACGGACGGATTGAGAACATTCAGAAAAAGTTCGAAAATGACCCCAAAAAAATGAAAAGTTTTCTGAAGGCAGTCGTCTATTCACAGAAAATGGAGTAGGTTATTTTATTTTATTTTGATGGAAATTACATTACATCACAATGATATTTTCGAGACCGTGTTAGTAATGAAGTACATAGACCGAGCGCTTTTCTTCACTCCAAAGGAGTATTATGTTAAGGTGCATTGTCAGTGGTGCGGCTGTAACGATGATCGCTGAAGCATTAGGGGGTGTGGATGTGTGTGGAACTGCCAGTCGAGAGTATTTCTGAGTCATTAAACAGGTAGCCACGTCCATGGGCTGTGGGAAATTGTCAGTATTTTGGGCAGTGTGTGGAAGTGTCAGTGTGGGGAACTGTCATGTAATCCTTATGTTAATAGCCTCTATCAACATACAATATTTCAGTTTGATTGCTGTCATAGATTAATAGATATTGACAACCGTCTAAATACATCGGTCCCCACGTTGGATTTTAATATATGTAGGCCATATAGTTATGCACTATTAGATGACGATTATTGCGTAGCTTTATTATTCAAACGTTGACTTCGATCGCATGATTAGGACACAAGAAATAGAAATATAATTTCAAAATTTCGCACAGCCGAATTGAACTAAATTTGATCTCAGTGCATTATAATGTGTATAAATATTTACTGTACCAAGTTTCACTGCGCTCAGATGGTTAGATCGCAAGAAAAGCCTGTAAAATGTTTCAACTTCGCTTGGCCGCCATGTTCGTTTTGTAGTTAACATATTTTTGAAAGTTGCATACAGTAGTTGAACTTCTACTAGTGCCATTGATCACCGTGTAAAATGTCAGGGTGATATCAGTAATAGATTCGGAGATATAGAATGCTGGTGAAATATTTCGCACAGCCGCCATGTAGGATCGGTGAGACATAATAAAATTTGAAGGGCACGGTCGGGGTCGGCCAAGATATTACTTTGACCTTACCGAGTTTCATTGAAATCGCTCCAGCCGTTTAGATTTTATTACACTGTCAAAAGGTGATGTCATAAGTCTATTTTTTTACATAAGTTTAAATGAAAATAGGCAAAAAACAAGAAGTTCAGTAAAGAACATTCTTAGAAACTATTTACCTCTACCAAACACCACAACCTCGAAAAAAAAACAAAAACAAAACTGCTACCATCATCGAAGAAAGAAAGGTAAGAAGTATCTCAAGAATGTTATGGATCTGGAGATATAATCGACCGGACTGGCTGCGTGGCTCAGCGGTAACGTTCTCACTTGCTAGGCCCTAGGTTGCAGGTTCGTATCCTGGCGCAGTCAGCTGGCATTTGAGGGTGCACAAATGCGAGGGAACCGTGTCAGTAGATTTACTGACACGTTAAAGATCCCCTTGGGGGCAAAATTCTGGCACCCCGGCGTCTCTAAAAGCAACAGTAGTTGAAAGGGACGTAAAACCAATAACATTATTATTATTATTATTATTATTATTATTACATAATCGACCTGACGTGGGCAACATCCAACTTTGAGTTGAAGCATGTCTTTACACGTCTGGATGTGCATGGCTTTCACAACCCTAATTGAATTAACAAATTTTTCCATGACCCTACAGAGACGTGTGTATACCAACTATGTGAATATTTTCGATTGCTATTTGGCTGCAATAAAAGTATTAATTAATATCCTGAACTAGCAGCAACGGCTACAGTTCAGGTACTATGTGAAATCGTTTTGTTCTTTACTTTAAATAACATTGTCAAATAACGCACAATAGGCTGTTTGTTATAAACCCTTTAAAATAAAAAGTAAAAATGTTTCGTAGCATCATCTTGTCATTCTTCAAATTCGATGCGCATAGAATGGTATACTAATCAATGGAGTCCCACGTAGACCAGTCGTGACATCTAGTGGAGAAGTATCAAACAAGATAATCCTAACAGGGCGAGTGCATTCTAGCGGCCATAAAAATAAACTTTTCAATAAAATCTGTAAGTTAATCTGTAGCCCGCGGCTTCGGTGGCGTAGTTGGTAGCATGCTGAGCTTCTATGCCCAAGATAGCGGGTTCAAACCCGGCCGAAGCCGTCGGATTTTTTAAGAGCGTTAAAAATCCCTCAGTATGCCTTCCTTCGGAGGGGAAGTAAAGCCGGCGGTCCCATGTCATAGATTTATGGCATGTTAAAGATCTTTCCACTAATTACACCTGGGTGAAACTAAATTGTATAGGTTAAGAATGTAAACAACGCTCTTAGGTTGCTACGTTCGTTGCCAAGAGTCGACTGCGGTGGCGTCTAGTAGCTAGTTCTGAACTAGGCCTAGTAGTCGTTGACGGTGGCGTTTGGCGGCAAAAGTAGGAACTATTTGAAAATTCAAAGTTGCAGTCCTTACTTGAATTTAAAAAAACAGATACACACACACCAATACAGTCATCACAATTAACACCGGTTATCAGACAGATTCTACACACACCCAAAGTACACGGGGCTACATGACCGCGTTGTCGCAGCCCCTAAACTAAGGAACCAACCAACCAACCAATCTGTAGGCCGGCGTGCAGTTCGCCGCCAGTTGGCCATGATAATTCACTTTTTTGCTGCTAGATGTATCGTGCAAATCTGCTGGCGAATTTTGTTTTAATTAAATATATATTTTCCATCGTACTATGCACAATATAACACTTAATTTTAAAACGTCTGAGTCATTACAAAACAACAAATATAAAAAAATCAAGCAAAAAACCTAACTAAAGGGGTTTGAACCATAGCCGTAAGAGTGATAGGCCAACGCTTTACTACGGAGCCAAACGTGCCAACGGACATCGTTCGATATCAAATGAGTTACATAGATCGTGTTAGCAAATAATGATTTAGACTAAACGATTTCATCAGTGGAGTATATTATTTATATATAAAGCAATTCATACAAAGTTTATTTATTTTGTATCAGTACACTATATTGCATGCAGTACTCAAATTAGTGAGGCACAAGATATCCGCTGCTATCTTGCCTGATAACTGAGACGGCCCAGCTTTTTAAAATCACTTCTGCACTATAGTATTACAAAACAAACTTTTAATTTCAAACGTGTCTCTTCCTTTAGAACAGTTAAAACGATTCTCGGCTCGATAATCGGAACTGGTGGGTCCCATGATATGGATTATAATGTTTGCATAATTCGCACGGCCGCCATCCTGAAATAGTACGGCGGATGACCTTGTAGGTTGGTCACAAGACGCGTCCTATACGAAGGTATGTTGTTACCAAATTTGGTAGAGATCGGATGATTTGGTTAGTCGTTATTTGGTTTTACAATTTGAACGTTTGAGTGGCCACCATTCAGTTTTGGCAAAGATGGCGGCGATATAAAACATGACACTGAGGTGCCCTTTGCTAGTTCTACCTCCGTATCAAATTTCGTTCAATTCGGTTTCACCGTGTTTGAATTAATAGGGGGGACAGACATTCAGAGTACACACACTCACACACACACACAGTCTCTCTCTCTCTCACACACACACACTCACACACATACACACACAGATAGACACACAATTTTTCGCCCTGTGTAGATCTCATAAGTCTACTTTCATTTTTTGCAAAAATCGAAAGTAGGCTAATAGTTGTTAATTTTGTAAAATAACTGTTTCTCAGGCCGGTGTGGTCGTAGCAGCATGAAATATGGCTTGTTTAAGTAGATTCGGGTGCACAGCTGACTCATATCATATTTGTATGTATACAAATGCCCAGTAAACGCAGTTAATCAAAAGCACCCTCTGCTATCTTCTGTCGCAAATGAGTGAGTCCATCATACCCTGAGTTTGATCCACTGTGTCCCCCAGACCCACCGTGCGAGGCACATCACGGTCAATGATCACAAAACGGCGGATGGGGACCATGTGAGTGTCTGGGCAATGTCATTACTAATGCAAACGTCGCAAATGGAATTCAGTTTCTAAAAGCCTTCGCCTGGAGTGTAGCACTTTGTGGCAGTGAAACATGGGTCGCAGGCAAGAAACAGACGAAAAGTGTAAGACAACGCGGAAAATTATATACGTAGTTTGTCAAATAAAAGATGAGTTAAGTAATACATTAATTTAACCTAAATTTGATTTCCGTGTTGGCTAAATTTATTGGTAGGTTTTAATAAAAAAATTAAGTATAAGTAATTTGAAACAAGTAGTTCCATAGCTTGCAGTTAAGCATTGAACTAATCAGCAGCATGTTGGTAGAACTGGTATGTATGTGTTGATAAAATTAATCTCAAATATTATGTGTTATATCTGTGCCAATTTTAGAAGACATCCATTTATAAGTATTGAAGTTACATGCAGTTCAATATTGGACCTATCAACACGCGTAGAATCATGTTGGCAGCACTATTTAGTTTGGTCTCTTGAAAATTGTTGTGAAATATTATAATATATATGTCTGCCAATTTTTAACATTTCTCATGAATACCTTGTGAGATATCAAACATAGAGTTCCAAGTTTGTTTTTCAACTGATTTGATTTTCGGCTATATAAAGTTCTGGTATAGATCTTCACTCATACCCAATTTGGTTTTGATAGGTGAAGTCATTTATGAGTTTATAGGAACACACACACAGACAGACAGACAGACAGAAAGACGGACTGAGACACGTCTTCCAGGATTGATACCATAAGTCTACTTTTTATGATGTTTGAAGCCATTTTCAGTGTTGCCTTAGTAAACAAAAGTTTGGTGCTTTTCAGTCGGTCAACACGATTGTACCCAAATGAGATGGGTTATTCCCTAATCCTGAAAAAAAAAATACATGAGATTAATTGTATTGTATTTATTTATTTATTTATTTATTTATTTATCGTATGGCTTTTAGTGCCGGGAGTGTCCGAGGATATGTTCGGCTCGCCAGAGTCTGTAGCTGCTTCCAGCGGACACCCTTAGGGTGAGCTACAAGTTCCGTTCAATTTCAAGTTGTTCCAACTTTCGCCACCAGATATCAATGATACTTAGTGGTGAACGTTGGAACTTTGATAGAGCGTTCCGACGAAGTTTAACCTAACAATTTAGCTTCACACAAGTTTAGTCCGTGGAAGGATCTTTTACATGCCATAAATCTATGACATGGGACCGCCGGCTTTACTTCTTCTCCGAAGGAAGGCATACTGAAGTATTTTTAACGCTCTTAAAAATCCGACGACATTGGCCGGGTGTAAAACCGCTAGGCTATCTCGGGCACAGCAGTTCAGCATGCTACCAACTACGCCACCGAAGCCGCTATTGTATTTATTAATCTCATGGAATTCTTTTCAGAATTAGGGAGTAACCCATCTCATTTGGGTACAATCGTGTTGACCGACTGAAAAGCATTTCTTGTAGTCTACTTTATCATTCTATTTGCAAAATGTAAAAAGGAGGGCGAAAAATATCATTTATAACTTAGAAATAGCTTTAGGGCATGCTGTATCTCTTAACTTCTCACTCACTCACTCGCTCTCTCACGAAATAAATAATTAATTAAATAAATAAATAAATAAATAAATAAATAAATTGATAAATAAATAATAAATGTCCTTCTGAATTTCCATAATTAGCTGTGAAACGAGAAGCCTCCGTGGCTTAGGCGGCAGCACGCCGGCCTCTCACCGCTGGGTCCGTGGTTCAAATCCCGGTCACTCCATGTGACATCTGTGCTGGACAAAACGGAGGCAGACAGGTTTTTCTCCGGGTACTCCGGTTTTCCCTGCCAAAATTTCATTCCAGCAACACTTTCCACTATCATTTCATTTCATCTGTCATTCATTTAATCATTGCCCCAGAGGAGTGCGTCAGGCCTCGGCAGCCGGCACAGTCCATATCCTCGCCCCTAGATGGGGCTTCATTCATTCCATTCCTGACCCGGTTCCCCGGTTGGAGACTGGAAGCAGGCTGTGGATTTTCATTTTCAGCTGTGAAACGAATAAATAAATCATATCAATCTACAATACGTGCTCTTCAGTGTTTTTAGGCATATCCGTCATTCTTTGATTGATATCAATTACTTTGCGAGTGTATATCACTTGATTCGTGAGAGAATAGAACATGATCCTCTTCCTGATGATAGATTAAGTGCTGTACGATTATTATCTTTGATCTGTTTTTAGTGGTAAATCATATTCGATGTCACATTGGATGGCTAATAGATACGTTGAGCCATTTAGTGCCAGATTTGTCGTTAGGCACCAATAAAGACTTTTTCAGGTTCACATAAATCACCAGATCATTGAACAAAGTCGCTAAATTGGCAACTTTGTCAGCTTTGCAATTACTGCTTTTCGTTACAGTAGAAAGACATATAAGCCTCGAAACATCAACCATATTAAACGTGAGCGGATCGAGTCCTCGTAACCAAGAGTTGATACCATCCACTCTGTGGCCTGAGGAAACTAATTCAAATGATAATTATGATAATGAAATTATCTTATATAATTTCAGAATCGCTTTACATGCTCGATCTTACTAAGACAGTTCCTATGGTCGTATAATGTATAGATATAAATGCATTTATATTTTATGTTCCATTCACTCAATAATTCCTTTCTTCTTTGCATCCTTTCTTTCTTTCTTTCTTTCTTTCTTTCTTCCTTCCTTCCTTCCGTTCTTTATAGCAAAAATATGATAACACAAAAATACACCTCAATTGCTATGTTCCCGTATTTTTTGAAAACTACATATTTTGGAATTCAAACTAAAATTACAGAATCAGAGGCAATATTATAGTTAGCATTGGTGTCAACATATCGTAATTCTTACTTTAATAATACGCGCAGATGAAGCTCCAGGCATTGTTACAAAATATCCTGGAATGAGGAGATCAAAGGTTCAAATCGCAGCAGCAACCACCCTTAAAATCATTTGAATTAATTATCCGTCCACCAGAAAATATTGGGATAATACACTTTTCGTCATGGCAGCTTCCTTACCAGTCTTTTACCATATTATATACGCACTGCTGCAGACACTATAACAACGCGGATTGAAAAAATGAAGTAAAAGAGGTTGTAGTTATTATTATTATTTATTTATTTATTTGTATTTTTTAAGGACGTCCATTTCCCGTGGACTTGCATTTTCAAAATTGGATTTTCAGAGTTGAGTTCTATTTATTATATTGCTTTTATCTCATAGAAAATAGCCAACAGGTGCCTCTCTGTAAACTCAATTAATTCATTCATTCATCCATTTCATTCCAATACTCATTAATTCAATCAATCACTCACTCATACAGAAGTTTATTTACACAATATACTTTTTTTATGAACGATCTGAATTTCCGAAGAGGCAAGCACTTGGCATTCCCTGGCAGCGTGATCCATAACGACGTAGACAATGCTACGAGCGAAGGGCGGAACGAGAGTTACACCTCGTCCTCTCCGAACTGAGAGATATGAGATTGACGGAATTCTGAGGGCTTTTTTGAGGAAATTCAAATCAGCTTGTTTGGCTGTCACCTCTAGTGATGAAAATTTTGTCAAACGGGTGGGGGAACGACGGGGTATTAGCCTATAAGTTATACGCTACTGTTCACAATCATGAACCACAGGACCTTCTTTCACCGAGGAATCCAAGCCATCAGGCGTGACATTTCACATCGAAAGTTCTACATGATTTAACCGAGCAACATAACAAGGAAACGGGTAATTACCCCAATGTCCTTAAGCCCGATTGAAAACAAAATTATTTACAGTTTTGCTAAGGGGTGATTTTGATTATGTACAAGGTGTGATAAAAATCGTCCGTTTGAGGGCGTTACTGTAGCGTATATGCAACGTTTATGGATACCCCGGACGTAAAATGCCGAACAAAAAACACACCGGATGGCTGTTTGCCTGCAGCACCTGGCGCGTTTCATTGTTGAAGGCAACACGTTCTTGGAGCACATTGTTGCAGGGGACATAAGCTGGTGCCACCACTGGGAACCGGATTCGAAAGCGTCGGCGATGCAAAGTGTCCATCGTCTCCTCGTCCCAACAAGTGCAAGAGCCAACCATCCGCTGAACGTGATGCTCACCCTGTTCTTTGATTACTGGGTCCATTGGTTATTGATTTCAAGTAACCTGGGGAACGGTACTGCGCAACACTGTAGAAATTATGGTGTGCAATTAAGGCAAAACTCCCGGGAATACTGCAACATGTTAACACACGACCCCATACCGCAAAGGTAGTAACTCACAACGTACGCCAACCTAGCTAGTAGACACTGGAGCAACCACCCTATAGTAATGATCTCTCCCCATGCGATTATCACGCCTTTGGTCCATTGAAAGAGGCCTTCAAGAGTCCACGATGCCTGTCGGACGAAGATGTGCAGCAGGTGTTTATGGACTTCTTCACGCAGCGGGACACGATGTTTTACCACACGGGGATCTTCAACCTGGTGAGTTGGCGGGGTGCCTTAATGCTCACGGATTCTGAATCTGGACTGTACGGCTGTCAAACGGAAAATTTTTGACCACGCCTTATATTATGACCTTCTATTAGCAGATTAATATTTAATCCACAACTGAGGTACCGGTACTGGATTCGTGTCTCAGCAATATCTACAATTAGGCTTTAATCGAGTCCTGGTAAGTGACTTCGATGACGTAGTTGGTAGCATAGCCTACTGACCTTCTATGCTCAAGGTCGCGGGTTCAAATCCGGCCAAAGTCATCGGATTTTAAGAGAGTAAAAACTCTCTCAGCAGGCCTTCCTTCGGAGGGGAAGTAAAGCCGGCGGTTCCATATCATAGATTTATGGCATGTAAAAGAGCCTTCCACTAATTACACTTGTGTGAAGCTAAATTATAGGTTAGATTTGACTAAGGCTCTTAGGTTCCAACGTTCGTCGCCAGGAACCGACTGCGGCGGCATCTAGTAACCAAGTTCAGAACTAGTCGTCGTTGACGGTGGCGTTTGGTAGCAAAAGTAGTAACTACTTGAAAATTTAATGTCTGCAGTCCTTACGTGAATTAAAAACAGATAACACACACTAATACAGCCATTACAATTAACACCGGTTATCACACAGATTCTACTCACACCCTAAGTACACGGGGCTACATGACCGCGTTGTCGCAGCCCCTAAACTGAGGAACCAACTAACTGAGTGTAGGCTATATTAACAGAATTATCTGAGATAAGTTTTAAAACATTTTCGTTGATGCACAGTATTTGATTGCAACATAGCTTATCATGCTAGGTCTATCAGATTAGGTGTAACGGCTCTGATGTGTGTGTGTCGTGAGCGGTTGTGCAATAAAGCGACTTGGCAGGTGGTCCCATTGGGATGGAGTAATCTGGAGGGACAGCCTCTGGTAATGAGATCTTTATTAGCACAGGGGGATTAGGGGCGAGGAACCATACGCCAAATTAAGTCAACAAAATGAATCAGTTGCAATGAATAAACTCCCACAAATGAGTGGATTAAAGAGCTCCAAGAACACTGTTGTGATTAATCCTTTCTAGAATAATGGTCTCTTTACCAACCGTTTATCATAATGTGGGCTTACAACGATAAAAGTATCATGTACAAATAGTTTTCAAATAAATGGATTTTGCAAGTTAGAATGTGAGTGTCGTGCCGGATGCGACCGTGCCGGATGCGACCCTTCCCGCAAGCGACCCACCAATTTGCCATCGTGCCACTAGCGACCCAAGCACTGATGTATCGGTGGAATCTGGGAATTTCTAACACATCTGTCTGTTAAAATTCCGCATAAGTTAGATTACGTTAGGTTAGGTTGGGCGCCGTAAAAATTGAAGAGCTTATTCAAGCTAATTCAAGCCTTAGGTATTTCTTCTTTAAAACACAATACATAAATTTCAACATGCCATGAGTCGAACCCAACACCCTCTACTTCTTTCTCATGCTATAAGGTGGTTTCATCATGCTGTAACATGCACTATTATTCACTAATTTCTCAGTGGATGTCTTTGCAATTAGATTCAAATCAATATATTCATTACCCGTATAGTTACCATTGTCACTCAAGGCGTATGTCAATATATGATTTATTTCTTGAACGACCTAACTCCAACTTACAGGAGACGATTACCACCATTACCACCATTTCCATTGATAGAAAACACAGTGTCAGGATGTGCATAAAAGTAATGAGTGAAATTACTTTATATTCGTAATCACATCTGAATTTAATTAATTTATACGAAGAAACAAAAACGCGATTTTTAAGTTTTGCATTTCATGGATTTACGTCACTTTGGAAATAAGCTCTTCATTATTCTTCTCTCGAACAATGGGTCACATCCGGCACGGTCGCACTCGGCACGTAATCAGAATGTGTGATGAAAATCTGTATTTGCTTTAAACCAATCTTTTAAATTGTATTTAACAAAAAGTTCCGTGACGAACTAAAGATCCTACTTTTCTTAAAATTTAAGATGCATGCCAATGATTAATCTATATGGATCTATCTAGAATAATGACGAAATTAAATTGGTAATATCGAAATTTCTAATTAGTTCGAAATACTGAATATCTGGCAATTTGTAGCCTAATAGAGAACTACAGTTGGCAGCCCTGGTGACTGAATATATTCTTAGTTCCATCTCTTAAGGTACAGAATACAGAAGTTGGTTGAAGTCAAATGGATAGCATGGACGTTACATGCAGTTAAACATTGGATTTATCAGCGCGCGTAAAATCATGTTGGCAACAATGACATACATGTATTGGTCAGAAATAATCTGAAATAATCTGATCTATTGTTGTGTCAATTTTGAATGAAATCCATTAATTGGTACAGAAGTTACATGCATTTTAAAATTGGACCTATCAGCAGGCTTAGAATCATGTTGGCAGCACTGGCGTAGGCCTATATTAGTTACTCCAAATTAATCTAGAATACCAGGTACTATACGTGTGCAAAGTTTAGAGCTATTGGCTTGCATACTTACTGATATATTGATATTAGGGTAAAAAAAAAAACAGGGACAGCATTTATTAACAGTTGGCAGCCCTCGTTACTCTTAAGAGTCGACATAGTCATATCAGTTATGGTACACATAGCACACACGATATTTGGTTCAAATCCAAATGATAGTATAGAAGTTACATGTATTTATTGTTGGACATATCAGCAGGCTTAGAATCATGTTGGTAGCACTGACATCTATAAGTTACTCCAAATTAATATAGAATGTCAGGTACTATACGTGTGCATAGTTTAAAGCTGTCGGCTTGCATACTTTCTGATATATGGGTTTTTTGGATTTTAAAAAAATGAGAGCATTTATTAACAGTTGGCAGCTCTGGAGGGTCTTAAGAATACACTCAGTTATATCCGTTTATGTACACATAGCACATACGAAATTTGGTAACATTCCAATTGATAGTGTAGAAGTTATATGCATTTAAATATTGGACCTATCAGCAGGCTTATAATCATTTTGGCAACACTGCCGTGTATGGCTTCCTGGAAATTAAACTGCAATATTATTATCTATACGTGTGCCAATTTTGAAATAGCTCCCATTCATACCTTCCAGGATATCCAACATGGAGCTCAAATTTCAATTGCGATTTTTCAGCAGTTGGTAGCACTGTCATCATTTTCAAATATGGCCGTCAGATATTCAGGTATAGATCTTTACTCCTACCAAATTTTGTTTCGATTGCTCCAGCCGTTTAGGAGTTGATAGGGGGGGGACACACACACATCCAGACAGACAGACAGACAGACAGACAGGACAGACAGACAGACAGACAGACAGACAGACACACATTTGCCCGATCTCATAAGTCTATTTTTTCCTCATTTTTGCAAAATGTGAAAAGTAGGCTAAAAATCCCTCTGGGCTCGCCGAGCAAAGAAACATAGGCCTATTTTGAATTCGTTACGTTTGCCAATTCTTGTATACCTACAGTCTTTCCCATTTCCAGCATGTTAGAAGTAGGTGCAGTATTTTAAGATAATGCAACTCGTCAAGATTTGTTAGTTGTAGGCTATGTGATGTTTTGTTAAGATACTGGAAGTGTTTGGAGTGAATATGTGGTTGTTGTAAATGGTCAATTCAGATTGTATTGTACAGGCTACTTATCTGGGAGTCTTCCGCGGTCCTGTTGAGAGCAGTTCACTTGGACACTGATTGCACTCGACTGACGGGAAATTCCTGTGTGTGAGGGTTCCTTATCTCCTTGGGCTGTTACTCCTCTCGCAATTCTAAGTACTATGTGTTCCTCGTGCACACGTAGGCTACCTGTATTGAGTTGCCAACCGGCAAAAAAGTGGAACAGTAATTTAAAAAGTATAAAATTAGCCATGAAAAAGATGTAATCACATTTTAAAAGCTTTTCACGCATTCGGACACACATCTGAAACATCCGTGAATAGAAATTGACATTTCTTAGGGTGGTTTATTACCACCAATTACCGCCAATCTTCGATGAGCCTAACAAGCTGTCATGGACGCTAGGGTGGAAACACTCGTTTTAGTGACCAGTGTTCCCGTGCAGCGCAGTGCAAACATTAACACTGTTTTGTTTGGCAAAAAAAAAAAACAGCCCAAAAGAACATTAGTAAAAAATAGAAAATTGTTAGATTTGTGAAATGTAACGAAATTTGTGAGTTAAAGCGTGTTGTAAAACATGTTTCAGTATTTTCTGTAGCCAACCATCTAACATTTACATGAATAATGCATATATAGGAAAACCGATACATTTTAGTGGAATAAATTAAGAAATTACATAAAAAATTGAAGTGTTCCACTTTTTTTTGCCGGTCAGTATATTAAAGACCTTGTTTCAAACACATCTCATTTGGGTACAATCGTGTTGACCGACTGAAAAGCATCGAACTTTTGTTTACTAAGGAAACATTGAAAAATGGTTTCAAACACCGTAATTCATTAAAATAACTAAATATAGAAAAACATAATTGATGGAGAGAAGTTGAAAAATATGTATGTGCAATAAAGAAATGTGTTAATAAGTAGTAAATCCTATCCCTGGTTAGACAGGAACAGTGAGAAACCGAGAGAACTTTTAGGAGGGGGTTAACCCCTTCTCTCACACATATTGCCCCCTCGCTGTGGAGTTCTTTCTGACTGACTATTACTAAAAGCACCTATGATTTCTGCTCGAAAAACGAACTCCCTTTTACTACAACTTAACCTTCCGTGTCCGTAGAATATTTCCATCAGACCTCTCCGTATTTTCTCCTTCTTACCTTTCGTCACGCGATCACCATGTATTTCGTGTAAACCATGTTTATTATTTCTCCTTCATCTTGACGTGGTTGATTTGATTGAACGTCTTTATACACCGCACGTCTCTTAAGGTGAAGCGTGGGTTGCCATGTCCGGCTAGAGCGGAACATAATAAAAGTCGATTGATTTGACAGACTTTTAAAGCCCGCAGCACCTTGCTTACTCAATCCACTAAATGGTCTCGTGTTCCCCTGAAATGTTACATCATCAATGTAAGTAAATATTTCGCCGGAAGTCGAGCTTCTTCCGAGACCAGTAAAACTCTGCCTGTCCTCTCTTCATTGCCTGTTATCACGACATCTCCTTTTTATCCTCTCTCGAGACTTTTGACAATGAAGAACATGGAATGTTTAAGTTTCTTTTCTTTGCAGAGAAACACAAAGTGGCGCTTGTTATACCACTTTTAGACAGATTCTAGAGTTATGGTATAACATTGTGACATCTAGATGGATGTCATAAAGTCTCCAAAAATTGTGGTCTCTAACGCAAGGGGAGTAATGCGTGACGTAATCTTTAGTGTTTCTGGTAACACAGGGTGACGATGTTACTAATATGAATACCAGTAACAACATAGCCACTACTTGTTGTGGTTGTTGATTCATTTAGGGAGGCGTGATGTTGCTATGTTCAAGCTACTTGCCTCTCACTAAGGTGGACCAGGTTCGATTCCTGGTCAATACATATGCGATTATTGAAGAGAAATACCAGGTCCAGTGTTTTGGATTCCAAATAAATTGGAGGTCCTGAGGCTCATGAACGCCAGATTAACGGTCACGTAAAACCAAGAGCTTCCTTCCTTCCTTCTCTCCTTCCATTCCTCTTTCCAACTCCCTTTCTTCCTTCTCCCTTCCAAAATCCCTTCCTTCTCTCCTTCCCAACTTCTTTCCCTTCTTCCCAACTCCCTTTCTACCTTCCCAACTTCCTTCCCTTCTTACAAACTCCCTTTCTACCTTCCCAACTTCCTTCCCTCCCTCCCAACTCCCTTTATACCTACCTAACTTCCTTCCCTTCTTCACAACGCTCTTTCTACCTTCCCAAATTCCTTCCCTTCTTCCCAACTCCCTTTCTACCTTCCCAACTCCCTTTCTACCTTCCCAACTTCCTTCCCTTCTTCCCAACTCCCTTTCTACCTTCCTAACTTCCTTCCCTTCTTCCCAGCTCCCTTTCTACCTTCCTAACTTCCTTCCCTTCTTCCCAACTCCCTTTCTACCTTCCCAACTTATTTCCCTCCTTCCCAACTCCCTTTCTACCTTCCCAACTTCCTTCCCTTCCTCCCAACTCCCTTTCTACCTTCCTAACTTCCTTCCCTTCTTCCCAACTCCCTTTCTACCTTCCCAACTTCCTTCCCACCTTCCCAACTCCCTGTCTACCTTCCCAACTTCCTTCCCTTCTTCCCAACTCCCTTTCTACCTTCCGAACTTCCTTCCCTTCTTCCCAACTCCCTTTCTATCTTCCCAACTTCCTTCCCTTCTTCCCAACTCACTTTCTACCTTCCTAACTTCCTTCCCTTCTTCCCAACTCCCTTTCTACCTTCCCAACTTCCTTCCCTTCTTCCCAACTCACTTTCTACCTTCCGAACTTCCTTTCCTTCTTAACTCCCTTTCGACATTCCCAACTTCCTTCCCTTCTTCCCAACTCCCTTTCTACCTTCCTAACTTCCTTCCCTTCTTCCCAACTCCCTTTCTACCTTTCCAACTTCCTTCCCTTCTTCCCAACTCACTTTCTACCTTCCTAACTTCCTTCTCTTCTTCCCAACTCCCTTTCTACCTTCCCAACTTCCTTCCCTTCTTCCCAACTCACTTTCTACCTTCCCAACTTCCTTCCCTTCTTCCCAACTTCCTTCCCTTCTTCCCAACTCCCTTTCTACATTCCCAACTTCCTTCCCTTCTTCCCAACTCCCTTTCTACCTTCCCAACTTCCATCCCTTCTTCCCAACTCCCTTTCTACCTTCCTAACTTCCTTCCCTTCTTCCCAACTCCCTTTCTACCTTCCTAACTTCCTTCCCTTCTTCCCAACTCCCTTTCTACCTTCCGAACTTCCTTCTATCCTTCCAAACTCCCTTCCTTCCTTCTCCTCTTTCCTTCATTTCCCCGCGAAGGCCTGGGTTCAATTCCTGGCTCTGCTAGGAATTTAATTTAATTCTTGTCCGAGGGCTGGAATGGGGTACACTCAGCCTCGTGAGATAAAACTGAGAAGTGGCGATTACGATTCCTACCTTAGCCATCCCGAAGTGGTTTTCCGTGGTTTCTCACTTCTAGTCCGGGCAAATGCCGAAATGGTTCCTATTTGAAAAGCCACGGTCGCCACCTTACCAAACATCATCTCAGTTACAAATGCGCACACTAATACAGCCATCACAATACCACAAGTTATCAGATAAATTCCACACTCTTGCATGTACTCGGGGCAACATGACCACGATGTCGCAAAGCCCCTCAATTAATCAACAACAACAACAACAAAATTGTTGATTCTATTAGGAAAGCGTGGTGGTGCAGTGGTTATATTGCTTGCCACTCACCAAAGTGGACAGAGTTCGATTCCTGGTCAATGCATGTACGATTTTCGAAGTTAATTATCACACCTTGTGCTTTGGATTCCAAATGAATTGGTGGTCCCGTTGCTCATGAACGTGAGATTAATGGTCACGTCCTTTCTTCCTTCCTTCCCCCACAAAGGTCCGGGTTTGATTCCTGGTTCCTTCAGGAATTTTATAAACAAACGTGATGTTTGGAATAGGGTGCACTCAGCATCGTGATGTTAATAAATTGAGTAGCTGCCTGAGAGTAAGGTCTCTGGTCTGGAAAACCAAGATTAACGGCCGAGGAGACCCGACGCGCTGACCACACATCACCCCACAATTGGAAGCCAAATGGCTGGACAGCGACTGTTTACTCGCCCAGAGCTTTCCTTGATTGGCTGTGGCGCCACGGGGAATACCGATTTCATAATGCTAGTTATTGGTGTGTGATGAGACTAAATCAGAATGTCTTAGAAGGTAACAGAATGGATAAAGTAATAGTGAGACATCTTGGTGCAGATAAAGTTGGGGCTTCATAATATTATACAGCAGTGGCAATACTACAAAACTACAGTCTTAAGTAAGGCTGTCACATAAACCAGCCAGAATAGTGGAGGGTTTAGGAGGTCTAAGATGATATAAACTTTATTCTTATCCTCGAGTAGGAAGTTACATATGAGGACAGACTGGAAGAGTGGGAGTTACAGAACTTGAGAGTTATACAAGATAACGAATGAGAAAGGTTACGAAAATAGGATCAAAACAGATAAATAACTTCCATGGCAGGCAGAAAAGAACGCGAGTAGGCCTACATGTTGTGTAAAAATTAGTTCATGGATGGATTAGTTTCAGATCGTGTCTGAATTCGTGGTCATGAGTTGAGACTCATCATTAGGGCTCGGATTTTTAGGTAAATAAATATTTTGTAATATAAATACATATTTTAAACATTTTTTCTATAAATACATAAATTCCTGCTTTTCACTTATTAGCACATAAAAAGACAAAATATTTACATTTTTAAAATCAGTATGCTAGATCTTTCAGTTTATTCCCTTTTTGTTCTGTGTTACTTCAACGGGGAAGAACCTGTGAGCTATCTAATCTTCATGCACAGCGTGTGCCAGCTTGCAACTGTGCTATTCTTAACTTGTCGCCCCGTGCCACTCACCGTGGAAGCCGAGGATTTCCTTGTCCACAGCCACATTGCACCACATGCAAGACCTCCCCCTCCCCTAGCTACCTGGAACGAGTGTCACTCACATGCAGTTCTTTTCTGGCACTGTGAAGTCTAAGGCAGTTCTACGATGCCTAAAGTAAAAACAACTACAAGTTATCGTCTGTTGAAGAATTTAAAGATAATTGTACTTCTGGAGGCTTTCTGTTGTGGGAAAGCAATCAAAGCTGAACAGCGATCTCAAGTTGCACAACAACTCAAGGGCAAGAAACACATTGCCGCAGTTTCGTGCCTTCAGAATAAGTGTTTCGCGATAATCGTCGGTCATTTATGATGGATAACCTGAAGATGTATCTCGTTGTGTATTGTAATGCTTCAGCAGTCAGTGAGACATAGAATAAACTGCATTCGTGAGTACTGCATATTGTTTATATTCACATCAATAAACTAAATTATAATTAAATATTTTTACTTTTTTGTGACATATTTCAAGTATTTTTAATACTTAAAAATAAATATTTTCCCGATTTTTAGCACCTAAAAATCCGAGCCCTACTCATCATCATCAGGTGTTCGATCCAGCAAGCAGGGTGCGGTAGTGCAAAAGCCTGTTCCAATTTGTTTTATCCATCCATAGCTGTTCTTCGGATATATAAGGTGCGTTCAAAAAGTAACGAGCCGGAGGCTGGAATGCGCAAACCGGTGACATCGGCTAATCGTGGCGTGTGTAACGAGGTGCGGTTCCGACCGGAGCGTGGAAGGTCACAGCCCGTCGCTAGAGGGCACGCGTGCACGTCACATGACAATACAAAGCGAGCAGCAGCATGCATCAATCGTCCAACGCTGCCAGTCGCATTGCAAACAGTGACATGGGGGCGTCAAACGAAGAGCAAAGAGGTGTTGTTCGGTTTCTGACAGCGGAAGGAGTAGGGGGAACGGATATTTATCGCCGAATGTCACAAGTGTACGGCGAACACTGCATGTCCCTTGCAAGGGTCAAGGCGTGGCACAAGCGCTTCAGGGAAGGACGGGTGTCGTTAGCCGATGATGCCCGGTCTGGGGCACCCCCCTGCATTACCGATGACAACTTCCAGCTGGTTGATGCACTCATTACCCAGGACCGCCGAGTGACAGTGAACGCCATAGCCGCCGTGGTCGGATTGAGCGTCATGTGTGCCCACCATCATGAAGGAACGACTGCACTTACGCAAAGTGTGTGCCCAATGGGTGCCCCAGAGTCTTCAGCCACACCAGGAAGCATATCGAATGGCCCACAGTCTTGGTCATCTGCAGCGCTATGCGAGGGAAGGGAATGGGTTCCTGGCACGAGTGGTGGCTGGAGATGAGTCATGGTGTCATCACTTTGAACCAGAATCCAAACGACAAACGCTCTGGTCGGAACCACACCTCGTTACACCCGCCACGATTAGCTGATGCAGTCACCGGTTTGCGCATTACAGCCTCCGGCTCGTTACTTTTTGAACGCACCTTATAGTATGCCAGTTTATACCTCTCTTCTCTACATCGTTTGAAACTCGTTTCACCCATTAGTCTCGAGGTCGTCCTCGGGGGTCTTTTGCCAGGAACTACCTTTTCAAAATAAGCTCTAGGAGTTATTTCTGGAACCATTCGTTTCATATGGCCACACCACCGAAGTCTGTAGAGTTCCATTAATTCCAAAAGCTTTCTTTCCAATCCAAACTCTTCTCGGAAATTAACATTCCTTCCTTGTCTTTCGTAAGCAGGAACGGAGGAACTTAATTTCTGCAGCCTGTAGACGGCTGTTTGCTGGTCCTGTCAGTGTTGCTACTTCAAGTCCGTATGGAGGACTACGCTTATTAAATAAGCTATTATATCATTTTTATTAATACATTGTTATTAAACGTATTTATGTTGTTTGAAGCGTACGGATTGAGTTAACTGAGACACACCTGTGAATACTACAGTGAGGGGCTTCTCTATAGAACGGAAGCTTGCTGGGGGCCGTGTGATGGGTGGTGAGTGTTGAGTCAGCGCCTGTTGACTAGCATCTACCGTTTCACAAAACTGGGTCAGGAAGTCCCGGATGCGGCCATAGCTTGCTAACATTCCCAACTGGCAAGATATCTTAGTTGAGAGAGTTAATATTTGTGGTAATAAAAATTATAATGTCGTATGGCTCGGGTGCCTGGTGCAAGCTTTGTTATTTGACACCCAGAGGGCAGTTTGCATGTCAAATGTTTGTTGTTCCCTGGAGCGCTATGAAAGTCAAGCAGGTTAGATATCTAAGCTCCTTGACACTATAGCTCTTTCTAGTAGAGAAATGAGGAAGTTTTGCGTTGGCGGTTAATCCCTAGATTAATTTTGCCATTATGAACACGGCCTACTGAATTCAATGGGTACTTTAACATGCCAACAACGTATGTCATACATGTCGTGATTTTTGTCGGCTTTCAAAAATCACTTACCGCAGCCAGAAGTGACCTGCAAGCTTGGGGTTGGTTGACCGACACCATAACAACTCACCCACCGTGGCATCTGGTAAAGAACTGAGAAACTTCTCTGATTTTTTGTAAGCTCATTGACACACTTTTTGGAAAAATTATTTTCTTCTATTAAAAGATAATTCAGAAACTTCCGTGGGAGTGCGCACAACTCGCTAAAGATTCATCGTAATCGGAATAATGATATAGGAACGCGTACGGGACAATTATACATTGAAAGCACAGAAAATGCCGCTAATCGGTATGAAATACACTAATTTGTTGAAATGACTCGCGCGACAACACTCATGAAACGACTCGCGTGCCTCAAAGATGTCACGCATAGGCTACAGGGGACTTCGCGTGCTTGTGCAAAACTCACCAAAGTTAGTTTGTTCACGTAATTCGCACGGTAACACCCTTCTGTAGAAACGACTCGTGCGCCTTAGTATCATCGGAGGATTCATTGGAATGCATTGAGACAATCATACAACGAAAACACAGAAACTGCCACTAAACTGTGTAAAATACACTCATTTGTTAAAAATATTCGCGCGCCATCTTCACGGGCGTTCGCACAACAACTCGCAAAAGATCATTTGTTGAAACCACTAGCGCTCCCTCTATTGCTACTGTATAACCTTCTGGGGAATGGGCACAACAACTCACCAAAGTTTCATCGCAATCGGATGAATGGTAGAATATATGAACGCATACGGGACTTTGTTGAAACCATTCGCGCAACAACACTAATTTAATGAAATGACTCGCTCGACATCTATATTGTAAAATTAATTTACTATAGAAACCATCCTGTGTATGAGCACAAGTCTCCAAAATTTCATTGCAATCGGATGAATGGTATACGAACGCATACGGGATTCGGTGAAACGATTCGCGCGCCAACACTCATTTGTTGAAACCTCTCGCGCGTCATCTATTGCAAATTGGATTTACTAAGTCTAGTCTATAACTTCCAGGGAGTGGGCACAACAACACACCAATGTTTTATCGCAATCGGATGACTGGTATATGAATGCATAAAAGAGGAACAAACACACAAACAAACAAACATTCATTTTTATACAGCCTGCGGTATTGTTTCATAGAAATTAGCCTATTTAAGTAGGCCTACAGTAAGCCTCCGTGGCTTAGGCGGCAGCACGCCGGCCTCTCACCGCTGGGTCCGTGGTTCAAATCCCGGTCACTCCATGTGAGATCTGTGCTGGACAAAACGGAGGCAGACATGTTTTTCTCCGGGTACTCCGGTTTTCCCTGTCAAAATTTCATTCCAGCAACACTCTCCACTATAATTTCATTTCATCTGTCATTCATTTAATCATTGCCCCAGAGGAGTGCGTCAGGCCTCGGCAGCCGGCACAGTTCATATCCTCGCCGCTAGATGGGGGCTTCATTCATTCCATTCCTGACCCAGTCTGAGACTGGAAGCAGGCTGTGGATTTTCATTTCAAGTAGGCCTACAGTATGTTATAGTAATGCAATGCAACCCATGGTATTGATGACCCCAAAGAATGGTTGATAACATTATAGTCTTTAGCGTTTTATATTATATGATATTTATTTAAACAAAAGTTAACTCATCGGCTTGGATTAATAGTAATTGTCATTCATCCGCATTGGTAAATACGCACTTTCAGTAGGCGCGTTTTATCCAGTACGGCACCTAGAGAGATGTGTTTCGTCTGTTCCTACCTGGCTCCGTCAAGCTGGGAGTTTAACGGTGTAGACACCGGTGTCTTTACTGTAGATTTTATTATAAAGGCAGTGGAAGTAACGACATCTCTCGTACATCCGCTACCACACTTCCTCCTTGAGAATAACAATTAACTTACCAGGGAAGTGCAACAAGTTAGCTTCAAATGTTCTTGTTATCCAACTCGCTGCCTCGCTGCAACACGTCTTCTTAGTACTCGCTTTGCTTTGTCTCCCAATTTTATCAACTGTGTTGCTTAGTTTTAACTAATGCTATCACCGGAACTTCTCTGTCAATATTTATATTAAGGGGCTACGAAATGCCGAAATACAGTACTTTAAAACTTTCAGAATGTTATCGTATGTGTTATTATACATCAGACCGTTCTACTGGTATATTTATTTCCTTCATACCATATTCCCAAGGCTAATCTTTGTATAAATTACCACTCCTGTAGTCTTTTTAACGTTTTCTCTCTATTAGACAATATACATTTCAAACAAGATGTTCAGTAAAGAACATATAGCCTACTTTCTCCTAAATGCATGGGTATTGTTATAACTCTTTGTCCATTTCAAGGAGTATAATTGAATGTTGGTTGTAGTAGCTTGTTGAAATACAACGTGCTATAGGGATATTAAACATGAATATGAGGTGCCCTTTGCTAGTGCCACCTCTGTAAAAAATTGCATTCAATTCGGTTTCACCGTGTTTGAATTGATCTGGGGAATCGATTTTGACACAAAGATGGCCGCCATCCGCGAACTATTGGGCTAATGACCTATTAGATTGGTCAAAGGATGCTCCCTCCATAAACGTATGAAAATGAAAATCCACAGCCTGCTTCCAGTCTCCGACCGGGTCAGGAATGGAATGAATGAAGCCCCCATCTAGCGGCGAGGATATGAACTGTGCCAGCTGCCGAGGCCTGACGCACTACTCTGGGGCAATGATTAAATGAATGACAGATGAAATGAAATGATAGTGGAGAGTGTTGCTGGAATGAAATTTTGACAGGGAAAACCGGAGTACCCGGAGAAAAACCTGTCTGCCTCCGTTTTGTCCAACACAGATCTCACATGGAGTGACCGGGATTTGAACCACGGACCCAGCGGTGGGAGGCCGGCATGCTGCCGCCTAAGTCACGGAGGCTTCCATAAACGTATGCTGTTGCAAAATTTGGTAGAGATCGGATGATTATGTTAGTCGTAATTTCATTTAAGCTTTGAACATTTGTGTGGCCGCCATTACGTTTCTGTCAAGATGGCGGCGATATAAAACATGACACTGAGGTGCCCTTTGCTAGTGCTACCTCTGTACCAAATTTCGTTCCATTCGGTTTCACCGTGTTTGAATTAATAGGGGGAATCGATTTTGACACATAGATGGCCGCTATCCGCAAACTATTAGGCTAATGACCTATTAATTTGGTCAAAGGATGCTCCCTCCATAAAGGTATGTTGTTGCAAAATTTGGTAGAGATCGGATGATTAGGTTAGTCGTAATTTGATTTAAGCTTTGAACATTTGTGTGGCCGCCATTACGTTTCCGTCAAGATGGCGGCGATATAAAACATGGCACTGAGGTGTCCTTTGCTAGTGCTACCTTTGTACCAAATTTCGTTCAACTCGCGTTCACCGCGTTTGAATTGATAGGGGGGGGGGGGGGGACAGACATTCAGAGTACACACACTCTCTCTCTCTCACACACACACACACACACACATACATACATACATACACACACACACAGACAGACACACTTTCTTTCGCCCTGTGTTGATCTCATAAGTCTACTTTCATTTTTTGCAAAAATCGAAAGTAGGCTAAAAACAAGAAAGCAAGACTGGTATTGCGGTGTTGGAGTGTTGTTCCCTGTCCTAAAACCTAAGCTGTCATCAGCTGGCCGGAAAAACTTTGACTCCAGTTTCTCTCTAAAATCAATTTCTTAATATTAACATTACATTTATTCCCGAACTATCTGTACATTATAATATACCCTAAAACAAAGTCTTCGATTCTTGGATGTAACGGGTAATCTCGAGAACTACTGGATGGATTTTGATGCGGTTTTCACCATTCTGTAAAGAATATCTCGAGGAAGGTTTCTATAGAAAGTCATTAATTTATGACCTAAAGAAACCGAGAAGTAACGATTTCAGTGAATTGAGTCGAAGAAAAACCTACCGTCCACGCGTCATTTAAGCTTACGCTGGGTGAACCGTTAAATATATATATGTAGCCCGCTATGAGTGTAAGAATTGTTCAACATGAAAAGTCCGACAAAAGAGTCCGGTACACCATATCTCTATCTTTAATGCATGGCCCACTATAAGTGTTTCTACGTTTTCATTTCTTCCAACAATCTCCATTCAGTGGAAATTTAAATTACTAGCTTTGGAGCGAGTTTATGAGCTAGCAAGTGGACCTATCACTCCAGCTTCCGCCAACATCAAGCTTTCGAGTCGTGTCGAGTTAAGACTTCAGAGAAGAGTATAGACTATGTGTTTGAAGTTTCGCTGTTCACCTCGCCTTTCTAAATTGCGTCTGGGACCTGCCGTCCGTGCGTCTGAGTAAACTGTTAATGATACCGGGCGTTGCTAATTCAAGATAAAAAGCTGATTTTTTTAGAAGTAATTTCTTCTTATAGGTGGCAAGACATGTATCTGAAGGATATCCAGCACATGTTATTGATTTTCGTCGAGTTGCTTGGGGTGGCCGCCAGTGGTAGCCTATGTGATGATAGTTTCGGGCAAGATTCCCGGCTCTGCCAAGATATTTAATTCTGTTTGAGGGCTGGTACGAGGTACACTCAGCATTGTGAGACAAAAATGGAGAAAATGTGGGTTCGATTTCCTACCTAAGCCTTCCTGGAAGTGGCTTTCCGTGGTTTCCCAACTTCTACTATAGGCGAATGCCGGGATGGTTCCTCCTTCCCAATCCTCACCTGAATTACAAATGCACACACTGCTAAAAACAGCACAATAACTCAGGTCATTAGAAAAATTCTACACACACCCAAGTCCACGAGGCTAACTGATAACGATGTAGCAAGCCCCGAATTGAATTAACTGAAAGTATCAATTCAGGACAGTGGGTTGTAACAATGGCTTATTTTACACAATCAAATGACCAATTTTTAAGAACAAATTTCTGTTATTTTCGTTTGGTCAATGGTTCTTAATTTTACACTAAACAAAGATCTAACATTTCTAAGCCACCTGCTAACAATAAATATGAAATGTTATTGTCTCGTTTTTTACAGGGTGTTCAATAACAAGGTCACAGAACCCAACTCTAGTATAATTCATTTCTCAAGTTTGGTACAGTTTTCTTGAAACTTTCATGTCAAGGATACTAAATTATTCCTGGAATGTAAAGAACTTGTGGTTTGACAAAATGAACGGCTTGGCTTTTCTAGTATAAATGTTTTGAGTGGTTTAACAATTAACAAAGTAAAAAAAATAAAAATTGCCTCTTTAAATGCAGGATTGTTTAAATTTATAAATTGAAATGATAAAGATTATTTTAAATATCTTTCGGTTCATTCTATAAAACCACATGGTTACCAACACATTAAGAAAGATCAGGCCTGTAACTTAAGTAGTTCCTGAGAAAAGTGTACCAGAATCTCGAAAATCTTAACTTGCGGGATTGTTTTCTGTGCCCCCACATAAAGTGCGACGTGGGTTGGCGACCACGGGACCTCAGCCAAGTCCGGCATTGCTTCCAATAACTTGTTCCGGGCTCCTTTCTGTTGTCTTTCCTGTCGACCTCCCTTGGTCAACTCTTGTTCTTTTCCGACCCCGCCGGTATTAGTGTATCTGAGGCCTAGGGAGTCTTTCACTTTCCTGCCTTAATTGGCCCTTGTCTCATATTCCCTTAACCCTCATTCTTCGAGGGATCAGACCTCTTGTTATCTTTTCAGTGAATCTCCTGCCTTCTGCTCAAGGCCCTCAACGGGGCAGCGTGTATGTACCCACAAAACTTATGGTGCACCCTGGGTTGTGCTACACCCTCAGGGGCTCACGACTGGAGAGTTCTGGAGTTGGTGACCCCTAGGGCTTCCTGAGCTGGGTCCGGTTCTTCTCCTTCTTCCATTGACTTTAGGGCGGTCCCTCTCCGCTTTGCCTTTCCTGGATCTCCTTTTTTCCAAGTCCCATAACTCTCATTCTTTGAAAGTGGAGGGCATTTCCTTTCCTCCTGTCTTTTGTTTCCCTTATTCTTCTTGTTGTTTTCCATCTCCTCTTCTAGTTTGTAAGTTTGTAGTTAGTTTTAGGTTTAGTTTCATTTCATTCACATTTACACTATCACACAAACCATTAGGGACCGATAATTTCGATGTTAGGCCCCTTAAAACAACAATTATCATTATCCTGTTTTCTTTGACTTTGTTTTCGAACATCCTGTAAAAATCAGACAATAATATTTCATATTTATTGTTAGAAGGTGGCTTGGAAAGGTTAGATCTTTGTTTACTGTAAAACGGAAATAGCAGAAATTTTATTTGGGTTGGTTGGTTCCTCATTTTAGGGGTTGCGACAACGCTGCTATGTAGCCCCGTGTAAATTGGGTGTGTGTAGAATCTGTCTGATAACCGGTGTTAATTGTGATGACTGCATTAGTGTGTAAATCTGTTTTCAATTCAAGCAAGGACTGCAGACATTTCATTTTTTCAAGTAGTTCCTACTTATGCCACCAAACACCACCGTCAGTGACTACTAGTTCAGAACCTGGTTACCAGACGCTACTGCCGTCGGCTCCCGGCGACGAACGTCGGAACCTAAAAGCGTTGGCCACATGTTTAACCTAATCTAATTTAGCTTCACATAGGTGTAATTAGTGGAAGGTTCTATCTCATGGGACCGCCGGCTTTACTTCCCCTCCGAAGGAAGGCATACTGAGGGATTTTTAACGCTCTTAAAAAGTCCGACGACTTCGGCAGGGTTTGAACCTGCGATCTTGGGCATAGAAGCTCAGTATGCTAACTACGCCTCCGAAGCCGCAAAAAAAAAGGATTTTAAAATTTGCTCAATGAATTGTGAAAAATAACCCAGTGTCCTTAAAGGAGATGGTAAACGCTTCAGTTTTAAAGTGAAACTTGGAACAGTCTCTGAATTGTGACAATATTCTCAGAGCGTAAGAGAGGTGTATGGTGATGTACCATTGGAATACACACGACACCTCTACTCGTGTAGGAAGGAGACGAGATTATGAAAACCGTTCCGTCAGAGAGCTCGTCTTGAAGAAGGTTGCCAGGCCACGCACGATGCGGCTCCATCCTACTCCCGCACACTCCGCGGAAGATAATCCGATTTCGGTAGCACGTGACATATCCTCGACAGTGGTCTGGGAGCACAAGACTAATTGCGAGACAGTTTTTATTCCTGAATCCTGACGGTGGTAATATGAGAGCCCACACGGTCTAAGAACATCACGTGAAAAGTGCATTAGATAATTCATTGATTCAAATAGAAGTTGCTTGCCAAGAACTCCCAACTTATGGGGCCTGGAGTGGCAACCACACGACCCCAGATAAGTCCAGTATTACAATACTCAAACGTGCGCCAGACACCACACGTTCATGTTTCCTCTCAATCACTTTGGTCAACTGTTGTTCTCTTCCCATCTTGAGTTATCCTAGTCCGAAGGTGTCTTTTATTTTCACGCCCTAATTCGCACTTGCTAGTTTTTCCAGTTGCGCTGAATTTTTAGGGGTGGAACCCCTTCATATTGAGCCTATTTTTATTTATGAAAAAAAAAAAAAATATAGGCTTATGAGATCACCATTTGTTCATGTGTGTGAGTGCGTGTGCGTATGTGTGTATGTGTGTGTGTACTCCCACCCCCTAATACAATCTAAACGGCTGGAGGGATTTCAATGAAACTTGGTAAGATCATCGTACTATATCGTTTGACCCCGACCGTGCCTTTCACAGTTTATTATGTCTCACTAATCCAATATGGTGGCTGTGTGAAATATTTCACCGGCATTCTATATCTCCGAAACTATTACAAACATCACCCTGAAATTTTGTAGGATGATAAAGGGCACTACTAGAAGTTTACCCATGTGCATTTTAAAAAACTGCTGAGTAAAAAACGAGCATGGCGATCAAGTGGAGTTTAAATATTTAAATGGACTTTTCTCGCGATTTAACCATCCGAGAGCAGTGAAACATGGTACAGCAAATGCTAATACACATTGCAATGCACTGCTATCGAGATGGCGGCTGTGCGAAATTTTAAAATTACGTTATTATTTATTGTGTCCTAGTCATGCGATCGAAGTCAATGTTTGTATAATGAACCTAAGCAATAATCGTCATCTAATAGTACATAACTCTATGGCCTACATATATGAAAATCCAACATGGTGACCATCCGAAATATTTAGCTGTTTTCAATATGTACTTATCTATGACAGCAATCAAACTGAAATTTGTATGTTGATAAAGGCTATAATCATAAGTTCACCTATGGAAATTTCAGTAACCAGTTGAGCACAAATCCAACATGGCGGCGACGCGAAATTTAAATATTTAAATGCACGTTTCTCGCGATTTAACCATCCGAGCGCAGTGATCCTTGGTACTTTAACATGCCAGTAAATCTACTGACACGGCTCCCTCGCATTTGTGCACTCTCAGATGCCAACCGAATGTGCCAGGATTTGATCCTACAACCTTGGGAACAGCAGGTGAGACCGTTACCGCTGAGCCACGCAGCCAGTTGGGATGAAGAATGGAACAAACATTGTGGTGAATAAGTTCTAACACACTCGTTATGCATCGTTAGAGCCACTAAGGCCTCTCGTCCATTGGGAGCGGAAAGCTCCGAATAGGTCCGAAATCGAATTCGTCCGAAATAGCACGAAAACACACGAACGATCCAAAGACGTGACTTGGTGGGGGACCGCGTCCACAGAGCCCGTATCGTTCACCAATTTTGTCCGTACAGCCGCGAAGTGTGAACCGATCCCGTTCTGTTGGGATGTTTGTTGCGAACGAGTGCGAAGAGCGCAGTGGAAATTGGATTGGGAAATGTTAACTTTGCTTGTTCATGAAACGAAATATCTGTGGGACTAACGGGAAGCGAAAATAGGAAACGTGGCGGTCTTCGGCTTGAAGATCATGCCACAAATGAGAAAATTCACCGAACACCTTTCTTTTTGCGTAAATTTGATTCTCCCACATTTCCCGTCTTGGTCGATATCGCCTGTGCGTGATACGTCGAATCAAAGGTGATAATTCCAAAGCGAAAATTTCTTCATCAGAATCATCTGGAAAACCGTTCCGGAGAGCCATCTCGTCTATGAATCCGGACGAATACTGAGACAATGGCCGATAGGCACTCACACGATTTCGTACGAACGGTGTTCGCTCGAATTCGTTGCTTCGCAGTTCGCTACTTTCCGCTCCCAATGGATGAGAGGCCGAAGGGCCAGGGAAATTAAACGGTTTTGCCTTCTTGTGGTCCCATCCTTTAGGATTGTGTATGCATGGGAATGAATATGCTTTGGTCGAGTTTTGATTTCTTTCTGACGAACCTGTAGAGACTAAAAAATTGTGCCAGGAAGCAAACGAGGGACTGTTCAAACACGTAGGCTAAAAGTCTGTGTTGTCATCATCATCAACATCATTTACTTAAGACAATGCCACGGTGGGTGAGTAGTTATCGTGTCGGACTGCCAACCCCAAGCTTGCAGGTTCGCTCCTGGCCGTAGTAAGTAATTTTTGAAAGGCCACAAAAATCACGGCATGCATGTCATAGTTGTTGGCATGTTAAAGAGCCCATTTGAATTCAGTAGGCCGTATTCATAACGCAAAATTAATCTCGGGATTTTCCGCCAGCACAAAAGTTCCCCCTTTGAGTACTAGAAAGCGCTATAGTGTCAAGGAGCTTAGGCTAGATATCTAACCTCCTTGACTTTCATAGCGTTCAAAGGAACGGCGAAACTCGACATGCAAGCTACCCTCTGGGTGTCAATTAACAGAGCTTGCACCCGGCACCCGAGGCCATACGATTAAAAAATATTTTAAAAAAGATAAAGAAAAGAATATTAATTTAAACAAGAAGTTCCGTGACGAACTTAAGAGCCTACTTTTCTTAAAATTTAAGATTCATGTCATTGATTAATCTATATGGATCTATCTAGAATAATGACGAAATTAAGTTGGTAATATCGAAATTTCTAATTAGTTCGAAATACTGTACAACTGGCAAAATGTAGCCTAATAGAGAACTACATTTGGCAGCCCTGGGGACTGAATATATTCTTAGTTCAATCTCTTAAGGTACAGAATAAAAAAATTGGTTGAAGTCCAATGGATCTCATGGACGTTACATGCAGTTAAACATTGGATCTAACAGCGCGCGTAAAATCATGTCGGCAACAATGACATACATGTATTGGTCAGAAATAATCTGAAATAATATGATCTATTGTTGTGTCAATTTTGAAAGCCTCCGTGGCTTAGGCGGCAGCACGCCGGCCTCTCACCGCTGGGGCCGTGGTTCAAATCCCGGTCACTCCATGTGAGATCTGTGCTGGACAAAACGGAGGCAGACAGGTTTTTCTCCGGGCACTCCAGTTTTCCCTGTCAACATTTCATTCCAGCAACACTCTCCACTATCATTTCATTTCATCTGTCATTCATTTAATCATTGCCCCAGAGGAGTGCGTCAGGCCTCGGCAGCCGGCACAGTCCATATCCTCGCCGCTAGATGGGGGCTTCATTCATTCCATTCCTGACCCGGTCGAAGACTGGAAGCAGGCTGTGGATTTTTGTTGTTGTGTCAATTTTGAATGAAATCCATTAGTTAGAAGTTACATGCATTTTAAAATTGGACTTATCAGCAGGCTTAGAATCATGTTGGCAGCACTGACGTATATTAGTTACTCCAAATTAATCTAGAATGCCAGGTACTATACGTGTGCAAAGTTTATAGCTATTGGCTTGCATACTTTCTGATATATTGATATTAGGGTAACAAAAATAGAGACAGTATTTATTAACAGTTGGCAGCCCTGGTTACTCTTAAGAATCGACATAGTCATATCTGTTATGGTACACATAACACACACGAAATTTGGTTGAAATCCAAATGATAGTATAGAAGTTACATGTATTAAAGTTGGACCTCTCAGCAGGCTTAGAATCATATTGATAGCACTGACGTATATAAATTACTCCAAATCAATATAGTATGTCAGGTACTATAGTCTACGTATGCAAAGTTTAAAGCTGTCGGCTTGCATACTTTCTGATATATGGGTATTTGGATTAAAACAATTGAGAGCATTTATTAACAGTTGGTAGCCCTGGTGGGTCTTAAGAATACGCTCAGTCATATCTGTTTATGTACACATAGTACATACGAAATTTGGTTGAAATCCAATTGATGTGTAGATGTTATATGCATTTAAAATTTGGACCTATCAGCAGGCTTATAATCATTTTGGCAACACTGCCATGTATGGCCTCCTGGAAATTAAACTGCAATATTATTATCTATACGTGTGACAATTTTGAAATATCTCCCATTCGTACTTTCCATGATATCCAACATGGAGCTCAAATTTCAATTGCGATTTTTCAGCATTTGGTAGCACTGACATCATTTTCAAATATGGCCGTGAGATATTCAGGTATAGATCTTTACTCCATCCAAATTTTGTTCCGATTGCTGCAGCCGTTTAGGAGTTGATAGGGACACACACACACACACACACACACACACAGCCAGACAGACAGACAGACAGACAGGCAGAATGATAGACAGACAGAATGACAGACAGACAGACACTCATTTGCCCGATCTCATAAGTCTACTTTTTCCTCATTTTTGCAAAATGTGAAAAGTAGGCTAAAAATCCAAACAAAGTTCTTGAGAAATGACTTTCTAGTCCTCAAACTCAGGTGATTAATTAGCAATACGTTCTTTTATTTTATTTTGGAAGGCTTGTTTTGTTACCACTATTCTTTTCTTGTTTTCTGACAGGCACTTGTTATTACTGGTTATCTCAGAACCCAAATATGGTAATTCTATGATTTGTTCAATTGCAGTGATATTCACTTTTGTGTTTCTTCTAGTTGTAGGCGCATTTTTATCAATTATCGTTAATTTTGTTTTCTTAGTATTAATATACGGTGACAAACACTTAATGATATTTTTCCACCATACTTTTCAAATACTCAGTCATGCGTAACGTTAAAACTTTCCATTATATATTTCTGATTGTCCCTCGTATGACGAAGTGGACAATCATTCTGTCTTTCGTCTCTTCCCAGACGGATGTTATCAACTGCTTCTGCTCCATCTTCACCTTAACCCCGTGCCCGGACAGCGCTAGGAAAGTGGTTTGTAACCAGGATAAATCGTTCCTCAGGGGAATAAGTTATACCACAAGTGTCGACTCAGCGCAAGATAGAAGGATTCTACCAGCTTCCTTTCTTATATATTTTTCTTGTTATAAAGGAGAGAGAGAATGAAATAACTCATGTTAGTTTCCTTTCCTTGTCATTTCTCTACTATTTCTTCTCTTTCACTACAACAAGTAAAGACTCTATAACAAGAAATAAGCAGAGGGAACTATGTTTATCTGGGCTCTGGAAGGGAATATAACTGGGGGGAACGAAGATCAAAGAATGATTCAATTTATTTTCTAAAGTGCATCATCACATTTGAGAAAAGATATTTCTAGTCTGCAATTGAAGGATTTAGCTTAAAGAAAGAATTCAACTCCATTACTGCATTATCAGCAGTTCTACAAAATGGTTATGTACAGAGGAACATATTCTACCGTTTGTTTCTTTTTCAACGAAGGTTGATGATGACTTGCGTATAGATGCAGTCAATCAGCACGACTTGAAGCCACGCATGCGTCATTACAACTATGTGGCGTGACTTCCTTCCTCCAGTTTAGGGGATCCGGGATGTTGTATGTTGGCCATGTTAATTTTCAACTTTTTATGTTCCATTTTCTCAGAAACTAGTGACAGGAATTAATTGCATTTTTTAGGGCTGTTCCTCGAGGCTCTCCAAAATATAAAATTCAAAATATAAAATGTAAAATGTATAATGTAGAATGTAAAATATAAACTATAATCTATAGAATGTAGAATGTAAAATATAGAAATTCAATGTAAAAAGTAAAATGTAAAATGAAAAGTATAATCTATACTAATATCATAAAGCTGAAGAGTTCGTGTGTTTGTTTGTTTGTTTTTGAGTTTAAACGCGCTAATCTCTGGAACTACCAGTCGGATTCGAAAAATTCTTTTTTATATGATAGCCAGATGCAAAAATTAGGCTATGTTAAATTTCGGACAGACCACTCCATACCCTGCATTTAGGCCCTTTGACACAAATCTACACCGTTTCACGGATCTGAACCAAAATGTGTATACTTACCCTATGGAACACTACGAGTAACACAGTCTGCATAAAATTTATGACAGACCACACCATTCCCTGCATTTAGGCCCTTTGGCATACATCTACACCTTTTCACCGATCTGAATCAAAATTTGTAAACTTACCCTTTGGAACCCTGCGAGTAACACAGTCTGCATGAAATTTATGACAAACCACTCCATTCCCTGCATTTAGACCCTTTGGCACAAATCTACACCTTTTCACCGATCTGAACCAAAATTTGTATAGGCTACTTACCCTTTGGAACCCCGCGAGTTACGCAGTCTGCATGAAATTTCGGACAGACCACTCCATTCCCTGCATTTAGGCCCTTTGGCACAAATCTGCATCGTTTTACCGATCTGAACCAAAATTTGTATACACACCCTTTGGAACACTGCGGGTAACACTGTCTACATGAAATTGCGGACAGACCACTTCATTCCCTGCATTTAGTCCCTTTGGCACAAATCTACACCGTTTCACCGATCTGAACCAAAATTTGTATACACACCCTTTGGAACACTGCTGGTAACACTGTCTACATGAAATTCCGGACTGACCACTCCATTCCCTGCATTTATTCCCTTCGGCACAAATCTACACCGTTTCACCAATCTGAATCAAAAGTTGTATACTTACCCCTTGGAACCCTACGAGGAACACTGTCTGCATGAAATTTCGGTCAGACCACTCCATTCCCTGCATTTAGGCCCTTTGGCACAAATCTACACCGTTTTACCGATCTGGACCAAAATTTGTATAGACTACTTACCCTTTGGAACCCTGCGAGTAACACTGTCAGCATCAAATTTCAGACAGACCATTCCATTCCCTGCATTTAAGCCCTTTGGCACAAATCTACACCGTTTCACTGATCTGAACCAAATTTCACATACTTACACTTTGGAACCCGACTAGTAACACTGTCTGCTTGAAATTTCGGACAGACAACTCCATTCCCTGCATTTAGGTCCATTGGCACAAATCAACACCGTTTCACCGATCTGAAACACATTTTGTACACTTACCCTTTGGAACCCTGCGGGTGACATTGTCCACTTGAAATTTTGGACAGACCACTCCATATCCTGCATTTAAGCCCTTTATCACAAATCTACTGTACACCGTTCCTCCTAATTGCACCAAATTATACATACACTTTGAAACTCTGCTGGTAACACTGTCCACTTGATATTTTGGACAACGCTCTCCATTCCCTACATTCAGAATAGCAGACAAAATGAAGTTGAAAACCACGTGTTAAGGCCCTAGAATCATTCATGTCCGTAGTAGTGTAACTGTAAGAGTATTTTAATAAGTGTATTGTTGACTGGCAATTCGGGCTGCATTATGTCGTCCCTACCAGTGTTCTGGTGCAGAATTGCGAAAATAGTTCAATCTTGCGCTGCTTATAAATTGCAGTCACGGGGAGTAATTCATGCAAAAAGATTTATTTTGCCCCTTAAAACAGTTATCATCTTGAACATATTATGCATCTGTATAAGTACAATGGTGTTGGTGCAATACATTGAGGTTATCAGCTGCAATAGGCGTTGGTGCTTTCAAATTTAACTTAATTTATTCCGAAACTTATCGTTGAGCGCTAAGTGGCCATACATTATACTATTGCTACCTCAGGAGCTCGGGACAGCCGAAGTTATCCTAACTGTTGTGATTATTTGAATACGGTGCTATGCGACAAAAGACGACACTATTGGTCTCTACATTTCTAACAGAAAATGAGATATAGGCCCTAGGCAGTGTCTTTTATTTCACTTACTCCTCTTTCTAATCAATTTTAGAAATTTGATTGTAAATTACATGTGTCAGTGCTGTAGTTAGTAAATAGCCGTTTCCCTATACATTATTATCATTATTATCATTAAGGGAAAATTACCTATATGTTACGTCCATTATACTGTACTGCTCATCTACCTCACTACAACCACCACCGCCACCACTACAACCACAAAAAATTATATATATATATATATATATATATATATTTATTTCTGGTAGTTTAAGTATCATGTGCCAGTTCTGTAGTAGTATTCATTATCATCCATAAAACAAATACATCCACCGGGCGAAGCCGGGCACTACTGCTAGTATTATATAAAATGTGACACACAGTATAACACATAAAATGTAATATTAACACGGACGTTTTGCAAATACGAAAAATTTCGATTTTTCGTGGATTAAAAAACAAGTAGTTGCGTGAAGACCTATACAGCCTATTTTCATATATCCTACTTATGTTAACTGCCTCTATCAGCATACAAAATTTCAGTTTCATTGCTGTAATAGATTCGTAGATATTGAGAACCGTCTAAATATTGCGGATGGTCGCCATGTTGGATTTTATATATGTAGGTCCTAGAGTTGTGTACTGTTACATGAAGATTATTGTGTACGTGAAGCATTCAAACTTCAATCGCATGATTAGGACACAAGAAGTAACAAGGAGATTTTAAAATTTCGCACAGCTGCCATCTTGTGGTTATGGAAACAATTGAAATAAATTAGATGCTAGTGGATTAACATTAATATTAGGATTTACTCTACCAAGTTTCCCTGCACCAGGGAAACTTGCGAGAAACGTCCATGTGAATATTTATTTTTCGCGTCGCCGCCATGTTGGATTTGTGATCACCAGGTTATTTAAAATCCATAAGGTGAACTTAAGTTCATAGCCCCAATGAACGTAACGAAATTCAGTTTGATTGCTATAATAGATTCGTAGATATTCAGAGCCGTCTAAATATTTCAGATGGTCGCCATGTTGGATTGTTAAATGTATAGGCCGTAGAGTCATGTACCATTAAAGGAAACTTATTGCGTAGGTTCATTATTGAAACATTCACTTCGATCGCATGGTTAGACTACGACACAAGAAATAAAACTTAATTTTAAAATTCGCACAGCCGCCTTCTTGAGGTTATGTAAACAATTGAACTAAATTAGATGCCAGTGCATTACAATGTGTATAAACATTTCCTGTACCGGATTTCATTGCGTTTGGAACATTAAATCGCGAGAAAAGTCTACTTAAAATTTTCAAATTCGCTTGGCCGCCATGTTCGTTTTGTAGTTAACCGGGTTTTGAAAGTCTCATAGATGAACTTCCAGTAGTGTCCTTTATCTCCGTACAAAATTTCAGGGTGATGCCGCTAATAGTTTCAGAGATATAGAATGCAGGTGAAATATTTCGCACATCCGCCATCTTGTGGTTATGCCAACAATTGAACGAAGTTAGATGTCGGTGCATTACAATGTCTATAAAAATATACTGTATCAGGTTTCATTGCGTTTGGTTGGTTAAATCGCGAGAAACGACTATTTAAAAGTCGCAAATTTGCCTGGCCGCCATGTTGGTTTTTTAGTTACCAGTTTTTCAAAAGTCACATAGGTGAACTTCTAGTGGTTCCCTTTATCACCGTAATAAATTCCAGGGTGATATCGGGAATAGTTTCGGAGATAGTAGTGGTTTTGTGGGGGTTCACGGCCCTCCACCTCCACACCCTCCACACAAGATGGCGGCAGCCCGATAACTCCCGAACCCGTGGTTGGATTTTAACAAATGAGGTGTTGTTGAACTCGGGCTGACACCCCCTTTCCAATGGACAACATATCTCCACCCTAAAATAAAACCTACCCCTACTAGGGGGTGAAATTGTAATTTTTTAGAGAATCTCTCTTTCCAATTGCAACATGTGAGAGTTTGAATGCTAATATGGAATGAAAAGTTGTTCTACAAAAGAGACATGTGTGCGGTGGAAAGCCACTATGAATTAGCATGCCCACTCATGGCTTTTGAAGAGGGTGGGGGAGCGGTTCCCTGTGGACGGGTCCTTGTTGACGGGTCATTGTTGACGGGGTCATTGTTGCCGGGTCCTTGTGGACAGGTCCTTGTGGACAAGTCCTTGTGGACAAGTCTGTGTGGACAGGTCCTTGTGGTCGAGTCCTTGTGGACGAGTCCTTGTCCCTTTGGACTGATCCCTTTGGACGGGTCCCTTTGGCCTGGTTCCTACGGACTAGCCCATGAATTTATTTAAATTATGCCAAAGGGCCTAACTATATTTGTGTGTGTTGAATTGACGTTGTTCACTAATCCCCCACTACTAAAATGTAATAACGATATGAAAGGAAAGTGATGAAATACATGTAAACACGTGTGAGATGTCATTATTAGCATTCTCCTTGTGAAACAAGTCACATCCTGTTTTGATTCATACGTGAGAAAATGCGAGTTCATGTGTAATATGATCTAACACACAGGTGTTCACATGTGCACGTGCACAATAAGAGCTAACAAGTCACAACCTGTTTTGGCAGTGGTGGGAATAAGGCTAGAGACATGTACGAGTAGTCAAATTACTCCGGCAGACAACCCCTTTCCTATGGATAACTTATTTCCACTCAAAAATAAAATCTACCCCTACTAGGGGGTGAAATAATAATTTTTAGGTAAAAGTCGCTTTCCATGTGCAACATGTGGGAGTTTATATGCCAATATGAAATTAAACTCGTTCCACATAAAGTGCATGCATACAACTGAATGCCGCTATTATTTATCATTTTTGTTTTTTGTTTTACGAATGCGCAATTGAGGTTTTTGTAAGAGGGCGGGCTTTTTGAATAATGATTTATAGATACGTTTTTTTTACAAATTAACCAAAGATCCAAAAACTAATAGGTCATCGGCTTTTTAATATCTTATGAACTAAGAAAGCTAGGAACTTGTATGAGGGGTCGTTGGACTTGTGGTGACGCCCTGTTTTTGAATGTATTATTCATTTTTTGTCAAAAGGGCCTAACTGCACTTTCGTTAATATCTCGCTAACTAATAATCACAGAGGGTCGAGTGAGGTGTCATAGGACTTAAAATGGCCAACCCCTCCCCATGACCAATGAATTTACCAAAAAAAAAACAGCAAGGTCATTAACCTAAGATTGTATCAACTAATAATCAGAGAGGGACAAGTGAGGTGTCACAAGACTCAGGATGGCCAACCCTTTTCCATGACCAACGAATTTACCCAAAAAATACCCAAAACAGCAAGGTCATTGACCTAAGATTTTATAAAATTATCAGTAGAGAGGGTCAAGTGAGGTGTCATAGGACTACGAATGGTTAACCCTTTCCCATGACCAATGAATTTACCTCAAAAATTCAAAACAGCAAGGTCATTGACCTGAGATTTTATAAACTAATAATCGGATATCAACATGTGAGGTGTCATAGGACTTAGAATGGTCAACCCTTTCCCATGGCTAATGAATTTACCCAAAAATACCCAATACATCAAGGTCATCGACCTGAGATTTTATAAACTTATAATCGGATATGGACATGTGAAATGTTTACAGTGAGTGATGAAACATAGCTAGGTAGTGAAAGAATTATTGTAGGCTACATGTATGGTGACTGACAAATCTTTCACCATTGGAACTTGTTTTCAGATCAAACTGCAGTACAGAGAGAGTATAGGTTGTAGGTATGGGATAATAAATGACAAATGGTGTATACAAAATCTGATTAATCGATTCAAGAAATAAGAGTAGTCAATCTTTAATTGATTGGTTAAATAGGATAGCTAAAATCCCAAATGGTGACTACATTGAACTAAACTGAACCAAGCTGAATCGAATCCAACCAAACCGAACCAAACTTAAATCAAGAACAAGCCAATGGTTTAAGTGTAAAACTTGTGGTTGAATGTGGGCAATGGTTATGTCAGAAAGGAAAGGGATAACGCTCTACCTATACAGGGTAAGGTAAAGCTAGTGCATGATGCTAATGCACACACACACAAGTACATGAACCACACACAACCATCCTATGCAGTTATTATGGGTTGACTGTTAAAACTTGCTCAGTGGTTACTGGGACAAGATGATCGCTACACACAACAAGCTTTAAATACCTGAGGCTAATAATCTATACACACACTCACACACACTTGTTCTAAACTAAACTGTCTTGCTGGCAGAGCTCACACAGTAGGTAAATGACAGAAATGCTTGGCTAACAGAAATACAATCATTTTCGGTTGTCTAATGTTACCAGCTAAACATTACGTGCTATAGTGGTGAGCATATGTGCCTCTTTCACTGGAGATCTTAACTCGATTTCTAGCTCTAAGGCCTAGAACGAATCAAACTAAGAAAAAAGGGTATGGTGACGCAGTGGTTAAACTGTTAGCCTTTCACTAAGGTAGACTAGGGTTTGATTTTTGGTTAATATGCATGTCATAAACAATCAAATAAAAGCAGAGATAATGTTTAAAACTGATTACACTTGTCTCTTTTCAAATTATTACTTAGATTACAAATACAAACGTGGACTGGGTTTGACATACAGTTAATGCTTCCTATCACATACCAGACTGCAAGAAAGCCAAAACAAGCAAAAGCAGTGGTAAAATCGCTATGTGTAGAGAAATACCTAACGGTTTTTATGAACTGGCAAAGGTATGTCGCATAAACAGTGCAGGATACAATCCAGCAACCATAATTTTTATCTCGTGGACAAGAGAAAACATATATATAGAAAGCTTGTGTGTGTGTGTGTGTGTGTGTGTGTGTGTGGGTATCATTGGTTGATTGACCAGAGAAAATACGGTGAGGTAGGGTGGGGAGAGGGAGTATTAGCACTTATATATGAATGGAAAATAGATTTTTTTCAATCGTTTTGTTTTTCAAATGTAGTGGTAGATAGTCGTTTTTTGTAAAACATTCTTACTTGCAGTAGTAATAAGCCTCTATGGTTCCGCTAACACATAGATAGACTGTATTATTGCCATGGTCAAGCACTCACATTAAGATCATTTACAAAATCATAAAATGAAAAATAAAAATCTTGTTTTGGAAATATCGTTTTTCAACATACACACAAAATAAATATATAAAAAATTGTAAACAGCAAATTGGAAAATCCATGTTTCCATATAGACAAAATTTAAAAACCTTAAACGGACATTTAAGAAAATATATGCAAATGGGAAATTGACAAATGTGTAAATATGAAAATGGAAAAATCCATGTTTCCATATCATGAAATTGAAAAACATCAAACTGTCATTTTAAAAAATGCAAATGGAAAATTGACAAATTGCAATGTGTGAAATGTGAAATTGAACAAATGGCTATCATTATAAAAAAAAAGAACATGGTGCTCTATGGTTGAGGTGTGAATCAAACCCTCTCTACTTATTTGGACCACTCGAGACTGAGTAGACTAGTTTTAGTTGTCATACCACTTTTAAAAGTTTTTGTTAAATCTAGGAATTGAACCCAAGAGCTTGTAGGGGGGATCCAAGGTTATAATATGTTAAACAGATTGCCTTGAATGTAGGGTGTGGTAGTTATATAGAGATGAGACGTTCCGCTCGGGGCAGGGAGGCATGGAGATCTGCATCAAACCAGTCAAAAGACTGACGACTCAAACAACAACATGTAGAGCTCACCAAAATAATGTTGTGTAACGGTAAATGTTAGTCAACGAACAGTAATGCATTACTAAAACCCATGACACGATAACTAAGAGCTTTTCTAAAATTATTTTAAAATGCCTTTAACCCTATATTAAACACCCAGTTCACAAGACTCATAACTGCAATGTTATGGTCAAACAAAACAAAATCTATATTTCAAAACAAACAAGTGGTTTAGTCAATGTATACTGGAAAACGTTTTATAAACACTCAAGTCCACAAAAATAATTAAATTAGTAACTGTCAGGTTGACCGAGTGGTTATGGTGTTTGACTTAAGTTCAAATTTTCTGTACAAGAAAGCAAGGGTTCGAATACCTTACCTGATATAACTATTGCCTCAACATGACTTGACCACACTGTATTATTGTGTACTCGGTACACAAACCATAGATAGAGTGTATTGTTTAAGGTCACTCTCTTTGCGAACCTAGTCAGAGACTGTTGATGGTTAACAATTGCATTAATAGTGGGACATAGGGATAGCAATTAAGAAAAACAGACAATACCCATACACTTTTTTATTTATTTATTTAATGTAAGTACTTGTACAATAGTTATATACAAATTACAACTCTCTTTTGTCTATTACTATCTAGTCCTTTTCGATCCACTTGCATAACAAGGCAGATGACTTTGTAGTTCAGCCCCTTAAAACAACAACAACACTACCTCTTGCATAGTCTGTGATGTTGATGACTCTTGAGGCGTGGAAGATGGATACAACATAACTTTTACAACAGGGGTTAAACGTTGCTCAACAATCAATGCACTATTTTGAAAAGCAACATCTTTCTCTTGTACTAACTTATTAGCATTCTGATAATTTTTTGCCAACACCATCAGTGTTTTGTCTGGAGCACTACATTGATGATCACTCACACTTAAAACCACACCATTTCTACTTTTCATATTACCTCGACATCTTGTTGACCTCTGTTTTGAGCATCGCCAGAATATTATTCCTTTTACATTTTGTCGTCTATAGTTATAAGAGTAGCCTTTATAAAGTACACGTTGTTTACCTCGGTTAGTTGTAGTAAGTTCCATAGTAGTAACTAACCTGTTAGTATGATTTGCACACTACAAAGGTTATCTCTGTTCTGGTAATAGAATTATTTAGCGTTGGCTTTTATATTTAATATGTACAGTTAAAATTGATAGAAAAGTGGTAGAAACGTGGTAGCAAAGTGGTAGACAAGTGGTAGACAATTGGTAACATAGTGGTAGAAAAGTGGTAGCAAAGTGGTAGAAAAGTGGTAGAAAAATGGTAGAAAAGTAGTAGAAAAGTGGTAGCAAAGTGGTAGAAAAGTGGTAGCAAAGTGGTAGCAAAGTAGTAGAAAAGTGGTAGCAAACTAGAAAAGTGGTAGAAAAGTGGTAGAAAAGTAGTAGAAAAGTGGTAGCAAAGTGGTAGAAAAGTGGTAGCAAACTAGAAAAGTGGTAGCAAAGTGGTAGAAAATATTACATGTATTGTTAAGAAATAGTTTAAGCGGTTACATGGATTCATTACACTATAATTTTAGCATTACGAAGCTCATTTTCTATATCCAAAAGTTCTTCCTCATATTTAGTATGACCAGCCTGTTTACAGGTATGCAAGTACTGAAGCCGCTGGATTAGCTTATTGGGATTGTTCCAGGAAACAAATTTAACAAATGATTTTTTTGGGTGTAAACCATTATCATCCTCCTCATCATCATCATCAAATTAATCATCATCATGGTTATCATCATCAATATAATTATCATCAATATAATAATTATATTGATGATGATAACCATGATGATGATTAATTTGATGATGATGATGAGGAGGATGATAATGGTTTACACCCAAAAAAAAAAAAAAAAAAAAAAAAAAAAAATCAATATGACCTACTCATACTACAGATTAGAAGGGTGGGTGGGACAAAGCGTACATCAGACAAAAAATTATCAGTTTACCGGGATTGAGACACATTGGAATTTAATAAATAACACTGGAAGACAGAGGACATTTCGAACTACAAACGAACGTGAAGGCAAGTGGCAAATCGACCTGAAAGAGGGTAAGATAAGTTAATTGCAAATTGTTAAATTGGTTAAGATATCACAGCGAGGTTGAACAAGTGTACTGCAAACTGCCCACTAAGAGAGCGAGACCCGCGACGAAAACGCTACCTGGCGAAACAAGGCTTAAACGAGCAAAAGCCATAGGGGGCAGATACTGCTTACATGTAACACAGGAGGCAAGGCATTCTCAACTGGTAACGTCACATGCGCGGAATGCGCTAAAACATTTTACACCACGCTGTCTTGTATTTTCTGAAACTCTTTGTATGACTTTCTAATGTTCTAATGTGTTTTATGTAAAAGTGAATATTTAATCGTGTGCAGTCGTCTTCTTTTCATAGTGTAGATATTATTACCAGTAAGGTAAGATGTCAGCGAATAATAAAGCAAACTTCAAAAGTAGCAACGATCAAGAAATCGACCAGTGTGAAATATGTAGTAAAGCAGTATCAGATAATGATAAAGCTATAGAATGTGATAAATGTAATAAATGGCAACACTTCGAATGCAGTGGCCTTACGAAAGGAGAATTCGACTGCGTTAATAGAAAAAATAGTAGACTACTGTGGCTGTGCACGGAATGTAACACTAGGATCTTGACAAAACCAATGCCGGACTCCGACAACTCGGATGAAATGACTAGCAGGATAGAGAAATTGCTTGTTGCAATGGAAACTAAAATACAAGATAGAATTACAATGGAAATAAACAATTTACAAAAGGTACTAGAGTCACGCATCCAACCCGCAAACATAATCAAACCTATGCAGAAGTCTCAGCCAGAGAATCAAAGTTCTTCTACGCAGTCTTCCCTCACAAAAGACGGTTTATATAGCCAACATGTTTCACGCGAGGACGATCTTCATAAGAAGAAAGAAGATAACAATACAATTGTAGCAGATATTCATCCAGTTGACATTAAAAACCAACGAAAAAGAACGGCACCAATAGCGCCGGGGCGAGACATCTTAATTCAAACAAAGAGAAACAATGTTCCCTCTAAGTCGGGAGGAGAGACACACGTTGTGGTGAAGGAGTCATCGGCACAGGATGTAGTCTATCAAGAAGAAGAAGAAGCTGGGCCATTCAAGACACCCAGGAAACGTCGCAGTCAGAGGCAGGGCCTGATTATCGGTACCAAACAAGGTAACGACGAAGACTTACAGTCAGCAGACAAAACAGCTTGGTTGTATGTGGGCAGGGCTAAGAACGGAACGACCGAAAATGCAATTCGAACCTTTCTATTACGCAACAACATAACCGAGGGAGTTGTTTGTGAAAAGCTCAACACATTAGGTTCTAAGGAAGCCTTTAAGGTTGGCATTCCTTTTAATCATCTCGCCGAATTAGAGAAACCAGAGTTTTGGCCAAAAGGGGTGCTTGTTAGAAGATTCCTTTTTCGAGGCCACAGATTTACCGAAGGAGCTGATTTCGAATAACCAAACTATAAAACTTCTTTTATGGAACACGGAAGGACTAAGAAACGCGTTACAACTTACGCCACCAAATCTAACATTGAACTATGACATAATGATTATGACAGAGACCTTTTTACAAGAACCTTTAGACCTACCAGGTTTCTACGGGGTACATGCCTATGCAAATGCCACAGGAGGCAGACCAGCTGGCGGAGTGTCTTGCTTTCTTAAACCGACAGCTGGAAGCATACTGGAGTACAAGACAGAGTCAAATGCCATAATAGTCAAAACAACAAGGCTCACTCTAATAGGGGTATACATCGCTCCAGTTACGGCAACAGAAGATGTAATAGACGCTCTTCTAAGAACAATAGGTCATGTAACAAGTCACACGAATGTAATATTAGCAGGCGACATTAACTGCAGAACTGACAAGCCAAGTATAAAGACTGATCTAGTTTTGGAAACCCTAGAAGAAGAAGGGTTCACGTTAGTAAACGAAAAAACTTTTCAAACTTATTTCGCACACAATGGAGCAAGCGCCATCGATCAAGTGTTCTACAGGGGAAAAGCGATTCGCATAGTGAAACAAGAAGGATTATGGGCATCGGGTGCTTCTCCAATTCGAAAACACATCCCCGTGCACACTGAGATAGAAATAGCGTCACAGACTGCAATAGCATATCGATTTCCAGAGCAACTCCCTTCTAGGAACCTAGATCAGACAAAATTGCAGGACATAACATGTATTGAAGAAGCAAAAGCCCTCATCGCTCAGGATCAAATAGATGACGCGGCGCAGTGTGTTAGCTTGTTAATCAGCAAAGCCTTCGTCTACAGAAGAAAGAGACATGCACAAAAATGGTTCGATAGTGAGTGCTACATTACTCGGAAAATTACACTACAATCGTTGTACAAAGCAAAGTGCACAAACCACAAAGCTGATTTGGAGTATTACGCTACGAGGAGGAAAGAGTATAAACTACTACTTCATACTAAAAGAACCGAGCACATTGAAGCCGAAGCAAGGGAAACAGCGGAACTAGCAAGATCAGATCCCTACATAGCTCTAAGAAAGAGGCAAGCTCCTAAGGCAAGAGAAATACCAATAGAGACATGGGCGGAACATTTCTCTGGGATCCTCAACAAGAATGGAACATTGGAAGAACACCAAGTCTCTGCTACAAATTGCATAGCTGTTGATTTCCTCCAAATAACCACAGATGAAATACAAACTAATATCACGTCATCTAAGAAGGGTAAGGCGGCAGGACCTGACAAGATATTCATAGAACACATAAAAGAGACACAAGATCTGCTTCTGCCCATCTGGACAGACCTATTTAATAAGTGCTTGTATACAGGAGTCATTCCTGTAAGCTGGAGAACGGCCCAAATGACAATTCTGTACAAGGGGAAAGGAAACACTGAAGATCCCAACTCTTACAGAGGAATAGTACTAGAGCCCACGATATTCAAGATTTTCTCTAAAATTTTAACAAAAAGACTAGCCAAGGAGGTGGATATGTACATACCAGATTGTCAATTCGGCTTTCGAGAAGGACGGAGTACTCTACAAGCAGTGGCATTACTACAAGAAGAAGTGGAACAGGCTCTGAGGCATAAGAAAGGGAAATTTCACGTGGTCTTCATAGACTATCGTAAAGCTTTTGACTTGATAGACAGGAATATCCTCATAAATAAACTTAAAGGGATGCTAGGAAACTCTAACCCCCTAGCGAGAATAGTTGAGGTAATCCTAGCATACAACTATGTCATTTTAAATGACGGTGTAGTTCTGTCTGAAAAGGTCCGTCAGACAAATGGCGTACTTCAGGGCGATCCTATGAGTCCCCTACTTTTTAACATCTTGACAGCTGACATTATTAACACCGTCCAAGACTACCCAACAGTGAAACTTATCATGTACGCCGACGACATGGCTCTAGGTTCACATTGCATAAGTGATCTGCGTGCCGCTCTTCAGAAACTTGAATTATGGGCTGACGAAAACAGTTTAGTGATCAACAAAGAAAAAACAGTGCAAATGACTTTTAGAAAAGGAGGCAAACTGGCGTTGGATGATCATTTAACTCTGCAAGGAGATATGCTTAGAGTAGTAAATAATTTCCGGTATTTAGGAATATATCTACAAACGACACTGTCGTCCTACAGGATACACACTCAGGAAAGGGCTTCAGCAGCTACGAAAGCCACTCATCGAATTAAAAATATCCGACAACTTTCTTTGCCCACTGCAATGTCATTGTTCAAAACAGTAATAACTCCAATTGCCTCATATGGAATAGAATTAATATGGGATAAGCTTTCGAGTAGCGATTTCAAACGTTTAGAAAGTGTTAAATCACGATATCTGAAGAGTGCTTTGGGAGTTGGGATTTATGCACCCTCAAGGATTGTATACGAATTAGCCAGGGAAAGCTTCTTCTTGGAAGACCTGAGACTGCAATTCACGCTGCCATCTACCGGCCCTTACCAAGCGCATCTCGAACTGCGGCGGAGGAAGAGAAATGACATTGACCCTGATTTTTATAGCACTAGTGCAATGATGGATAGGCAATGGACGGAGGCAGGACAGGATCTAAGACATGTGGTAACGAGACTTGCAACTCATGGTTTTCACCATAAGATCTGCTTAACTCAGGGTTTTCACCAGCCAGATGATGATTGCGTATGTTCGTTGTGTGACAAGAGATGTGACCGTTATCACTTAACTAAGTGTGTAAAAAGAACTAAATCCATCAGAGACTACAGTGAAAACTAAATAGCATTGTAAGATCAAATTGTATTTAGAATTATATTTTCGTGTATTATGTAGGTTAAGTAATGCTCTTTCGAGCGCACCTTATTAAATTATAATTATCATCAATATAATCATCATCACTATTACTATCTAATCCTTTTTGTTCATCTTGCAATGCAACAACCTTTGGCATAGTTTGTGTTGTCTTTGATAGTGTTAGAGGTTTCTTAGACGTTAACGACTGTCCTAACATGTCTTTTTCAGGAGATAATAAATGCTCTTTAACAAACAAAGCACTATCTTGAGCCACACTATTTTTTCCTTGGTCTTGCTTTTTTACCTTGGTTAGAGTATTTTGTCCATTTAAATGAGTATTATTTTGAGATTTACAATGATGATCGATTGAAATAAGTATGTTGGAGCCTTTTGTTTTAATCATTCCTCGACACTTTTTAGATCGTTGTTTCGAACAGCACCAAATAACAGTTCCATTTTTATTAGTTCGTTTTACAATATATGCATATCCTTTATAGTAAGCACATGGCTTACCATAGCTAGACGTTGATACTTCCATGTCGACTGTTGAGCATAAACTAACCTCTAGTAAAGTTAACTCGATAATAAAAATGATAGTTTGTAGTATGTGCTGTTTAAAGTAAGAGCAAAAGTGAGAGTCAAATGGTAGAAAAGTGTTAACAAAGTGGTGGAAGAGTGGTAGCAGTTTATAGTAGTCATGATCTTTTTTACCAGAATGTGATTTGAGTAAATGTAATTTCTAAACCTTAGCAGTGAGTAGTCAGTTAGTCTTGGTTCAGACAAGCGTAAACAGTTCTCCAATGAATCAGAGATCAAGATTTTCATTATGAAACAGTTGTGTGTAACCAATTAGGTATCGGTACTTGATAGCTTCACACATGAACAAAAATTCCATCATATCTGACATCAGATTTTCATTATGAAACAGTTGTGTGTAACCAATTAGGTATCGGTACTTGATAGCTTCACACATGAACAAAAATTCCATCATATCTGACATCAGATTTTCATTATGAAACAGTTGTGTGTAACCAATTAGGTATCGGTACTTGATAGCTTCACACATGAACACAAATTCCAACATATCTGACATGAAATACATGATTTGAAAGTTGACAAAGAATATCCAATCAACCATTGTAGTTGCAATGTCAAACACAAAGACAAAATCAGCATGAACTTTTAAGTTACAGGAAAATTCTATGAAATAGACTATGCATGACATTTGGAAATACACATTAGAAGTTTGCAACACCATCCTTCTAGCCTATATAAATTATCGACATGGAAAGTGTGCACTGCCCCTAACATTAAAACAATTTATCAATAACGCAAGTCAACAATCAAAACATTTTGTCTTGAGTCTATCATTTAATGCATATATTCTGTCTACATTGAACAGTAACAAAAAACGCCATTCATAATTAATTAAGTTTGCTTTAATTCGTTATGTAATGATAAATACATATTTAAAGTTTTGGCTGACTGTTCAGAGTGAATCGGCTTTGAACACATAAGAGAGGGAATATTTTAAGACTTAACCTCTGCTCACCTAACATAACCTAAATTTACCTAACCTAACCTTGTCATATAGGTAAGAAACGGGTCAAGCTATGCTTTCGACTACCGAGTTTCAGCTACTTTTCAAGGTTACTCTCCCGAACATTGCCGGAGACTGCTGATAAACACCTATGTTCCCACGGCGGCGGCGCGCAACGGCTTACATGATGCGCTTCCCCCTTTTCATTGATCCCTGTTGATTTGTCCCTTTGGACTGGTCCCTGTTGACTAGCCCCTTTGGAAGGGCCCTTTTTGAATGGAGTCATTCTTGACGGGTTCCTGTGGACAGGTCCTTTTGGCTGATCCCTTTTGGACCGGCCCCTTTGGACTGGTACCTATGGACTGGCCCATGCAATTATCCAAATTATGTCAAACGGTTTGGTTGGATTTGATTCAGCTTGGTTCAGTTTAGTTCAATGTAGTCACCATTTTGGATTTTAGCTATCCTATTTAACCAATCAATTAAAGATTGACTACTCTTATTTCTTGAATCGATTAATCAGATTTTGTATACACCATTTGTCATTTATTATCCCATACCTACAACCTATACTCTCTCTGTACTGCAGTTTGATCTGAAAACAAGTTCCAATGGTGAAAGATTTGTCAGTCACCATACATGTAGCCTACAATAATTCTTTCACTACCTAGCTATGTTTCATCACTCACTGTAAACATTTCACATGTCCATATCCGATTATAAGTTTATAAAATCTCAGGTCGATGACCTTGATGTATTGGGTATTTTTGGGTAAATTCATTAGCCATGGGAAAGGGTTGACCATTCTAAGTCCTATGACACCTCACATGTTGATATCCGATTATTAGTTTATAAAATCTCAGGTCAATGACCTTGCTGTTTTGAATTTTTGAGGTAAATTCATTGGTCATGGGAAAGGGTTAACCATTCGTAGTCCTATGACACCTCACTTGACCCTCTCTACTGATAATTTTATAAAATCTTAGGTCAATGACCTTGCTGTTTTGGGTATTTTTTGGGTAAATTCGTTGGTCATGGAAAAGGGTTGGCCATCCTGAGTCTTGTGACACCTCACTTGTCCCTCGCTGATTATTAGTTGATACAATCTTAGGTTAATGACCTTGCTGTTTTTTTTTTTTGTAAATTCATTGGTCATGGGGAGGGGTTGGCCATTTTAAGTCCTATGACACCTCACTCGACCCTCTGTGATTATTAGTTAGCGAGATATTAACGAAAGTGCAGTTAGGCCCTTTTGACAAAAAATGAATAATACATTCAAAAACAGGGCGTCACCACAAGTCCAACGACCCCTCATACAAGTTCCTAGCTTTCTTAGTTCATAAGATATTAAAAAGCCGATGACCTATTAGTTTTTGGATCTTTGACCCTCTCTACTGATAAGTTTATAAAATCTTAGGTCAATGACCTTGCTGTTTTGGGTATTTTGGGTAAATTCGTTGGTCATGGAAAAGGGTTGGCCATCCTGAGTCTTGTGACACCTCACTTGTCCCTCTCTGATTATTAGTTGATACAATCTTAGGTTAATGACCTTGCTGTTTTTTTTTTGGTAAATTCATTGGTCATGGGGAGGGGTTGGCCATTTTAAGTCCTATGACACCTCACTCGACCCTCTGTGATTATTAGTTAGCGAGATATTAACGAAAGTGCAGTTAGGCCCTTTTGACAAAAAATGAATAATACATTCAAAAACAGGGCGTCACCACAAGTCCAACGACCCCTCATACAAGTTCCTAGCTTTCTTAGTTCATAAGATATTAAAAAGCCGATGACCTATTAGTTTTTGGATCTTTGGTTAATTTGTAAAAAAACGTATCTATAAATCATTATTCAAAAAGCCCGCCCTCTTACAAAAACCTCAATTGCGCATTCGTAAAACAAAAAACAAAAATGATAAATCATAGCGGCATTCAGTTGTATGCATGCACTTTATGTGGAACGAGTTTAATTTCATATTGGCTTATAAACTCCCACATGTTGCACATGGAAAGCGACTTTTACCTAAAAATTATTATTTCACCCCCTAGTAGGGGTTGATTTTATTTTTGAGTGGAAATAAGTTATCCATAGGAAAGGGGTTGTCTGCCGGAGTAATTTGACTACTCGTACATGTCTCTAGCCTTATTCCCACCACTGCCAAAACAGGTTGTGACTTGTTAGCTCTTATCGTGCACGTGCACATGTGAACACCTGTGTGTTAGATCATATTACACATGAACTCGCATTTTCTCACGTATGAATCAAAACAGGATGTGACTTGTTTCACAAGGAGAATGCTAATAATGACATCTCACACGTGTTCACATGTATTTCATCACTTTCCTTTCATATCGTTATTACATTTTAGTAGTGGGGGATTAGTGAACAACGTCAATTCAACACACACAAATGTAGTTAGGCCCTTTGACATAATTTAAATAAATTCATGTGCTAGTCCGTAGGAACCAGGCCAAAGGGACCCGTCCAAAGGGATCAGTCCAAAGGGACAAGGACTCGTCCACAAGGACCTGTCCACACAGACTTGTCCACAAGGACTTGTCCACAAGGACCTGTCCACAAGGACCCGGCAACAATGACCCGTCCACAGGGACATGTCAACAAGGACCCGTCCACAGGGAACCGCTCCCCCACCCTCTTCAAAAGCCATGAGTGGGCATGCGTAAAAAACAAAAAGAAGCATGTTAATTCATAGTGACTATCGACCGAACACATGCACTTTATGTGGAACAACGTTTAAATCCATATCGGCATTCTAACGATCACATGTTGCAATTGGAAGGAGAGATTCTCTAAAAAATTCAATTTCACCCCTAGTAGGGGTAGGTTTTATTTTGGGGTGGAAATATATTGTCCATTGGAAAGGGGGTGTCAGCCCGAGTTCAATGACACCTGATTCGTCAAAATCCGACCTCGGGTTCGGGAGTTATCGGTCTGCCGCCATCTTGTGAGGAGGGGAGGAGGAGGAGGCATCTGAACCCCCACAAAACCACTACTGGAGATATTGAATGCTGGTGAAATATTTCGCACAGCCGCCATGTTGGATTGGTGAGACGTAACAAAATTTGAAGGGCACGGTCGGGGTCGCCCGGGATAGTGCTATGAACTTACCGAGTTTCATTGAAATCGCTCCAGCCGTTTAGAAATTATTAGGGACACACACACACCTCACACACACACACACACACGCTCACACACACGGACAAAATGTGATCTCATAAGCCTATTTTTTCAAAATTCAAAATAGGCTAAAAATGGCGTAATGTTAACAGCATTTGCTTGAACATTTCCATCGGGCAAAAATAAATTAAATGAATTTTAAAAAACTATTTTAGAATATCAAAGAAGTATATTTCGGCAAGAAACTGGAATCAACGATTTTTCCTCTAGCTGTGGAAACTGTGACAATTTTGGTTTCAAGACGAGTTATGCTCCGACACCGCAATACCCGTTTGGCATTCTTATATGTTTTTAATGTCTATTGTATAATGGAGAGAAAACAAAGAATCTAGAGAGAAAACTAGTGAAAAATATAGAGAAAAGAGTGTACATTGTTGTTTTACTAATAATACGCATGGTTCTGAGAAATTGTGACAAAAGTAGCTTGAAAGGAATTATGAAGTAGGCCTATACCGTTAGAAAGTTAAGGTTCCGTATCCTAATTTGACGTAAACATGTCAATTAGAAACTTTTGAAACTTTTCGGCATTCTGGAGCCTCTTAAGAGAGAAAAATGTAACGATCGATGTTTTGACTGCCCTTGTGCAAAACTTCCAAGGAAACAGACACCTTGCTACCAGAAACACTCTATTAAATTTCTCAAAACTCTAATCGTAGTCTAGCTCTGTTTATCCAATTTTCAAACTTTCTCTCATATCTCCCATATTTAAAGGGATTTTTATTGTTTCCAAAGTGCTTCTTAAACTTTAATCAACAAAGCAATCCCTAGTCATTTACTAATCTAACTAATCATTAATATTATTATTATTTGATTTTCGATCTCGACAATTTTAAACATTCAGCATCCATTTCTCAAAAGAAAATTTTATAGAAATGCTGATTTACATAGACTATTAATCGGCTGAGTTGAGTGAGGTTCAATTTGTAGCTGGAAGTTGGAATTTCAAAACAAAAACAATGTGATATGAGGGGCATTGCGAAGGACAATTCAAAGCAAAGCCAAATTTGGAAAATTGGTTAAAAATAGTTATGATAAACATTTAAAATTAGAAGTTGATTTTGGCAGCAAAAATGTACAAAACTTTACGTCAAGTACAACCATCAAGTTAATAGTGTTATCTTATTTGTTATTTTGTTCTTAAGGTGTACATGCAAACGATATTGCATTCTCTTTTGCACTCTTCCTATTTACCGATCTTTCTTATCATCTCTCAAATCTGTTTCATCGAAGGAAAATGCTTCATCTAACGAAAGTGCTTGTGTATGATTGGACTTCGTATTTATTAGAGTGGCAGGATTTAAAATTGATGGTTTAATTATTAAAGAATGTGGAAATATTCTCGAGCACAATTAATGCCCCATTCTTATAAGGGTTTGTAATTTATGACTATACCTTTGTTACGAGAAAAGCAAGGAAGTGAAATTACGAACGAAAAAATAAAAGAATGATAATGTTTCCTCATACCTCATAGCTTACGTCAAAAATATTGGAGATGAATTTTGTGGTAGAGAGGATTGCAAAATTAAACTCCCGAATTCCATCGCCTGTTCACAATGCCTGCGTAACTCTGCATGTGACATAAGAATGGTCGACCGTCTCAGTCTTTTCTCTCTCTCTCTCTCTCTCCATTTCCCTTCTTCATCGCTTTCCACCGTTATTCACACGTACACATTGCTAATCTATACAAGTATATTCTTGGATTTATTGTAGGAATATGTGTGTAAGATATACATCACGAGAAGTTTGTAGCAGAGAAACTTTTATGAAAAGGTGTTGAAGTCGTTCCTCGCACGATCTTTGGGAGAAGTTTCTAGAATATTTCCTGAAGCCCCTTGTGTTATTCTCTCATCCCCTCGTACCCTCACACCATCTCCTTGCGGTTTACCTCAACATCCCGGCTGTGCACCACGAAAAGCGAACTTCTATGGTCCCTGGGCGATCAGAACTATAACTACAGGGAAGTTTCCGTCGAGGTAAAGGAGAAATATGAAACCGTTCAGGCTTATAACCTCGATCAAAGCTTTTCATATTCATGGTTTTGTAAATCAGAGTTTTTAATGAGAAAATAAAGTCAATCTCCAGCGTAGTCAAGTGGTCAGAGACATGCCCCAACAATGGACTGTGTAGGCGGCGTTCGGAGATCCACACTTATTCTTGGTAGTGTTTTATCCATGATCGAGGAAGTCCAATTTTAACAAGTAGTTCCGTGAAGAACTATACAGCCTATTTTCATATATCCTACTTATGTTAACTGCCACTATCAACATACAAAATTTCAGTTTGATTGCTGTAATAGATTCGTAGATATTGAGAACCGACTAAATATTTTGGATTGTCACCATGTTGGATTTTATATATGTAGGTCCTAGAGTTACGTACTGTTACATGAAGATTATTGTGTACGTGTAGCATTCAAACTTCAATCGCATGATTAGGACACAAGAAGTAACAAGGAGATTTTAAAATTTCGCACAGCTGCCATCTTGTGGTTATGGAAACAATTGAAATAAATTAGATGCTAGTGGATTAACATTAATATAAGGATTTTCTGTACCAAGTTTCACTGCACTAGGATGGTTAAATTGCGAGAAACGTCCATGTGAATATTTATATTTCGCGTCGCCGCCATGTTGGATTTGTGATCACCAGGTTATTTAAAGTCCTATAGGTGAACTTAAGTTCATAGCCCCAATGAACATATCAAAATTCAGTTTGATTGCTATAATAGATTCGTAGATATTCAGAGCCGTCTAAATATTTCAGATGGTCGCCATGTTGGATTGTTAAATGTATAGGCCATAGAGTCATGTACCATTAAAGGAAACTTATTGCGTAGGTTCATTATTGAAACTTTCACTTCAATCGCATGGTTAGACTACGACACAAGAAATAAAAACTTAATTTTAAATTTCACACAGCCGCCATCTTGAGGTTATGTAAACAATTGAACTAAATTAGATACCAGTACATTACAATGTGTATAAATATTTCCTGTACCAGATTTCATTGCGTTTGGAACATTGAATCGCGAGAAAAGTCTACTTAAAATTTTCAAATTCGCTTGGCCGCCATGTTCGTTTTGTAGTTAACCGGGTTTTGAAAGTCTCATAGATGAACTTCCAGTAGTGCCCTTTATCTCCGTACAAAATTTCAGGGTGATACCGCTAATAGTTTCAGAGATATAGAATGCAGGTGAAATATTTCGCACATCCGCCATCTTGTGCTTATGCAAACAATTGAACGAAGTTAGATGTCGGTGCATTACAATGTGTATAAAAATATACTTTACCAAGTTTCATTGCGTTTGGTTGGTTAAATCGCGAGAAACGACTATTTAAAAGACGCAAATTCGCCTGGCCGCCATGTTGGTTTTTTAGTTACCAGTTTTTCAAAAGTCACATAGGTGAACTTCTAGTGGTTCCCTTTATCACCGTAAAAAATTCCAGGGTGATATCGGGAATAGTTTCGGAGAGATTGAATGCTGGTGAAATATTTCGCACAGCCGCCATGTTGGATTGGTGAGACGTAACAAAATTTGAAGGGCACGGTCGGAGTCGTCCGGAGTTTCATTGAAATCACTCCAGCCGTTTTGAAGTTATTACGGGGACACACGCACACACACACACACACACACACGCACACGCACACACACACGGACAAAAGGTGATCTCATAAGCCTATTTTTTCAAAATTGAAAATAGGCTAAAAATCTACGGCACGGCTCGTAAAAGACCTCTCATATCACATTTGGTGATCAGGAGCAGATGACCTTGCCGTTCTTCCCCATTAAACTCCAATAACTAACTAACATTTGGTGGTCACAAGACATTTCTGGTTTTCCTTTCCAAATAGCAATGTTAAACAGAACTTCCAAAATGAAGAGTAGATTGCCTCAATGGCTCCTAATCAAAGGTTCTAGGCTACAGTACTACTCTGCCAGGGAATTGTTACCGCTAAACGTGGAGCGGGGCTGTTGTGTATACATTACGTCAGCTCGTCACGTTTCGGCTGCCGCGGGCGGGTGTGGGACAAGAGGGGGAACGCATGCACATTCATATAATGAGAACACACCACACATCACACGACCCTGCACGAACCATGCACACACATGGCATGCGATGAGGTACCGCTGGCGACGACTGCACGACCAACGCAGGTGTGTGGCTGGCCGGAGCACATCACTTCCGATCACTGCCACCGGCAACAATTTGCTGGCAGGGTAGTAGCTGAGGACATATAATTATTATGATTATTTTAATATTATTATTAAACTTATTATTATTATTATTATTTTATTACTATTATCATCATATATATCTATGAAACGCTAAGGTGTATGTTTCACAAAACTCAAGCTCCTAAACCAGAGGGAGTTAGAAGGTGTGTTTTGTACCAAAATCTTCCAAATCGTCTCAATAATACTGGAAATATCTTGCAATTCTTGAGAAGTCAACGAAAATATATTAATTTGTTTATAAAGTGCGTTTGAACAAACAAACAAAAGGATAGTCCCTGTCAGAACAGTGTCGCGTCCAGCCTGCATACCAGTAAAGCTCAGCTCAGAAGTAACCTATATTAATGTTATTGGTAATAGCTTACGTCCCTTTTAAAAACTGAGGCTTTAAGGGTGCAGGAAGTTTGCCCCGAAGGGAGTCTTAAATGTGCCAGCAAATCTACTGACATCGCTCTCGCACATTGGCACACCCTTAAATACCAAGTGACTGCACCAGGATTCAATCTTGCTACCTTGGGCACAGCAGGCGTGAAAGTTACCGCTGCACCACGCAGCCAGTCACACACGTAACTGAAGGTTGTAGTTTTCCGTGACCATTGATCTTGCCATCATGAGCCATGGGACTTTCTTTATACATGTAATCCGAACCACAGGACGTGACATTCACATCGAAAATCTCACATGCATTAACCGGGAATCGAAACCTGTCAGCCTTGGTGTCCGGTAAGCAGCAAGACCTTCCAATGAGCCTAAATCCGCAACACACACGGAAAAATCTGGAAGATTTCTTCTTTTATTATTATTATTATTATTATTATTATTATTATTATTATTATTATTATTATTTTATTCAGTACCTATAACACATTGCTGGTGCATTACAACATAACTATACGGGCTTCAGGGAACCAAGTACAGTTACTGAAACAGCAACTTCTAAGCTGAAATGTCGCTACCCATGAACTTCCGAACGATTCTGGTTATTGATAGAACCACTGCCTTCTGCATTAGTTTGTACAGCCGAGTATCCAGATCCAGTTCTTTAAGGCCTTGGAGCACGGCACTTGGGATCACGCCCGTACTTGAGACAATGATAGGTATGGTATTTACCCGTTCTACATGCCATTGTCTTTTGACAGGGTCGACCAACTCGTTGTATTTGCTGATCTTTTCTATGTGTTTTGACTGGAGATTCTTGTTGATAGGAATCGCAACATCAATCAAGGTAGTTTGCTTGATTTTTTGCTGTCAACTACCAGATTCGGTCTGTTGTGTGATTATTATTATTATTATTATTATTATTATTATTATTATTATTATTATTATTTATTTATTTATTTATTTATTTACAGCGTATTATCAATTATTAGAAAGCGTTAAGCACTTTGACTCAATTCTTTACGTTCTTCTTATTTTGCCAGTATTGTTTCATTCTGCTGAAGAATGCCAATTTTCTTTCGTCAGACCATTGAGGTCTGTAAGGTGTAGGTTTTGGTAGCTCTGGTTGGACTTCCCAGTTATTCACTTTATTACGGAAGGCGTCTCTGTCTGATGTGTCGGTTATGTTAGCAGTTCGCATGTCTTTTTGTACTTCTTTCATCCATCTTTTGTTATTATTATTATTATTATTACTGACAACAATAATAGTAAATTCATTTTCTGACATTTCATTATCTTCAACGTATATAAGGACAGGATTTTCGTCCGTAGTAAATCAGCATATTCAGCTTATGAGCCATTAAGTTCAAAGTGTGGGACATATTTCTGAGCGCCTACATATTAGCATCAGCAGATTTTTTTTCTTTTAGATTGTCGACCTTCAGATACGCGTCTCTGCCTCACTGTAGCCTAGTTTATATGTCACTTCGCTCCGCCTTTTGCGAGATGCTTCCATCCTGGAGACTAAATCTCTACCCCCATTCTCTTTCTCGCTTACTTTAACACTCTCTTCACACATCACAACCCTTCGTCTTCCCTTCGCAGTGAGCAATAGTCAGCTGGTTTATTCCCCCACCTAACGCTTTCTTCTCCTCCATACGAGCTCATTTCTTCAATAAGCCTCCGCGTGCCAGCTTCATTGTTATTTCGTCTCTTCCATTGCTCATGGCAGCAATATTGGGTTAAAAGGTGAACTGAATACAAATCTCACTTCAAATTATAATGTTAACATCCAGACGTTTCTCTTTTTATATGAACTCTCGACTGACAAGAACGGTGATTGTGAAGCTATTTTTTACTACGGTCTCAAAACTAGTAGGATGCATTGGTTACCAGGGGGTCCCAGTTTAGTCCGGAATTGCTTCCACTTACAAAGGTATACAAATTATTAGACTAAATAATCAGTGACAATTTTTTATTCAAAATAACTTAATTGACCACTACAATAAAAGAGTGATGTCACGAAATGCAAAACTACGGCACTAACACACAGTTGTTCTTCCGGAAGCATTGTACGCCTCCGAAACTATATCTCTAGGAGGCCACTCTCAAATTGGTGAAAGCGAAATCCAGGAACATAAAATTCTCAGGAAAATATATGGCCCCGTTTATGTTAATGGAATATGGATTAAAAGGAAAACCACAGACTTGTACACAGTAATCAATAAGTTCAATGATACCATGCGTTCCTTGAAGCACTATGAAAGTCAAGGAGGCTAGATATCTAAGCTCCTAGGCACTATAGCACTTTCTAGTAGAGAAATGAGGAACTTTGTGTTGGCGGAAAATCCCGAGATTAATTTTGCCATTATGAACACGTGTTCTTTAACATGCCAACACCATATGACATGCGTGTCGTGATTTTTGCTGCCTTTCAAAAATCATTTACCACCACCAGGAGCGAACCTGCAAGCTTGGGGTTAGTAATCCGGCACGATAACCACTCATCCTCCGTGGCAAGCTTACTTAGTAGTGATGTCTCTCCTATGGACTTACAACCTTTCCCATAAGGAATCGTGTCTGTATATTTTCTGAATTGGGGATTCTGAGGGACAGCTGAGCCGGGTCCGTTTCCTCTTTTTTCATTGACTTTGGGATATACCCTATAAATACCCTATAAATCCATGGCCCACGAATCTTAAATTAGTCGACTTGCGACTCGACAGTAAAAATGATTTTAAATCCCACTGCTCTAAATGCACACGAAGAGTAATCAAATTGAAACGCTTGACATTCTCTATTAGCAAGGTTCTTCTTTCAGTGGAAATTCAAAAAAAAAAAAGTTTTATTGACAGTTTCTTAAAACACTGTTGGTTTAACATTGGAAATAATTTCAGCACCTTGCGCAGTTTTGTTACTAGATTAGATCATGAAAATAATAAATGGAATGTTGGAAAACTGACGTTAATTCTAATAATTTGCACACCTGTGAACTTGGGTTTGTCTCTTCTCTGCCATCTTTCCTGTCAACCTAGTGTGTGGATTTTGCTGATCTAGGAAGAAACCTTGTTTTGCAGAATATTTATTTATTTATCGTATGGCTTTTAGTGCCGGGAGTGTCCGAGGACATGTTCGGCTCGCCTGAGTCTGTAGCTGCTTCCAACGGACACCTTTAGGGTGAGCTACAAGTTCCGTTAAATTTCAAGTAGTTCCAACTTTCGCTACCAGATATCAATGATACCTAGTGGTGAACTTTGGAACTTCGATAGAGCGTTCCGACGAAATCTTACCTAACAATTTAGCTTCACACAAGTTTTGTCTGTGGAAGGATTTTTGCATGCCGTAAATCTATGACATGGGATCGCCGTTTTGACTTCCCCTCCGAAGGAAGGCGTACTGAAGGATTTTTAAAGCTCTTAAGATATCCGACGATTTCGGCCGGGGTAGATCCCGCTATCTTGGCCACAGCAGTTCAGCATGCTACCAACTACGCCACCGAAGCCACTTTTCATAATAAACTCTATCTTATCCTAGCGGACGGTGTGGTGGCTGCTGATCTCGTCATCCGCTGTATAATTGAGAGTGTGTTAGGGCCAGAAATGTTAATAAGTTTCACCAATCCAACATGGCGGAGCGCGAAATATTTCACTGGCATTCCATATCTCCACAACAGTAACAGATGAAAATCCACAACCTGCTTCCAGTCGACTGACCGGGTCAGGGAATGGAATGAATGAAGCCCCCACCTAGCGGCGAGGATATGAACTGTGCCGGCTGCCGAAGCCTGTTGCACTCCCCTGGGGCAATGATTAAATGAATGACAGATGAAATGAAATTATAGTGGAGAGTGTTGCTGGAATGTCATTTGTGACAGGGAAAACCGGATCACCCGGAGAAAAACCTGTCTGCCTCCGCTTTGTCCAGCACAAATCTCACATGGAGTTACCGGGATTTGAACCACGAACCCAGTGGTGAGAGGCCGGCGTGCTGCCGCCTAAGCCACGGAGGCAACAGTAACAGATATCACCCTGAAATTTTGTACGGTGATAAAGAGTAAGTTACTATATAAAGTTCATCTATTTGACATTCGTGCCGGCCAAGCGAAGTTGAAACATTCAAATCGACTATTCTCGCGATATAACCATCCGAGCGCAATAAAACTTGGTACAGCAAATATTTATACACATTGTAATGCGCTGACATATAATTTAGTTCGATTATTTATATAACCTCAATATGGCGGCTGTGCGAAATTTTGAAACTTAAGTTTTTATTTCTTGTGTCCTGATCATGCGATCGAAGTCAAAGTTTGCATAATGAACCTACGCAAGAATCTTCATTGGTACATAACTCTATGGCCTACATAACAATCCAACATGGCACCCATCCGAAATATTTAGACGGCTCTCAATATATACGAATCTATTACAGCAATTAAACTGAAATTTTGTATGTTGATAGAGGCTATAAGCATAAGTTCACCTATGGATTATCATTAGGCAGCGACGCGAAATTTTAATATTTAAATTGTTTTTTCCCGCGACTTTTATCCGAGCATTCTGAAATTTGGCATGGTATATCTTCATACAACTCTTAAACTAAAGTATAATTTAATGGCATTTTATGAGAAATTAAAAATGACGGCGGTGTAATTTTTCAAAATCTCGTTTTTTTCCTTTGTCCAGTAGATGACCTTGTAGTTCCGCCCCTTAAAACAACAATAACTAACTACCTAACCTGTAGAATATATGAAAGTGGGCTATTTAGTTCTTCACGGAACTACTAGGTTTTAGCTTCAGTTTTCATTTTATCATCATGTGAACATCACCCAAACCATTAGGGGTCGATAACCTCGATGTTAGGCATCTTACAATAACAATACGCATAGACAGACAGGCGCATGAATACGGGCTCAATTTACAGAGAATAATGTTGCGATTCAATGGCTTCATACAACTGTATTTCATACTGTTTAGCACCGGTAACACATAAGAACGTCTCCCTGCTATGTTATTATATTGTGCGAGACGGACTCTGGAATGTGCGCCATTTAGACCCGTGAGTTATGAACTAATATTGGTAGAACTAAGGAAAAATGTAAATCTAGCACATTACGCAAGATGAATTGTAATAAAAATCCGGTCAGCGTACGACAAGGTTATTTATTATGCTTATTACCATATTATTGCTTGCAGGGAGATACATGGGATGTGGTGTGTATGCTCCTTTAATATCGCAGTGTCTAGCATATGGTGCTATTGCCCTATTTATCTAAACTTAACTGAGTTAACATGTCACAAGCTCAACGATTTTAATCCTAAAAGTAGTGTAACTCGATTGATAGAAATACTATGTTGGGAATCTCAGGAATATAGAAGGACAAAATCTAGGGAGATACGGAACTGCGCCTTTAATCAGTGGTATTTCCTGATCCTTTTAATTAGGCCGATTGAACTGCGCCCATAGTCAAGTCGGCTGTTAGCCCAAGGTCGGTTTAAGGGAAAGTGACGGACTGTCTCCCACCACTAGCTTCTGCACTGCTGAGAATAAGAGGTAGTCCCCCGTCCCGATAAGCAGTTGTACCACGGACCTCCGGGGGTGGCAGCTAATCACACTAACCACTACACCACAGAGGCTAATAATAATAATAATAATGATAATAATAATACTAATAGTCTAATAATAATAATAATAATAATAATAATAATAATACAACTCTCTCTAATCCACCATAAATAACTACCCCTCTAGTTTTGTTATACAATTAAAAAAATATAATAATCTTCTAAATGGTAAGATTATCTCAAACTTGATTATTAAACATTTGCAATAACAAAACTATTTTTAAAATATGGTTAGGTTGTCGAAAACATCCCAATGTACCAGTTAAAGCTAATATTGCTAGAACAAAAATTAAATATTAGTCTGTTTTGAAAGCTGTACCTGTTTTATGTATCCCAGGCCAACACTAATCTCTTGTCCGCAATCTGGACAGGGTATATTTAGTCGTTCGCAATCTGGACGGTTTTTGACTTGTTCGCAATCAAGACACAACCGATTTGAAATGAGTCACTTCAAATTAACACCACTCGACACAGCATAATTCCGTTGAGGGGTGGAGGGAGGAAATCTACCTGACCACTCTCAATGGGCGCAGTTCCACTGCTAATTTCCAAAGGCTGATGCTAATGACCAGGGTCGTTAGTGAAGATTGGGCGCAGTTCCATACAACCCGGGAAATATTATTTCGTTAATCATGGTGTTAGGGGCAGATGGTCTCGTAGTTCCACCCCTTGAAACGTCAATAACTAACTAACTAACTAATCGTGGTATTGATAATTATAACCTGCCACAGTCTTATTCCCGAAACATATTGATGTGTTTAATAAAAGACTGGAATAAAGTACTGGGATAGGAGGATGCTATACAATCTATACAGAATCCAGACAGCAGTCATTCGAGCTGAAGGACATGAGAGAGAAACTGGTATTCGCAAAGATGTAAGGTATGGCTGCAACTTATCACCAATACTTTTCAATCTTTACATTGAACAAGCATTGAAGGAACTTGGAGAAAAATGTAAAGTGGGAGTGAAGATTCAGGGAGAAATATTTCAACTCGGAGATTTGTTCATGACATCGTCATCTTGGCCGACACGTCAGAAGATTTTAATGAGTTTTTGAATGGTATTGACTCAGTCCTGAGGAAGGAATTCATGATGAAAATCAATAAATTTAAAACAAAAATAGTGGAATGCAGCTGAAATAAAGAAACCTCTATAGACATCAAATTGGCAGGTGAAAATCTAAATGAAGTAGGAGACTTCTGTTACTTAGGAAGCAAACTAACTAGTGATGGAGGAAGCAAAGAGGATATAAAAAGTAGAATGGCTCAGGCAAGGAAAGCATTTCTACAGAAAAGGAATCTGTTGACATCGAATATAGATTTAGGTATTAGGAAGTCATTTTTGGAAGCCTTTGTCTGGAGCGTGGCATTATATCGAAGTGAAACTTGAACTAATGGTGCAGCAGAAAAGAGGAGAACTGAAGCGTTTGAAATATGGTGTTACAGGAGAATGATGAAGATCAGAGGGGTAGATATTGTAACAAATGACAAATGACGAGTGGGACAGGAGGGATGTTTCTGGCGACTGCTATTGAAAAGAAGATGTAGGTTGATAGGGCACATACCAAGACACTCAGGAATAGCAAGCTTAGTTATGGAAGGAAGGGTCGAGGACAAGAACTGTAGGGGTAGACGAAGGTTACAATATGTTAAACAGATTGCCTCGGATGTAGGGTGTGGAAGTTATGTAGAGAAGAAACGATTAGTTCAGGACAGGGAGGCATGAAGAATTGAAGCGTTTGAAATGTGGTGTTACAGGAGAATGATGAAGATCAGATGGGTAGGTATTGTAACAAATGAAGAGGTAATAAGACGAGTGGGACAGGAGGGATGTTTCTGGCGACTGCTATTGAAGAGGAGATATAGGTTGATAGGGCACATACCAAGACACTCATGAATAGCAAGCTTAATTATGGAAGGAAGGGTCGAGGACAAGAACTGTAGGGGTAGACCAAGGTTATAATATGTTAAACAGATTGCCTCGGATGTAGGGTGTGGAAGTTATGTAGAGGAGAAACGATTAGCTCAGGACAGGGAAACTTGGAGAGCTGCATCAAACCAATCAGAAGACTGAAGACTCAAACAACAAAAAATTGTGTCAACTTATCTAGTAAATACCAAAGGAACTGCTAGAAAAATAGTAACGAACGTTGAGATTTCTGTATGTAACATGTGCGGACTAATTACCATGCCAGCGACTCGACGCGACTCGGTCACGGCGTACAAATTACCAGCCGTAACTGAGATAGTTGCTCATTAGCGGGTTCTATTGTCCGTGCTGCAGAGAAACAAGGAGTCTCAACAGTGCACTCATTGCTACTCACGTGACCAGCCAGCGCACAGTGTGAGATTTTGCCCATCCAGGGGAACTTTATTCACTGGCTAATGTAAACTTATCTGTGGCAGATTTTGGTTACCTCTAGAATTAAAATAAGGTTTTTAATTTGTAGTTAGAGATTAAAAATGTTTTATTTGTATTTTTGTCCAAAAAATTTAAAAAATAACACACTGTTTGACAAACGTAAGACACAAATTTGGCTAGTGTTACCGTCAAATATACAAAATGTAAGAACTTCTGACTTGTTTGTGTGAGCTTTTGCCCACTCATCGAACATAGTACGCCACGTAAACACGGGTGCCATTCTGAAACAGACAGGACGTTTGGTCGATATCGCGCAAACTTGCTCAGAATATTTCGATCGTTGCTAGTATTATACTTAATAAGCTATAATGTGAAACAAATTTCAGGTCGGAACACGATGGAACACCTGAGTAGAATCCTCTTTGAACTTCAGTCATTTTTGTTCATGACAAGCCTCTTAAAACAACATTGTAACCTAACCCTTCAATAAAATTTTAAGTTAACATACAAAATGTTACCTTCAGATATCAGCAATAACATTGAAGCACAGCACTGACCACTCTGCGTCACAGCGCTCATCACCAGTCGAAAAAACATACTGCACACTGCACGGCTGTTGCAGGGCTCTGAGAGCATACGCGTCTTTTCCTTGTTTTAAGCCCCATTTGACAGACGTTGCGGGTGACTATAGTACAAGTGCGTAGCATTTTCTTTTGACTGGGATATTTAGCGAATTAAATGTCATGTATTTTGTAAAAAGTAACAAGGTCGGGAAATTGAGTAAAGTTCTCCTAGATAGGCAAAATCTCACACTGTGCAGCGGCCCAATTCTCGACCAGACACACACAGTTTCATAACTTCTTTCGTCCCCAAGGCCCATGCTTTCCATCAATGATGATTACAAGAGCTTGTGGATTTTGTAAATAGCAACACATTCAGAATCTGTGCGAAACTCTTGTGAAATAAGACGGCAAATGAGTCGTCAAGTTACACAGACTAACTCGTAAAATCCACTTGTGAATAAGAATCATTTTCATGAGAAACGTTTCTCTTGACTTTGCCTCGCGTATCTTTTGTGTTTGTTGTTTTCTACTTTTTGCTTTGTGTGTTTGGTTTTTGGTTTTGTGTTTGCTTGGTGCTTTTGCTTTTGAATTTGACTTTATGCTTTTCTTTCTTGGTTTTGTGTTTGTTTTCTACTTTTACTTTTTAGAATTTTGCTTTGTGCTTTATGTTTCTTGTCTTTTGTTTTCTGCTTTTGCTTTTGTTTTTGATTTTTTCTTTTTGCTTCATCTATTTTGTTTTGGTTTTGTGTTTGTTTTCTTCTTTTGCTTTTTTGAATTTTGCTTTTTTGCTTTATGTTTCTTGTTTTTTGTTTTCTGCTTTTGCTATTGTTTTTGAATTTTGATTTTTGCTTCGTCTTTTTGTTTTGGTTTTGTGTTTGTTTTCTGCTTTTGATGTTTTTGAATTTTGCTTTTTGCTTTGTGTTTCTTTTTTGTTTTGTTTTCTGCTTTTGCTTTTGTGTTTGAATTTTGCTTTTTGCTTCGTGTTATTTGTTTTTGGTTTTGTGTTTGTTTTATGGAAAATAAAAATAAAACAAAACAAGATGAAACAAAATAAACAAAGCAAAATCAAAATAAAATAAAATAAAAACACAAACAAAATAAAACAAAACAAAACAAAAAACCATTTAAAACAAAATGAAACTAAATAAAGTAAAACAAAACAAAATAAAAAACAAATTAAAATTAAACAAAATAAAATAGAATAAAATGAAATAAAATAATTAAATAAATATTTTTACGACATGATCCTTATTCATAAGTGGATTAAACGAGTTTTGCAACTGGACGAATCTAATATTCGAGTTTATTAGTGTTGAATGGTCTTGAGAGCTTTCTGTCTATGATAGGTTCATGAATATGAGGATAGTAATATTTGTGACAGAATATGAAATATTAATATTTCAATCAGAGCCTTTATCACTCACTGCGCCCCCTACTTTGTGGATCTCTGGTCTAGACCCGCACGGCATAGCCATGCACGTCAAATCGTGCAATATGGCCACGATGGCAGCTGCAGCAAGTAAAGATATCACAGGTTCTATCTAATCCCGACACTGACAACGGCTATCCCCACACTCCGTTCAGGCAAATGCCGGGATAGAACCAACCTCGTCCCTGTCCCTTTACAGTTACACACACTACTACGGTCATCACATAACAGTACATCATGCAACAAGCCTATAATGGCAATAATTAAGACACGAGTATAATTTCCATACGAGTGTCTTAATTACCATTATAGGCGAGTTGCATACGACTGTTTAAGTTTGACGATAATTATAACTTCATTATATGTTCTATCATAAATATTCATAAATATCTGTCGAGATTCTGTCAGTTGAATTCTTCTTCTTGGGAATTGTGTGGGCTCAGCCTTTGATCTCTACCTAATAACGAATCCCAAAGCTTTGAAACATTGTTTATCCTGAAGTAGCACCAACAAATAGCGTACAGGTACTAATGTTGAATAATTTGGTTATTTTGGTCAAATAACAGAAACAAAAAAAATGGCTGTTACAAACGCTTTAAAATTGAAATGTATCGTATTATCAACTAGTTATTTTTCAAATTCGATGCTTATAGAATGTCAAGGAAAGGCAAATCAATTGAGTTCCATCCAACATCTGGCGGAATAGGCTTCCATAAGAAATCCATTTACAGAACAGAGAGCTGGATTATAATTTCCGTGGAACTAATGCCATACGCATACTTCATCCATGACGTTCTGGTGTGTTTTTGTCAACAACAGCATTCACTAAAATTGTCGGCGAAATATTACGAATGTGTAGAAATTGGAGTTGCGGATATTAAGGTACAGTGCTGTTTGTTTTGTAATATTGCCCAGTTTGTTTATGCATTGTAACTACAATGGTTGATCCAATATAGCCTACATTGTCAACTCTCAAATCATGTAATTCATGTCCAACATGTTGGATTTTGTGTGCATGTCAGAAGCTATCCTTACCTAATTGGTAAATGAATGAAAATATTGAGCTCTGATTGGTTGAAAAAACTGTGTACTTTAATGATTCCCATTTTGATACAGTTTTCTGACATAATATTTACATATCGACATCGTCGAACATAAATCCATGTTATCAGACAAGTTTAACATACACCCAACTACACGGGGCTGATAACCAAGATGACCTAAACCCCTAATATTTATTAACAACAACAATAGAGTCCAGACCGCAACGAAAACGACACATTTGTGTGTACATAAGCGTACTGACCTTTGTTAAACGAGCGTATTATGCGAGTGTTTGTGTTACCATGGAAACGGCCAGGTGACTGCCCAATGTCCAATGGAATGTAAGACCGCAAATGGCAGAGTGACACAATGATTACTACCAGAATGCTGACTCGACCCACACGTAATAGGATTCTCTCAATGTGTTAACCGAACCCATTCACCGCATGATTATCGACAGTGTCCAATGTCCTCCAAGCATTTATCGGAGTAATTAGTATTTTTGTCCCAATTTCCTAATCGATATCGTCGTTGCCTTAAAAAGAACTGATATTAAATGGAGTTGGTATATTGACTTTCACGGTCAGTGAATTGAAACTCCGCAATTTTTCTAGGTTTGTGCCGTGTCTTGTGTGGGGTTTCGCCTAAGACACGAAGCTGGCTCATCAGCGGGCTCTTGGTGTCCCCACCCGGACCCTCACAGGGATTTGAGTTGCCAAATGGTCTAAGGCACATTTCATAAGTAGGGCCTATGTTTATTTTTCTCATTCGTTTTACAAAATACAGTGTATTTTGGCCTTTGTGATTTCGGTGTTTCAGGATCATATTGACCATTGCTCGGCAAGTTCAACTAAAGCCCTGAGTGAGGGCGCTGCGGCAAACGAAGGAGGGAGGAGATGGGTGGGGGGAGAGAGTGAAAGCGCAATAAGAAAGAGGCGATGCCAAATCAACAATTAACTAGATCGACCGAGTCCGTGTCGGAAAATGTCTGTTGATTCAAATAATACACACAATAAGATAGTTGTTAGAATGTCCTGATTCCAATGTGTTGCATCTTTATTATTAAAAATAATAAACATTTACAGTTTAGTTCGAAATTAACACAAAGTATTGTTCATAACATAATATAATCCTGCCAAATGGAAAATAATGAAAACCTAAGCCTAGCACACATTTTGTCACCAGTCGTAGATGTTTTTAAATAAATAAATAAAGAAAGAAAGAAAGAAAGAAAGAAAGAAAGAAAGGAAAAAAGACAGAAAGATGGATAGTACAACTGACACCGCTGGGAAGTGATCCTCAGTGCGCGCAACCGTGCGCCAGTGTGTACAATATTGTGAAACCTTCAGCTATTAGGACAAAGCTGACTGCGATAAAGTTCACCGTGTGGTAGATGGCGACGGAATGGACAACAATGAAACGTTTGACAACAATGAATGAACTCTATCTTTATTGGTTTCTGATGACGTAACTGTGCAAGTCATGCCTTTCTCGGCAGCAAATAATAGTAGATCCTGTAACATGAAGACTAAGAGGCAACGAGAAGCCTAGTAGTTCCCTGATTTTCCGGGGCTTCAGATAAACGTGTTGCGCTGTAGGGAATGACTGGTAATATGGCCTTCAGGAGTGCACTTATTATGAGCAGGTGCATCCATAAGATCTTAAGAAATTCTATTGCTACCAGATGTCCAGTGATACCAGCAAATCCTACTCCTAAGAAGGAGAGGGAAGTCGTGTGCCTAACACCCTAAAACGAGTCTTTCTCGGCTAAGGTATAGTAACCCTGACAGAGGAGTCCCTGGTCCTCCAGGTTGGGGGTTGGGGGTTGGGCGTAGGGTTAACTCCCCTACCTCGTAAAAAGAGATGTGTTACGGATACCTCAAGATCGGATATAATGGGGACTATGGGTCAACGATGTTGAAGACGATCTGAGAAAGCCGTGTTAAATGCTGGAGGAACCGGGTGAGTTAGCCGTGGTCGTTACGGCATGACTGCTGGCAGTCGCTCACATCCGGGAGGCGAGGAGGTTCGAATCCCCTCGCCGGCAACCTTGAAGATGGTCTTCTGTGGTTTCCCATCTTCCTTCCAGGCAAATGCCGGGGTTGGTCCCTAACTATAGGCCATAGCCACTACCTTCCAACTCCTCGACCTTCCATTCCAACTTTCCACCCCAACGATACTTGTAGCTCACCCATTGGATGTCCGTCTCGAAGCAGCTACAAAAACTGGCGAGCCGAACATGTCCTCGGACACTCCCGGCACTAAAAGCCATACGCTAAAAAAAATATTAAAAAAATAATGCTGGAGGAGGAAATCTGAGGACCGAGTTGAATGGAGGCAGGTGATCAAGGAGGTCAAGGACCTACACTGTCTGTAACGCAGATCATTAAGTAAGTTAGTTATTTTTAGTTGTAGATTTCATTTTAACATAATTGTCACTATCATCAAAACGCACTGAAGAAATCTGGAAGCTTCTCTTTGGCGAATTACGCCAGTTAATAGCATTCAGGTGATGCTACGCAATGATGAAATCTGGAATCAAGTAGCTATTTATGAAGAAGATGTTCTGCGTCAGTGTAAGAGAGCTGGATACCCAGGAACGTTAACAATATATCGACTGAGAAATCTGGAAGCTTCTCTTGGAGAATTGAATCGGACAGTATCGTACAGGTGATACCGTAACATGTCAAAACTTTTAACCAGATAGCGATCTGGGCTGTTTGGCATCAGGGAAAGTGGAAACTGGACGCTCATGAACCTAAACGTTATATTGAATAAAACAAGAGAGGCTAAAACGGCTTATTGACTCGACACCGTCCTGAAGTATTGCGAGAGCGGTTCCAAATTGGAATGTCAAGAAGAAAGGGTGTGTGGTTTTTAGTGGGTAGGAATCCCACACACTTACAGCGTCTAATGTAAGATTTTCCACAATCCCTCGTAGAAAAATAATAATAACTGGGGGACGATAACCTAGACGTTAGTCCCCGTAAAGAACAATTATCATCATCATCATCATGTAATCCATGAAAAAAATCATAGGTGGGCAATGAGAGAGCGCAGCTCCTGGAGCCAACTGCATGAGCACGAGCGGAGCCAAGGAGCGGTGTCCGGACAGTTCCCCACACTGACACTTCCACACACTGCCCAAAATACTGACACTTCCACACAGCCCTTGGACGTGGCTACCTGTTTAATGACTCAGAAATAATCTCGACTGACATTTCCACACACATCTCCCTTCTCCTCCAAGGCTACTATGGAAAAGATCAAGTTGACTACTTCATTGACAACTGGCTATAGAGCATCCAGCATTTAGAAAAGACTGTGGAGCCTTATGGCGACAGTGTTGCTAACTCTAGGCAGAGGTAGCGCTGACGTCATACGTTATGTTCACCCGCTTCGAATACTGTCCTTTCATAAGTTAGCGAGACAATACAACCCCAGCAGATACCTGAAGTAGAACATGCCCAGGAAGGAGCAGTTTTGCAGGTGTTAACGGATTGGGCCAGTATTAAGGATAACGTACGCGAAGAGAACCAATAACAGCATTCATTTCGTTGTGATATGCCGCATTACAGATTGACAGATGTCGAGAGCACAACCCTTCCTTCCTGGATGTACTGTATGCTGACGATGTTAACAATTTTTACGTCAGCAATAGTCTACTGTTGATCATCTTTTTTTTTGTTATTAGTTAGGCTATAGTTTAGTTTCTTTCAATTTTATTCTTGTTTTGTTTAGATTAATATTTGTACTATTGTATGAGTTAGCCGTGCAACTGTGTGCTTGCATTCGGGAGATAGTGGGTTCGAACCCAACTGTCGGCAGCCCTGATTCGATCGAACAGAAAATAAAACAGACACACAATAATAACGCCAATGACGGATAGTGCTTCAGAACTTATGTTGCCGACGGAACTGAGCACGTGCTCCACTCCGGGCGAGCATGCAGCACAGGACAAGGCTCTTACTTCCAGCGTGCTAACCTCAAAAATTTTTAAATTACTAAGACGTAATATAAACGATACTTCTATGCAATAACAAAGGTAATCAATTGGCAGATAATTGTAGGAAGCTATTATGACCAAAAATATATATGTTCTGAGTTCCTTCATGATAAAAGGTAAGGTAACAAAGCCAGTGCAGGGGGTGTTTCCGTTAAAAGTAGAAGCCCATAAGACCCACAGTCTTTTCTAAACGCTGGATGCTCTATAGATATTCAAGACATTCCAATCGAGATGTGGAACTGCCACCAAGCACGACACAGGACAACGAATGCTGTTCAGGGCTGGAACAACCGACTCAACAATCTTGTCGGGAGACCTCACCCCAAATTAAAAGAGGTTGTCAAAGTGTTCAAGACGGAAGCTGAGAAGACAAACTGCGCATTTTTAAAGGCCGAGCTCAACATGGAAGGGGAAAAAAGACGAAAATATGTCAAACTGGACGGACGGATTGAGAAAAAGTTCGAAAATGACAAAAATACGAAAATTTTTGCCTATTGACAGAAAATGGAGTAGGTTAATATTATTGTTGAACAAATATGACAAAAACAAAAAAACAAAACAAAAACAAACAAAAATAAATAAATAAAAAATACAAATCAACTGACGAAGCCTAGAAAGCTGATTTTAAACACGCCAAAATTATAACAACTCCAAACTGATCAGTTTTGTTATTATTTTGCCAGTCCACAGCCTGGATAAAGTGTGATGGAAATCAGACTCTGAATTTATTTTATTTTGATGGTAATTACACTACATCACAATTATATTTTCGAGACCGTGTTAGTAATGAAGTACATAGACCGAGCGCTTTTCTTCACTCCAAAGGAGTATTATGTTAAGGTGCATTGTCACAAGTGCGGCTGTAACGATGATCACTGAAGCCTATAGCCTTAGGGGTGGGGGGATGTGTGTGGAACTGTCAGTCGGGAATATTTCTGAGTCATTAAACAGGTTGCCGCGTCCAAGGACTGTGTGGAAGTGTCAGTAATTTGGGCAGTGTGTGGAAGTGTCAGTGTGGGGAACTGTCATGTAATCCCAAGGAGCCGGGACCAGCTGACTGCTCGCTAATAGTTTGTGCGGGAACGACTAGATGGCAATATGCGCAGTCAAGGCTCAAGCATGGGTACAGCATTGTACCGGGCTGAGTAGGCCTATATTATGTGTACGGCTGTACGCTAAATATGAATTACGAACAAGCTTAGCCCATTTTTATGAACAGTTTTCGCAAACAGATTTCCCAAACATGCGCAAAATGACTGCCAAACTTCTATCAATGTTTGGTTCAACATGTCTGTGTGACAAACTGTTCTCTCTAATGAAGATAAATAAATCTCCACGAAGATCCACCCTAACTGACGCACATCTCACTGCCGTTCTTCGAATTGCAAGTGCAAGATTCGTGGCTCCAAATGTAACCCGTCTGCTTCAGCAAAAGGAGACGCACACCTCCTCATCGTCTGCAGAATGGCAGTTCAGATATATAAGAACACATAGGCCTATGTTTTGTTTATAGTGAATGATATTTATTCATGTATGTATTTCTGTACTCTTAGAGCAAGTTTTCATTCCTTGTATTCTAAACAAGTTGTTAGGTTGGCTTATTGTAGTTTCAGGACTATCGGTAGTGGGCAAAGGAGTGTGTACTTATCAGCTGTCAAAGTAATTATTTATGTTTCCTACACAGAACCTAATAAAATGAATATAATTAAGCGTATGTACGTAGCAACATAATCTAATCATCTAATGCACAACAAACTGGGCACAAGTATAAAGCTGTTGTGATACGCCGCTTATAACGGCAAGCTGTGCAAGCAGCTACAAGGTCAACTTCGGTGAGAGCGCCTACTCGGCTCTTTCTCCTGCTGAGCGGGAGCGCTGCTCAATGAGCCGAATTGTGCCCATCTCTGAAATAAATAGTCAATATCTCTTTCTTTGGACGAAACCAGAAAGGATTTTCCTTTTGTAATTGCTGGACCGCATACAGTTTTCTGCTAACAGGAATTAATCCTTATCGTCATGTGACAAGCCAAATACAGTACTGTTTACTTGCTGAAAGCTACAACAAACGTTTCTCGTGTGTCAATATGATTGGCATTCGTATTTCCCGAACAAAAAAGGGAGTACGAGATGAAAACCGACATTGTGTTGACGGTAACGGGAGATATTATTTGCTTCGTTGGGGACTAAATAATATTATATTGAAAAAGTGAGTGACGATATTGCGCTAACAAGAAACCAGGCAGTGACACTGAATTGTATTGACTGGCTGGCGATATCTCATAGAACATTCTCTTTTCTGTTGACAAATAAAAATAAAATAAGAGTAGGATCGAGCGTGTTGTATCTGTCAAAGAGAATTGTAGACGAGTTACTTGAATTAATCCTACCATTAGGTCTCGCACGTACTGAGCAAGGACACGATCAACCGGAGAAGCAATTGAAAACCCATTATATTGTCAAAGTGAAGAAGTATGGTGGTTGACTTTCTCAACGAAACTCGAGAATGTCAAGATTTTTGTCTAACTGTTACATTCATTGTGTAAACACCTCATTATATTCGTATTGCCTCTGAAACCTGGGATACTACGGTGAGTGAGTGGTTATTGACTACCAACCCCAAGCTTGCTGGTTCGCTCCTGGCCGTGGTAAGTGATGTTTGAAAGGCGAAACAAAAATCTCGGCATTCATGTCATACGCTGTTGACATGTTAAAGAACCCATTTGAATTCAGTAGGCCATGTTCATAATGGCAAAATTAATCTCGGGATTTTCCGCCAACACAAAGTTTCTCCTTTCTCTACTAGAAAGCGCTATAGCGCTATAACACATCTCTTTTTACGAGGTAAGCGAGTTAAACCTGCGCCCAACCCCCAATCTGGAGGACCAGGGACTCCTCTGTCAGGGTTACCATACCTTTGCCGAGAAAGACTTTCATAGCGCTCCAAGGAACGATATAATTTGACATGCAAGTTGCCCTATGGGCGAGAAATAACATAGCTTTCACCCAGCATTCGAGGCCATACGATATTATTATTACCTGAGATACTGGTTGGCTCGTTTCCTTTGTAAGTTTTGCTGTTGACTCATTTATGGGCTTGAAACATGGTAGTCATATCAACCCGGTGTGGGATTTATGTGTTAATATGGGGAATGTGCAGTGAGTGGCCTAAGGTCAAGGGAAGGGTAGTTCCATTAGAGAATTTGCCTTGTATGACTCCTGAGCGTTGTGGCGGAGCAGAGCAGAGCAGTCTATCACAGACACATGTGTAGTGAAGTTGGCAACACGTCACGAGTTAACCGACCTTGAACGTGGGATGATCATCGGTGCACGACGCATGGGTCATTGCATTTCGGAGATTACACGCAAGTTCGGGTTTCAGAGGACAACAATGTTGAGGGTGGATCTTCAATATTGCAGAGATAATGTTACCATCCACGGAAATCACCGCACGGGATGACCACAGGTGTTAAACGAACTGACATCTCGTCGTATCATCAGAACCATACGGGGCGATCGAAGGGCTACTGTGAGATCACCGCCCAGTTTAATGTTGGGAGTCAGGAACCCATTTCTTGTCGAGTCAGTGCCTCGCCGTATTCAGGGCTCGCGGAAGAGCATCATAATCCGTGCCTTCCCATGACTTTAAGCCGCTCAGTGTAGACTATATGTGTGTATAATTGCAGGCGAGACTAGAGTTGGGAAGGAGGAGGCTGTGGCTCAATGTCAAGGACTATCTTGGTATTTTCCTGGAGTAGAAGTTGGAAACAACGATAAACCACTCCTTGGATGTCTGAGACGGGAATCGAACGTACCTGTTCTTAGTTATGCTTCACAATGCTGAGTGAACACCGGTAAGTTTCCTGGCCCAAACGAGTGAGTCAGTGATTGAGTAAGTAAGGGATTGAGTGAGTGAGTAAGTTAGAGATTGAATGAATGAGCGAGTGAGCAACTGGGTGAGTGAAGGATTGAACAAGTGGGTGAGTGAGTGAGTAAGGGTTTGATTGATTGATTGATTGATTGATTGAGTGAGTGAGTAAGTAAGGGTTTGATCAAGTGATTGATTGATTGATTGAGTGAGTGACGGATTGAGCGAATGATTGATTGAGTGAGTAAGCAAGTCAGTGAGGGATTGAGTGAGTGAGGGATTGAGCGAGTGAGTGATTTATTGAGTGCGTAAGTGATTGAGTGAGCAAGTTAGTGAGTGAGGGACTGAGCGAGTGAGTAAGTAATGGATTGATTGAATGAGCGAGTGAGTAAGTGAGTGAGGGATTGAGTGAGTGAAAGGAAGGAAGGAAGCTTTTAGTTTAACGTGACCGTTAATCTTGAGATCATGAGCCACGGGACCTCCTTTTTACGTGGAATCCGAACCACAGGACGTGGCATTTCACTTCGAAAATCTCACATGCATTGACCGGGAATCGAACCCGGACCGCCTTGGTGAGAGGCATGCAGCTAGACCGCTGAGCCACCCCCCCCCCCCCCCCTTGAGTGAGTGAGGGACTGAGCGAGTGAGTAAGTAAGAGATTGATTGAATGAGCGAGTGAGGGATTGAGTGAGTGAGGGATTGAGTGAGTGAGGGATTGAGCGAGTGAGGGATGGAGTGAGTGAGGGATTGAGTGAGTGAGTGAGTGAGCAAGTGAGTGAGTGAGGGACTGAGCGAGTGAGTAAGTAAGGGATTGATTGAATGAGCGAGTGAGTAAGTGAGTGAGGGATTGAGTGAGTGAGGGATTGAGCGAGTGAGTGAGTGAGTAAGTAAGGGATTGATTGAATGAGCGAGTGAGTAAGTGAGTGAGGGATTGAGTGAGTGAGGGATTGAGCGAGTGAGTGAGCAAGTGAATGATTGAGTGAGTGATTGATTGAGTGACTGAGTAAGTGAGTGAGCAAGTGACTGAGTGACGGATTGAGCAAATGATTGATTGATTGAGTGAGTGAGTGAGTGAGTGAGGGATTGAGTGACTGAGTGAATAAGTGAGTGAACAAGTGACTGAGGGATTGAGGGAATATGAGACACATTTCCTCAGAATGAGGTCTTGGACAGCCATCGTTTCAAGTGATTCGAAACTCTTAATTTCACGTACGGCATCTTCTCAACTAGCCACTTTCTCTGGTATACACACCCAAGTAATCGGGGCTACATGGCCATGGTATCGCAAAGCCCTTAAAGTAATCAACAAGAACTCCCTGCTAGTGAACCTGAGTTTCCCACTTACGAGCTGCGATAACCTGATCATTGCACTGCAAACTCTGTACCTAGGATGACCTATGTTTGATCCACGGTAGTGACCAAAGCGGAGATCAATATTTACTTCGGCGTTGCTTGTTAAGGAGCTTACAACTTGCGGCTTGACCGGAAGACCTGGATTCAATTGTATACCCTCTGTTTAGTCCAGTGGTCTCCTAGAGCCTGCAATGTAGGCCACACACCGTACTTGGTTGTAGAAAAACTAATTTATATGAGAATGAAATGTGTTGTTGGTTGTTCCAATTAGCATCTTTGTGGCATCGTGGTTATGTATCCCTATATGCTTGGGTGTATGTGGATTCTGGCTGATAGCCTGTGTAATTATAATAACTGTAGTTATGCATGTATTTGTAATTCCGGATAGGATAGCCTATGGGTAGAGGGCGGCCGTAGCTTTAATTTAGGTACCGGTACTAGACCAACAATATTGTCTGGAGTAGTAGTAGGAAACCAATTCTAGGATCGCTGCGGTGACAAAGACAGAGGTTATAGGCCTATTAGAATAATAATAATAAAGTTATTGGTTTTACGTCCCTAACTACTCTTGCTTTTAGAATCGCCGGGGTGCTAGAATTTTGCCCCGAAGGGGATCTTTAACGTGTCAGTTAATCTACTGCTCCCTCGCATTTGCGCACCCTCAAATGCCAGCTGACTGCGCCAGGATACGAATCTGCAACCTTGGGCCCAGCAAGCGAGAACGTAACCGCTGTGCCACGCAGCCAGCCGGTTATATTAGACAGATACCACACACACCAATGTGCAGCGATGTAAAAAATCCCCTAATTTAATCATCAACAACAACAAAAACTAACTATTCATCTTGTGGAATATGACTAGCATTCTTGCCTGTCATCAAGAAGATTCAGGTTTGATTCCCGACTCTGCCAATAAATATTTTGTTGTTGTTGCTGTTATTGTTCTTGTTGTCAGCGGTAACGTTCTCACCTGTTGATCTCAAGGGTATAGGATCGAATACTGGCGCAGTCAGCTGGCATTTGAGGGTCAGCACATGCGAGGGAGCCGAGTCAGTAGATTTACTGGCACGTTAAAGATCCCCTTCGGAGCAAAATTCCGTCACACCGGAGTATCTACAAGCCGCAGTATTTAAATGGGACGTAACACCAATAGCATTATTATTATTATTATTATTATTATTATTATTATTATTGTAATTATTATTATTATTATTATTATTATTATTATTATTATTATTATTATTATTATTATTATTATTCAGAAGCCTCCGTGGCTTAGGCGGCAGCACGCCGGCCTCTCACCGCTGGGTCCGTGGTTCAAATCCCGGTCACTCCATGTGAGATCTGTGCTGGACAAAACGGAGGCAGACAGGTTTTTCTCCGGGTACTCCGGTTTTCCCTGTCAAAATTTCATTCCAGCAACACTCTCCACTATCATTTCATTTCATCTGTCATTCATTTAATCATTGCCCCAGAGGAGTGCGTCAGGCATCGGCAGCCGGCACAGTTCATATCCTCGCCGCTAGATGGGGGCTTCATTCATTCCATTCCTGACCCGGTCGGAGACTGGAAGCAGGCTGTGGATTTTCATTTCATTATTATTATTATTATTATTGTTTTTGTTGTTGTTTCATTTAAGGGGATTGGACATTCATCCCCATGCACTTCTGTGTGTGGAGTGATTTTTCCTGATAACCTGTGTCATTATGATGAGTGTAAGAGTGTTACTGTAATTCAGCTGAGGATTGGGAGGGAGGCGGCCGTGGCCTTAAGTTAGGAACCATCCTGTAATTTGCCTGGAGTAGAAATGGGAAGCCATGAAAAACCACTTCTACGATAGCTGAGGTGAGAATTGAACCAGACTCTTCTCCAGTTTTTCCTCACGAGGCTGAGTGTTCCCCGTTCCAGCCCTTAGACCAGAATTAACATTTCTTGCCAGAGTTGGGAATCGAATCTGGACTTCCGGGGTGATAGCCAGGAATGTTAACCACTACACCACGAGTAATGAATTCGAATGAATTTAATTCTGGTGTGGGGGCTGGAACGTGGTTTATTCTGCCTAGTGTGGCAAAACTAGTTTAATTATTTACATTATTCCTAGTACAGATATCACGGAGACACAGGTGATCAAACAGCTTCTACATACAACCAAATACACGGGGATATATGACCACGATGTAACAAAGCCCTTAAGTAATTAACAACACCCCTTTACCTCATTTATCCCAAAAGTGATTTTATGTGGTTTTCCACTTCTAATTCAGGCTAAAATGCTAGGATGGTTCCTAAATTAAGAGCACATCCTTCTCTTGTCGAAAACAACACAGGTTATTAGACAGTTTCCTGAAACACATCGCAAAGCGGATGGCTGCGTGGCTCAGAGGTAACACTCTCGCTTGCTTTACCCAAGGTTGCTGGATCGAATCCTGGCGCAGTCAACTGGCATTTGAGGGTGCGCAAATGCGAGGGAGCCGTGTCAGTTGAATTACTGGCACGTTAAAGATCCCCTTCAGGGCAAAATTCCATCACCCCGACGTCTCTTAAAGCCACAATAGTAAAAAGGGATGTAAAACAAATAACATTATTATTATTACAACGCAAAGCACCCAAATGAATCAACAACAACAAATCTATGTCTATTTTCACCCTAGCGGTTTCTGTGGCGTAGTTGGTAGCATGCTGAGTTTCTATGCCCAAGGTCACAGGTTCAAACCCGGCCGAAGATGTCGGATTTTTTAAGAGCGTTAAAAATCCCTCAGTAAGCCTTCCTTCGGAGGGGAAGTAAATCTGGCGGTCCCATGTCATAGATTTAAGGCACGATAAAGAACCTTTCACTAATTACACCTGTGTGAAGTTAAAATTAGTAGGTTTGTTTGATAACGCTATATTAGTTACATCGTTCGCCGCCAGGTGCTGACTGCAATGGCATTTAGTAGCCACGCCCGCAGCTAGGTGTCGTGGACAGTAGCATTTGGTAGCGAATGTAGGAACTACTTGAAAAAATTAATCGTCTGCAGTCCTTCTACCTGAATCACAGATAACCCACACTATTACAGCCATCACAATTAACACCGGTTATCAGACAGATTCTACACACACCCAAAGTGCACCGGGCTACATGACCGCGTTGTCGCAGCCCCTAAACTAAGGAACCTTCCAACCTATTTTCGCCCGGCCTTAGTACTTGATATCCCTGAAACGATTTTGAGATGAAACAGACTGAGTGGAGAGGAAATGCTCATCATGTCGAGTAGGACTTAGTTATGCTTGAGGCCAGTAAAATGGCTGCGAGCATGTGAAGGACGTGAGGATTAGCCGGAATAACCGGGCACTTCACAAAGCAGCTGAGTCGACCAACGCGTCGCACGTGGTGTAGTAACTCTTTTCAACACACTCATTTCAAAAGGTATTATTCTTTCTGGAGAACAAATCCCAACGCGAAACCAGACCTCACTTATATATCTTTACTGAAGAGCTTTATTCCTCAACGTCCCTTAATCTGCAACCAGTACCAAGAGGGGAGGTTGGTTGGTTCTTAAGTTTAGGGGCTGCGACAACGCGGTCATGTAGTCCCGTGTACTTTGGGTGTGTGTAGAATCTGTCTGATAACCGGTGTTAATTGTGATGACTGAAATAGTGTGTGTTATCTGTTTTTAATTTAAGTACTGCAACTTAGAATTTTTCAAATAGTTCCTACTTTTGCCGCCAAGCGCCGCCGTCAACGACTACTTGGCCAAGTTCAGAACTTAGCTACTAGATGCCACCGCAGACGGCTCTTGGCAACGGACGTAGAAACCTAAGAGCGTTGTTTACATTCCTAACCTATACAATTTAGCTTCACACAGGTGTAATTAGTGGAAGGTTCTTTGACATGCCATAATTCTATGACATGGGACCGCCGGCTTTACTTCCCCTCCGAAGGAAGGCATACTGAGGGATTTTTAACGCTCTTAAAAGATCCTACGGCTTCGGCCAGGTTTGAATCCGTGACCTTGGGCATAGATGCTCAGCATGCTACCAACTACGCCACCGAAATTGTACCAGATCGATGTATCATTTTACAATGGAACATACGTGAGGTGAAAGTACGTCCAAAATAAGTGGACTGTCGTTGTGAAGTGGCTGGGATTCTAATTGTTGGTCCTAAGGACCCCCAGTTCGATTCACGGTCGGGTTGTGGGGTTTTAACTTCATATACGGTACTTAATTCCTCTAGCTAGGGGACAGGGTGTTTGTGACGAAATCATGATCATGTCATCCTCATCACGACACTTAGGTCCCCTACGGACACTAATGTGAAAGACTTGCAACAGGTTTTTCGTAGGCAACACAGCATTATACTGATATAAAGTCCTCACCACCGCACTTATAAATTGTGTTTGACTAATTGAAACTTATTACTATTACTATCAAATACCCGATAATCACCAAAACCAATATGGTGGCCAACAGAATTTCATATATTTAAATTGGCCAGTAATTACACAGTCAAAGTTAACGTAGGAATTTTTCGTTAGAACTAAATAAACAGTATTAGTCTCAAATGCTATTCAATTATTTCCGAAACTTCAAGGTGGTGGCTGGGTATTTCACTTGAAAGATATAATTTTGATGTCGTTGTACTACTCTGAAAATTTTATCTTTTACAAATGAAGACCACACCGAAGGAACGGGGTGAGTCCATCTTTTTTCCAAAAATGAGTTTATGACGCAATCTGGTGGCCAGCCATCGTAACTACAGATCAGTTGAAATTAATTTCAAATAAAGCGGAATGTCACCGAGATACAGTGGTTATTTTTTTTAGTGGAATCGGAAAAATCGTCCCATATCATCTCACTTTTTCATAATTTTCCTTTAGTTCATATTTGTTTTACATGTACTTCCTTTATAAGAAACAAAGCTCGCAAAAATAAACTATATTGCTTACCCTCAATTGGGGTGTTTTATGTATTTCCTTTTATGTTCGACGATGTCGAAATGTAAATATTATACGTCAGAAAACTGTATCATAATGATGGTCATTATAGTACTGTTTTTCATTATGAGACAGTTTCTCCAGCCAATCAGAGCTCATTCATTGACAATTATGTAAGGATACCTTCGCGCATGCGCTCAAAATCCAACATATCGGACGTGAATTACATGATTTGAAAGTTCAAATTGGATAACGGATCAACCATTGCAGTTACAATCCCAAACACAAAGACAAAATCATCACGGACCTTTATGATAACAAGAAAATACTATGACAATAGCAAGAAATTTATGAATCTACGTCCAGAAGTTAGCAGCACAGCATCCTTCTATATAAATGACCGACATGGAAAGTACACCGTCCATATGTTCATGTAAATAAACTGGTGAATATGAGACAAGAAATAGCACTGTTCCTTAATATTCCCAACACCAATTTCTACACAGCGCATTGCTTTCAAACGACTTCGGTGACAATATTAGTGAATGCTAGTTCTGATCGGCACCAGACATCATGCAGGCTGTAAACAATAGCACTGCCAATCAAAGTAAATGGTCTCTACTTTCGAAGTGCTTTGACCCACGCATGCGCTCTGTTCAGTCAGAAAAGCCAGCGCGCTCTGTTCACTAACTGAAGTAACTGAATCCCACAGATATTTATGTTAAAACATATACTTAAGTTATAATTATCGTCGAACATAAACAGTCGTATGCAACTCACCTATAACGGTAATTAAGACGCTCGTTTTATAAACATACAAAAACAAAAAAAGGCAACCCCTGGCACTATCCAGCCCATGACGGGCTAAGGCCGACCAAACATACTCGTGTCTTAATTATTGCCATTATAGGCTCGTTGCATAATGTACTATTATAAGAAACAAAGTTCGCAAAAAGAAACTATATTTCTTACCCTCAATTAGGGTGTTTTAAATATTTCCTTTTCCCGTTGAAGGTTTAAATTCGCTCTCCTGAAATGTATACAGAATGTGACTTACCCCGTTTTTCCCGCGGAGACATCAAATCGTATTCAACACATGTATTGATTTCTGGATTTTGTCTACATCACCCATCAGGACAAATTGTTCATCTGCAAAGAGCACAATACTATTTTCAAATTGTTCGATGCCAGTTTACATGAGCCGTTTCAGTTCGTACTGAAATCGATTCAATACGGTATATAATTTAAGATGGCCAACCTGCAGTTATGTTGGCTAACTTGTATTAAACACCAAAACATTTTATGAGACCCGTAGCCTAATTATCATCCAACGTGTTTTTTTTACGTATTGTTTGTAAACATGAAAAATGGATGCGTGGAAGATTTTGATGTTGTTTGTTCTTGATGATAAAATGTTATTGGTTTTACGTCCCTTTTATAAGGTGCATTCAAAAAGTAACGAGCCGGAGGCTGGAATGCGCAAACCGGTGACGACATCGGCTAATCGTAGCGTGTGTAACGAGGTGTGGTTCCGACCAGAGCGTGGAAGGTCACAGCACGTCGCTAGAGGGCACACGTGCACGAAACAAAGTGAGCAGCAGCATGCATCAATCGTCCAACGCTGCCAGTCGCATTGAAAACAGTGACATGGAGGCGTCAACCGAAGAGCAAAGACGTGTTGTTCGGTTTCTGACAGCGGAAGGAGTAGGGGGAACGGATATTCTTCGCCGAATGACACAAGTGTACCGCGAACACTGCATGCCCCTTGCAAGGGTCAAGGCGAGGCACAAGGGCTTCAGGGAAGGACGGGTGTCGCTAGCCGATGATGCCCGGTCTGGGGCAAGCCCCTGCATTACCGATGACAACGTCCAGCTGGTTAATGCAACTCATTACCTACTGTAGGTCCGCCGAGTGACAGTGAACGCCATAGCCGCCGTGGTTGGATTGAGCGTCGGAAGTGTGCACACCATCATGAAGGAACGACTGCACTTGCGCAAAGTGTGTGCCCAATGGGTGCCCCACAGTCTTCAACCACACCAGGAAGCATATCGAATGGCCCACTGTCTTGGTTATCTGCAGCGCTATGCGAGGGAAGGGAATGGGTTCCTGGCACGAGTGGTGGCAGGAGATCAGTCATGGAGTCATCACTTCGAACCAGAATCCAAACGACAAAGCCTCCAGTGGAAGCATCCAGGGTCACCACCACCCAAAAAAGGCAAGGCCATCCACACGAGTGCTGGAAAGGTAATGCTGACGTTCTTCTTTGACCAAGATGGCCCCCTTCTGATACACTTCATGCCGCACGGGACAACAGTGAATGCCCAGCGTTACTCGCAAACCTTGACCACCCTTTGCCAAGCGATCAAAACAAAATGACCAGGCAATCTCACCCGTGGGGTCATTCTGCTCTACGACAATGCACGACCTCATACGGCCAACACAGTCGCGGCAATCCTGTAGAAATTCAAATGGGAGGTTCTCGGCCACCCTTCATACAGTCCAGACCTCTCTCCCTGTGATTACGCCATGTTTGGTCCCCTGAAAAGGGCTCTACGGGGCCAACGATTCACCTCGGACGCCGACGTCCTGCTGTACGTGCGGAACTGGTTCACATAGCAGCCCAGGGAATTTTATGAGACAGCCATTCACCGCCTCGTGTCACAGTGGGACAAGTGCCTCAACAGCCAGGGCCAATACTTCTAACATACAGGTACTGGTTTCTGTAATTATGCCTCCGGCTCGTTACTTTTTGAACGCACCTTATAATTACTGAACCTTTTAGAGACGCCGGGCTGCCGGAATGTTGCCTCGAGTGGGATCTGTAACGTGCCAGTATATCTACTGACACGGCTCCTTCGCATATAGGCCTAAGCACCCTGACTGCACCGTGTTTCGATCCTACTACCTTGGGAAAAGCAGGCGAGACAGTTACCGCTGCGCCACTCAGCCAGTCTGTGTTCAATTTATTTAATCTAGTGGACAAATGGGAAAAGAACGGATGAAGCGGCAAAGTAACACGGTGTATTTTTACTTTTTTTGTTGACCACATTTTACGTACGGATACACCAGACATCAAAAGTAAAACAGACAAAAATGCATTAACACTAATAACGCTTGCAAACAAACTTCGCTTTTCAACCACGTCAGTTGTAACGAAGGATATGGGCAGAAAGTAAAACAAGTGATTCGAGAGTCAGGTGACAGACGAAAGTTGGCCTAAATTAGTTTAAAATTACCGGGTGAGTTAGCCGTGGTCGTTACGGCATGACTGCTGGCAGTCGCTCACATCCGGGAGGCGAGGAGGTTCGAATCCTCCCACCGGCAACCTTGAAGATGGTCTTTTGTGGTTTCCCATCTTCCTTTCAGGCAAATGCCGGGGTTGGTCCTTAACACAGCCGCTACCTTCCAAATCCTTGTCCTTACATTCAAAACCTTCCTCCCAAGACAACACTCCACACGCGACGGTACGTGTAGCTCACCCATTGGGTGTCCACCTCGAAGCAGCTACAAAACACTTGCGAGCCGAACATGTCCTCGGACACTCCCGGCACTAAAAGCCATACGCTTAAAAAATATATTGTAACTCAAGAGCGTGCAGAATCGCTTTCAGTACGATCCGCGTTTACATGTTCCTGAATACCTGTTTGGATACGATTCGATCCCACAATTTTACCGTATCGACCTTGAAACTCAATACGATCTTAGCCCCGTTTACATAACCGTATTCAATTCGGTAAGTGTACTCAAATCGATTTGAGTTCGCCATGTAAACGCAGTAAGTTTTACGAGCTGGATAGTTAGTTTCCGTCCACCCATCATTAGCTGGGATAGCTCACGTGGTCCTAAAAGGTGTGTGATCACATGATCCTCAGCTTAGCTCGTCACTGGAGGATTGCCTCACTAACCATCATCTTTCATCATTAGCCATAATAATCTAGGCTATGTAAATCCTGTGTGTCAACATACGGGCTGTTATAACAGCGGCCTAGTGTCACTTTAGTACTGATGAAGTATACCCTAACTGTTCCGAAGTCGATGAAACCAGAGGTTCTTTTACGGGGGCCTACAGTGAAGTCCCTCTCTAAATGACGGAACCTCGCAGAGGTCGTGTGGCGGAGAGGTAGCATTGAGAGCGGGTCAGGATGCTCTGAAAACTGCCATAGCATTGATTACATATGCAACAGGCAAGATACCTTAGACCTAGTGGAGATAATTAAGACTTGTGGTAAAGTGCCTTAGCCTATCTCGTATCTCCCCCGGGGGCCCACATCTAGTGGGACGTGGATTGGAGACTACGGGGCCCCAGCTGAGTCCGGCATTGCTTCCACTTACTTGTGCCGGGCTCCTCTCCGTCTTCATTCCTGTCAACCTCTCTTGGTCAACTCTTGTTCTCTTCCGACCCCAACGGTATTTGGGTATCCGAGGCCTAGGGAGTCTTTCACTTTCCCGCCTTAATTGGCCCTTGTCTCATTTTTCCTGATTCCTCATTCTTCGAGGGGTCAGCCTTCTTATTCTTTTCATGTTACCCTTGCCTTCTGCACGAGGCCCTTAAGGAGGCAGGGTGTATGTAGCCCCACCACTTTTAGTGCACCCTGGATAGTGCTACACCCTCAAGGGCTCACTGCTGATGAGTTTGGGAGTTGGCAACCCCGAGGAATTGCTGAGCTGGGTCCGTTTTGTCCCCTTTTTTCCTCTGACCTTTGGGTGGGCCCCCTCCTCTTTCACTTTCCTATCTACCTTTCATGGCTCTCCTTCCTTCCAAGTCCCTCAATCCGCATTCTTCGAGGGTTGAGGGCATTTACCTTATCCTTTGTTTACCATTTCTTCTTCTAGTATGTAAGTTTGTAGTTAGTATTAGTTATAGTTTCATTCTCATCTCATCTTTCACTGTTACCCAAACCATAAGTGGCCGATAACCTAGATGTTAGGCTCCTTAAAACAACAATTATCATCATCATCTATCTAGTATCAAGTGAACATGGTTAGGTATAGAACGAAACAACGCATTTACCTAGTGGAAACTTATCATCTCATGAAGAGTAGCCTACAGTAAATGTGCTCGTAAGTTTCATTGCCGTGTGATGTTTACTTGTGGGGGAACCTTAAACAGAAGGTGTACAGGAACAATCCACGTAGCTATACTCTGGAGGCTCTCGAGAACGAAATAATTGCACTGATACCAAAATAATATCAATGAGGATGAATTACAGCGAGTATACAAAAACTTCCTAAGTCGGTGCAATGTGTGTTAGCTGTCACCCTAATGATCCCAGCTCTGCCAAAAAAATTAATTCTGTTCTTAGGTCTGTACTAGTACTCTCACCCTTATGAGGCATAACTGAGGAGAGATGGGTTCGATATCCACCTCAGCCATCTTGGAAGTAGTGTTCCGTGTTTTGCCACGTCTACTCCAGGCAAATGCCAGGATGGTTCCTACCTTAAGGCCGCCTCCTTCCTAATCCACAGCTGAATTACAAATACACACACTTATGCAATCATCACAATGAGATAGGTTTGCAGACAACTTCCACACACACCCCAGTACACGGGGAAAAATAACCACGAAGTCGCAAAGCCATTTAATAAGTTAATAACATATAAACACAATAATTGTTATAAAACTATTATAACGTAACAAATTTCTTGTTGTCTTGTTGCCATGTCCTGTGGTTGGGATTCCACGTAAAAATGAGATTCCGTGGCACATGATCGCGGGATTAATGGTCACGTAAAAATACAAATTTCCTTTTTCGCCTACTTTCGATTTTTGCAAGAAATTCAAGTATACTAGGTACTTATGAGATCTACATGGGCCAATAATTGTCAGTCTGTGTGTGTATGTATGTGTGAGAGAGAGTGTGTGCGATTGTAAATATCTGCGCCCCCCCCCCCCCCCCAACTATCAATTGAAACATGACGAAACCAAATTGAACCAAATTTGGTACAGAGATAGCACTAGCAAAGGATACTTCAGTGTCATGTTTTATAACACCTCCATCATAAATAAAATGAAATGGCGTCCACCCAAATGTTCTGAGCTTAAATCAAATTACAGTACAACTAATCTAATCATCCGATCTCTACCAAATGTTTCAACAATATACCCCATTGTGGGAAGCGTCTTTCCCTAAAACTAAAAGGTCATCAGCCAAATAATTTCAAGATGGCGGATGTATGAATCATGCAAGTATTATAGCATAACCGTAACTTACGATTGAACAAGGCCTGACCTCAACAAATCAGCTCATCGTGCATAGGGAGGTTTAAATTGTCCTTAAGGAGGTGACCGGTAGGATATTAGCATTTTATAACAGAATATATTACTGTAAAAATGACTAACAGGTCAGGCAGACCGTGCCATTTCGTGCTGGGCCGTGCCGTCCCGTTGGGTCAAAAAGGAGGCTATTATTTGCTGGCTAGTCCATATTGCAGTATCTTCGTAAGAGTATATCCTCTAAGGAATGTACTGAACAAAATAATACATTTTTAGTATCAAATGGTTTGTAAAAACGGCAGAAAACGCTAATGAGATCGTTCATTATCAAGATAAAATAAAATCACGGTTTTACTAAACCAGTTGTTAACCTAATGTTAGTATTGGGCGTGTGTAGCGCAGTGGTAGCGTTCTTGAGGTTTGTGGATCAAATCCAAGCAGACTCATACGTTATAGTGTTAGGCATATATGGTGTGTATTTGCAATCGAAACTTATAACACCACATATTTCACCACTCGGCTACAGCGTTTACAATTCGTTGTCCTTGATCCGCGGGAGAATACATTGTTGTTGTTGTTGTTGATGCTGAGCCCAAGGTTGCAGGTTCGAAACCTGGCGCAGTCAGCTGGCATTTGAGGGTGCACAAATGCGAGGGAGCCGTGTCAGTACATTTACTGGCACGTTAAAGATCCCCTTCGGGGCAAAATTCCGGCACCCCGGCGTCTCTAAAAGCCAGGGTAGTTAAAACCAATAACATTATTATTATTGTTGTTGTTGAGTCTTTAGGGGCTTTGCGGCATCATGGTCTTGTAAACCCATGTAGTTCGGTGTGTGTAGAAGTTATCTGATAACCTGTGACACTGTGATGTCTGTAGGCTTACTAACGTGTATACTTTTATACGAGGAAGGATTTGGGTAGGAAGCTGTTGTTGTCGTTGTTTCATTTGAGATGCATGGACATCAGTGATATTTAGCCTCGTGTAGGCCTACTTGGGTAAGTGTTGAATTTTGTCTGTTAATCTGTGTTATTCTACATGGCCGCGTTGTCGCAGCCGGTAAGGAACCAAGGAACCAGTGTTATTTTGATGGCTGTATTAGTGTGTGTATATATAATTCAGGTGAGGATTCAATCAATGAACGTATAATATCCGTATAGCATGTTGTATTTCAACAAGCTACTACAACCAACATTTATTTATACTCCTTGAAAAGGACAAAGAATTATAACTATAGCCATGCATTTAGGAGAAGGTAGGCTATATGATCTTTACTGATCATCTTGCTTTCTTGATTGATTTATGGGATTTGCGACATCGTGGTCATGTAGCCCCGTGCACTTGGGTGTGTGTAAAATTTTCCCTGATAACCTGAGTCACTGTGGTGCCTGTACTGGTGTGAGTATGTTTCTAAATTAGGTAGAATTTGCGTAGGAAGCTGTCGTGGCCGAGTTAGGTACCATCCCGGCATTTAACTGGAGTAAATGTGAGAAACCTCGGAAAAAGATGGTTGAGGTAAGAATTGAACACGCCTCTTCTCAGTTTTGTCTCATGAGGCTGAGTACCTGATTCCAACCCTCGGAACTGAATTAAAATTCTGGGCCTCGGCGGTGAAAACCAAAAGAAATATGTCACTTGTATTTCGGTAGGTTGTAGAACCTTTAAATTCTGCGTTTGTGTTGTTAGTACTGCCTCCAAGAGGGCCTTCTGTAGAAAGCATGGGATGCCATGAAAAAGAAAAGGAGAGGTTGTAAAATATGACAAGAGCAAATAAGGGCGGGAAAATGAAATATGCCCTAGGCCTCAGATATACCGTCGGGGACGGATGAGAGCAAGAGTAGACAAAGATACGTTGACAGGAAAGAGGATAGAGAGTAGCCCTGAAAGAGCAAGTGGAAGCAATGCCAGAGCCAGCTGGAGTCCCGTGGTCGCCAATCAAGGTCCCAGAAATTGTGAACTCCTGACTGGATTACAGTAACTACGATGAGTTGTGAAGCACAAGACCGATTTCCTGACAGACCACACAAAGGATCCGGTGGTAGAGACGGTTCAAAAACATACTCAGACATTAGAGGAATGAGCCAAATAAACCATGAAACAGAGCACGCTGTTCGTGCAAGGGTGTTTGTGTACGGAGTGAACACAGTGGCCTCTTCATAAGAGATTGACCGCAAAGTAAACATCCTCGACTTGAGCTGTCATGTTAGAACGTAAACAAACAAGCCCCGTAGACTATTAGCCCACCGAGTTGAAGTCTAGTCTATTATTAGCGGGTACAAGTAACGGCGTATTTGCTGTGTCCCTAGCTTTCTCAATTGATCAGTGATAGAACATCAGCTTCGAGATTCTACCTAAGTTACAGAGCACCTAGTCGCATTTAAAAATCACGTCAGTTGAGTCACAGAGCACATAGTCGCGTTTAAACGTCGCGTCAATTAAGTTATAGACAGCACGTAGTCGCGTTTAAACTTCACGTCAGTTGAGTTACAGACAGCACATTGTTGCGTTTAAACGTCCTGTCAGTTAAGTTACAGGGAACATTGTCACGTTTAAAAGTCGCGTCAGTAAAGTTACAGACGGCTCATTTTCGCGTGTAACCGTCACGTCAGTTAAGTTACAGACACCACATCGTCACGTCTAAACGTTGCGACAGTTAAGTTACAGTCGCGTTTAAACGTCACGTCAGTTGTGTTACAGATAGCACATTGTCGCCTTCGTTAAGTCACAGAGCACATTGACACGTTTAAACGTCGCGTCAGTTAAGTTACAGACACCACATTGTCGCGTTTAAACGTCGCGTCAGGTGAGTAACAGAGAACTTTGACATGTTTAAACGTCGCGTCAGTTAAGGTACAGACACCACATTGTCGCGTTTAAACGTCGCGTCAGCTAAGTTACAGACAGCACATTGCCACGTTTAAACGTCACGCCATTTACGTTAGAGACAGCATATTGTATTTTGCGACCAACAGGCTTCAATCAAAATGTAACATTATTCCTACATATCTGTCATATCTCAAATTTTCGATAAGTGGAAATTCAATGTAAAATCCCCTATCGATTCGAGATATTGAGATTCCACTGCATTAATGCAATTTGCCAAGTACTTTTGAATATTATTATAGCAATTACTGTATTTCATATTGAAAGAATTAGTTGAACTTCATGTTTGACTATGTTCTGTAGTAGTAGAGTCAATACTAAAACAGATGATTATGCTCAGGATTTAAAAGAGAATGTAATGAGTTGGTGACAGGCGTGTGCTTCGTTATATTGGAATGTCTAATTGTATTCAAAGGAATCCGCAAGGAAGTTTCCAGCATGGCTTTTTTCCTTGACTTTATTGAGAAGCGGGATCTCGAGAAGAGGTGTAATTAAACAAGTTTACGTGCTGATTCGACTTCTTCGCCAATTTCTTTTTGTACCTCCCCTGCCTGCCTGCCTGCCTACCTGCCTGCCTGCCTGCCATTGAAAAGGGTTTTGTCATGAGAAGTCTCGGAGGAATTCTTTCTTTGCCACTGGACTCTTCTGTCTGTTGCTCTAATTGAATGTTATTTCCTCACCTCAAGTGTATCGCCACGACTATGCAGTCATCTCACCTGCTTGTTCCGTAGCCAACTCAGACAAGGTCCTAGATCTAGGGAATTCGTTATTTATTTTATTAACAACTAGCAACCCGTCCCGGCTTCGCCCAGGAATAGTTATGAATGCAAAGTAATAGGCTACTTTTAACTGAGGTCTTATATGATGATGATGATGATGATGATGATAATTGTTGTTTTAAGGGGCCTAAGATCTCGGTTAACGGCCCCTAATGGTTTGGGTGATCGTGAAGATGATAATGAAATGTAAACTATAACTAAAACTAACAACTAACTAGAATAAGAAATGGAAAAAGAAAGAGAATAGGGCAAATAAAGGACAGGAGGAAAAGAAATGCCCTCAACCCTCTAAGAATGCGGATTGAGGGACTTGGAAGGAAGGAGAGCCATGAAAGGCAGATATGAAAGTGAAAGAGGAGAGGGTCCGCCCAAGTGGTAATGGTAAAAAGGGGGAAAACCGGACCCAGCTCAGGAATTCCTCGGGGTCGCCAACTCCCGAACTCACCAGCCATGAGCCCCTGAGGGTGTAGCAATATCCAGGGTGCACCAGAAGTGGTGGGGCTACATACACCCGGCCTCCTTGAGGGCCTTGAGCAGAAGGCAGGAGATAACATGAAAATAAAAAGAAGCATGACCCCTCGCAGAAGGAGGGTATCAGGAAAGATGAGACAAGGGCCAATTAAGGCGGGAAAGGAAGTGACTCCCTAGGCCTCGGATACCCTAATACCGTCGGGGTCGGAAGAGAACATGAGTTGACCAAGTGAGGTTGACAGCAAAGAAGACAGAGAGGAGCCCAGCACAAGTAAGTGGAAGCAATGCCGGGCTCAGCTGGGGCCCTGTGGTCGCCAACCCACGTCCCACGATGTGAGCCCCTGGGGCGGGTCTTATAAGATTTCCTTGTATACCGGTACTACATTAGTCGTTTTACCTCCAGCAGTGAACACGAAACCCAGCTCGTAAACTGATGATGATGATGATGATGATAATTGTTGTTTTAAGGGGCCTAACATCGAGGTTATAGGCCCCTAATGAAATTAAAAGCTCGTAAACTGTTACCTCAGTAATTGAATGGAGATTGTTGGAAGAAATGAAAACGTAAAATCACTTATAGTTGGTGATGTATTGATGCTCACCCAGATTTTTTGAAGAACCTTTCATGCCTAACAATGCTTACACTCATAGTATATTGACATTTTTAACGGTTTGCCCAGCGTAAGCTTAAAAAGCGCACGGACGACAGGTTTTTTCGACTTTTTCACTGAAATCGTTACTGCTTGGCTTCCTTTGATCATAAATAAATTATTTTATACAGAAACTTTCCTCGAGATTTCTTTTACAGAATGGTGAAAACCGCATCAAAATCCATGGTGGTTCTCGAGTTTACCCGTGACATCTAAGATTCGGGGACTTTGTTTATACTAAGTAGAGTTACAGGATGTTCAGTAAAGAACATAAATTCATACCCTTGTCATGTAGTAAAATTTCGTAGAGTAAATGTGGTCAGTGAAGGAAGTAAAATCGTGTAGCCTACTGACTTGATACAAGGCTTCGAAATTGACAAGTTCATAACCTATTTAGAATCAACAAGTGAGTTTTTTAGGTTAGGAAATACAACTAAACTAGTGAAAATTGTTAAAAGGAAGGCATTTCAAATTATTGTGATGCAACATGAAGATTTCTTGTGCACTCAGGTGCTTGAACAATCTGTAACAAACCAAAAAGAAAGTTATGTGATTTAAAGCCATTTTTCGGTGTTGCCTTAGTAAACAGAAGTTTGGTGCTTTTCAGTCGGTCAACACGAATGTACCCGAATGAGTTGGGTTATACCCTAATACTGAAAAAAATTACATGATATTAATAAATACACTAGGATGACCAGTTTAAATCGTCAAGCGATCATCATCAGATCCATTATACTTAGGCTATAAAATCTATGTGTGAAAATACGGGTGACAATATTTACAATATGTACACTTATATAGTTGCAGTATTAGTAATGCAACTTGTCGGTATTTGTTAGTTGTGATCTATATGACGTTTGGTGAAATGCTGAAATGGTGATAGAACTCCGGAAATTTGTCTCTTTGGGGTGACTATATGGATATAAATGGTCAATTAAGATGGTACAGATTGCTTATCTGGCTGGAATTCTTCCGCACTGTAGCCGCGAGCAAGTTCAACTTCACTCGTGCTCTCGTGACAGGGGATCTGATGATGATCGCTTGACGATCGAAACTGGTCATCCTAGTATATTTATTAATCTCATATAACTTTTTTTCAGTATTAGGGTATAACCAAACTCGTTTGGGTAGCCTACATTCGTGTTGACCGACTGAAAGACACCAAACTTCTGCCCAAAAAGAAAGTGAGAAAAAAGGACGTTGATGGGAAGGATGTAAACTGGCTGAAATTTACCATTACATTCAAATAAACACACAATTCAGGCATCGATTAACATTCGATAAATCTCCAAAAGAATCATAATCGGCAATTGAATTCTCTTCTCAGTAACAATAGAAGAAAAAGGATATGATGGATTTAATACCTTTATTATTACGGTATTATTATTATTATTCGACTATATTATTATTATTATTATTATTATTATTATTATTAGAAATAAATTTCTTGGCAGAGCCGGGAATCGAACCCAAGACCACTGGAACCGGATTCTCAATACATACCCTGTGACCACCCTGGTGTTGGGGTTGCGCCTGCCCCGTGTTCGATTCCCGGCTCCTTCAGAGATTTTAGAAGCAGACGTGAGGGATGGAACGGGGTTCACTCTACCTCGTGAGGACAATTGAGATGCTGCTTGACAGTGAGGCAGTGCCCCGGTCACGGAGACCAAGAAAATGGCCGAGAGGACCCGGCGCGCTGACCAGGCGTCTCCCCATAATCTGCAGGTTGAATGGTTGGGTAGCAGTCGCTTGGTGGGCCTAGACCCTTTGGACCAAGAAAGTGGCCCTGATAATTTACGATGCTTAAATTTATCAGTTTGCCCTAATGATTGATGATTGTTGTTTTGAGGGGACGGAACAGCGATGTCATCTGCCCCAATGTTGTAATTTCTTGTTTGTTTTTTTTTTCTTTTACGAGATCCTTGTTCCCTTCTTGCCGCATTATGCCTGCTATTTGCTGGTTAGTGGTCTGTCTGACTTGCAGCAATTCATTCATCTCTTCACTCCATATCTCGTCCCCGTGTTCTTTTGTGTCAGCTTCGCTCGGCCATTCTCAAACAGGCGAACAAAAGACAAGTCGTCGTCCCGTTAAGAATGTAGAGGGTGTTACCCTTGTAATTGGGGTTGGGGAATGGGGGTGTGTGTAATTCCCACCTTCTTCCTGCCCTCCCCCTTTGCTCGGCTTCTGCTGAATGCTCTCCACTGGCCCATAATACAGCTTGCTCTTTTAACTAGAAGGGAGGAGACAAAAGAAAGAACGAGAGTAGATAGAGAAAAAGGATAGACTACGTCACAAGATGGGAAATTAAGCTCTGAAACAATTACATTTTTAATGCCAATATATTTGAAAAGATTGCCCCGAGGCACATTCAGTGTCTTTCAGTTTAATTGGAATTTCTGTTTCTTGAAACCTAATGTAGCGAAAGAGAACGGGATGTGTATCGTCAATTTGTAATAAGAAAGACAGCGAGTATGGAATATCGTAGAACTATGGCGTAATACAGGAGAATTCACAATATACTTGATTGTGGTAAGACGATATATTTCACAGTATCAAATTTGTTCCCTTCGCTGTGAAAATAAATGACATTGGATCGAGAAACAGATGTTTCGGTTGAATGTCCTTTAAGATTCTTCCCAGTTAATGAAAATGAAAGTCATCTAATAGCGAGGGAACTCAGGCACGATTTAAGTTCCCTTTGCTTAAATGTGCACTGGTTGGTTCCTCAGTTCAGGAGCTGCGACAACGCGGTCATGTAGCCCCGTGTACTTTGGGTGTGTGAAGAATCTGTCTGATAACCGGTGTTAATTGTGATGGCTGTATTAGTGTGTGTTATCTGCAATTCAGGTAAGGACTGCAGACAATCAATTTCAAGTAGTTCCTACTTTTGCTACCAAATGCTACCATCAACGACACCTAGCTGAGAACTTGCAATTGCAATTGGCACCTGGTGGCGAACGTTGGAACTAATAGAGCGTTAATCAAATCTAACCTACAAATTTAGACTTTTACGCTAAAAACGCCATGATTGACAGAAGATGGGCAAAAGCGAACCAAGAACTGCGATCGGTGCTAACCAGACTTTCAGTGTACGGTTATCACAACAAGATGCTGTATGTAGAAATGACAAATTTCACGAACCAAACAATGCATGTGTATGCCTACTATGTAACGAATATTGTGAAAAATACCACCTAACTAAATGTCATAAGGGGATTAAGTCAATCATCGACTATAGCAAAGACTAGATCTATATGTATCAAACATTGTACATAGGGTATAAACATTTATGTATGCACATCTGTGCGCATATTATGTATTAATAATATTGTAGTTAGTGGAGGGTTCTTTTACATGCCATAAATCAATGACATGGGCTCGCCGGCTTTACTTCTCCTCCGAAGGAAGGCATAGTGAGGGACTTTTAACGCTCTTAAAAATCCGGTGTCTTTGATCGAGGTTGAACCCACGATCTTGGGCATAGAAGCTCAGCATGCAACATCTACGCCACTGAAGCCACTAAAAACCATATGAACTGGAACTTGTTCCTTCTTGGATTGGGAACTGGAAGTGACAAAGGAACTAGTTACTTTTTGGAGGAGGAAAGTGAATTGGAACAAGCTCTATCTTAAGTTGGAAAATGTAAACTTGAATTAGCTCCTTCTTAGCTAATAATAATAATAATAATAATAATAATAATAATAATAATAATAATAATAATAATAATAATAATAATAATAATAATAATAATAATATCGTATGGCCTCGGATGCCGGGTGCAAGCTTTGTTATTTGATACCCAAAGGGCAGCTTCCATGTCGAATTTAGTCGTTCCTTGGAACGCTATGAATGTCAAGGAGGTTAGATATTCAATCTCCTTGACACTATAGCGCTTTCTAGTAGAGAAAGGAAGAACTTTTGTGTTGGCGGAAAGTCCCGAGATTAATTTTGCCATTATCAACACGGCGTACAGGATTCAAATGGGTTCTTTAACATACTGAACCCTTCAGAATAGCAGTGTTTTATGTAAGAATCTTAGATCAAGGGGTCGCGTTCAGTTCATAGTGTGGTGTTTACGTCCGCCAAACTACGTGCTTTTCTGAGGCAAGGGTTATAGGATGAAAACTATAACTAAGAAAGAAAGGAGACAAAACGTAAGATAATAACAAGATTTAATAACTAATTTGTGCATAAAAGAATAAAACAAACAATAATAAACAAATTCCTCCCTGAATTTTTCCCTGACAGGAATATTTATCACTTTGAGGAGTCAGATGGATCTCCCCTTTTCTAATAAAATGTGGATCCCAGTTCCACTATCTTGCATGTGAATTTATGTTCGCGTGGTGACTATCTACGAGAAATGAGTACTTGGATGATCATTCGTTCACAGCGGGTTACAGCCACGGTGCTCACGAACAATCACCTCGTAAATCAACTTTTATGGCTATGGGCATAACATTAATAAAAATCCTTAAATCTAACTCTGACACACATATTAAAACTCTACTATTTACAGGCATCTCTCTGAGACCCTTATTAGTGTGGTGACACACTTAACCAAATGAGCTGCCACAATGGCCAGATACTCAACAACAAGGAAAAACAGCGCCGCACGTGACTCACCGGTCACTGACATGGAAAAATAAACATAGAATAAACCAACAACAACAAACAACCTGAGTGGTTAAGATTATTTTATATTAACAAAACTGCATGTTAAAGTTACGCTTCGAAGATTATCGTGTTTCGTAGGCAACTCCCATTTATTTAAACAATTTTACCATTGATCAGTTTCTCACATTTATTTATTTTCAAGTAATTGGGAGCCAGACGTGCACTCCACTAATGAGCTCTGCTTGCGAAACTCAGCCAGCCCTTGTGACAACAACTCACCCCTTTTACAATACCAGTCATGTCCCCCATCCAGTGTATATAAATAGCCGACCAGCTGAACTGTTATCTCAAGGAATCAACAGCCGCTAACATCTCCTCCCACTCAACAATGGTCAGACAATAATCACATATCCATAATTGTCCTCGCAAGGATACAATATGAATCTGGTACCAAGCTGACAGAAATCAGTCTCTGCTGAAATTCCCGCTTGTAATACCACAAAAAAAATATACTCACAGTACACACATCTGGGACTGACATAACGCCTTTTCACACGGGTCTGCTGAATTAGAGCTCGCAAACATTTAACACAATATTTAAAACCTACGATAGAGCTGAGTACTCTTCGTCACAAATTACATTGCTCCAAAGGCAATAATCACACTGAATCTGATCAATAATAATTATCAACAAAATTTAAATTACCCTCCAATCTACTATATAATTATATTAATTCAGTCCTACTTCTGAAACACGACATATCTCCGAGAGACGTTTTTAACCGCACTTCGTAACCTAGGCGAACACGGCCGTTCACGTAGCTACGTTAGTTAACACAACACAAAGAAAAGAACCTTCCATTAACTACCATTGTGCGAGCTGCTTCCAAACAAAAGTGTGTCAGATCAAAACAAAATATACTACACTAATCACACAAGCAAAGTATTTACAAAAAATATGTCCCATAAACCATAAGTTAATTTAATAAATAATAAAATATTATTTGTACTCATCTCGTGTTGTAGTCACCCGTCAAAGAACATCAGACGTCATTCCCCAACTGGATGCTTCTTTATCTCATAGCAGCCATCTGGACGGACTGTTAAGAATTCCACACTTCCTCTGCATTCATCGATGTCATCCTTGCGCTGATACAAAAATTAGGTTATTATACACTTTATGTCTGACTACTAAATTCGCTTGTTCAGGTACTAAATTCCCTGTCACTGTTCGTTGGCGAATTATCGACGCTACTGTCCCTATAACTATAGTACTATGACTATCTATCACTGAATTTACCACTTTACAATGAATATCTTGTGTCCTCGACACAAATACAAGTCTATCTCTTCAGACGAACAGAATAATAGTCTACGTCCGTAGACGAACAGAATAATAATAATGTCTCCTAGACACACGGAATGAAAGTCAATGTCTTGGCTCTTCGACACACTTATAAATGAACTGGCCCTTGGGTCTAGATGGAGGGGGATTTTATGTAAAAATTTATCGAAATAATTGTGATACAGGAATGAAATAGATATCACAGAACTCGTAATATTGCACAGGTCAAGAATATGCCCATTAATCCTAGAATCGATCGTAGAGATTTTGTCTAGGCGATTTCCCGCGTGAAAGCTAGCCGCCGCGTACCCCAGCCGGAGTTGGCGCGCAAGTAGGCATTCTCTTCTCATTGGTTCTCCATTTCTAATAATTTGGCGGTTTCTAGTAGATCTTGGCGTCTTGGGAGTGTCTATTTTCTTCATCAGCCATTCACGTTACTGCATCATATTTCTTCTAGGCGCGAATAACGCAATGAACATACCAGAACCATGTCTCACCGCGCGTCGCTTCTAAAATTGAGGTAGCCACACCTGTCCTTATGATACATCGCTCTGCTATTTCTTTTCATAGCTCAAGTACTTAGCCTTTTGTTAAACTGATGCAGGTATGTCCCTACTGTCTCCAACAAATGCTTGAAATTTCCTCATCACTGTCTGGCTACTTTCCTGATGCTGGTTGAAATATTTATTAATTGAAGAAATAAAAAGTAGAATCATTTAACCAACATAGGGTAAAGGGTTCACAACTCTCCCACTCACAAAATTTCGAACTTAGGAATAAAGTCGACAATTTTACAATACTTCCGTAGGCCAATTTGTTTTATTTCCAGAATCACCCCTTTTTCTTACTTGGTCTAGGCGCTCCTGTCTTCAATGGCATTTACTCGTTTTCATATCCTGCTTGTCTCTCCCCCTTCCAATCTTGCGTGACGCTCGATGCCTGCGGCAACACCTTACTCGCCTCGTCAATGTTTGTCAACAACCAGTCTACTTCCTCGTTCATCACGTGCCGTACTCAACTGCTCCCCGTTGACTTTGTTGATAGTAGGACGTCCGTATATTCAAACAGCGTCATTATTTCGGCGCTACCATGGTTCACTTCGACGATATTTCTTTAGGTTGGCAGCGTTGTAAACTGACATTGTTCCTGTGCTCAATTCTTTCACTCTGTAAGCATTATTTCCAAGGTTTCTTACGATAGAATAGGGTCCTATGAATTTTTCGCAGAATTTACTAAATATTTTCTTTTCTGGGTCCGATGTAGCAGGTCGTTTTACCAAAACGAGCTGGTTGACTTCAAGATCACCGTGGAACCTCTTATTTCTTACTCGCCGTAATCTGCGGTCTGCTTGTTTCCTCAAGTATGCTCTCGTTCGTTCAATTCTCAGGTCTGGTGCTATCATGGGATCTTATGGACAGTTAATGATGTTTTCCACGTTCTTACTGGATACTCGTTCTTGTGTAGGACCATAGGGATTTGTCCTGTTGACACGTGCCTGGTAGAATTCATGCATGTCTCTACGTCCTTAATTTTATCGACCCATTTGTGGTGTTCGTTCGGAATGAAGATTCTCAAATATGCAGTTACAGATTTAATTACTCTCTCGCTTGGATTTGCTTGGGCATGTCGGATACTGCTTAAAACATGTTTTATACCCATGTCTTCCATTCCTTTCTTGAATTCGGCGCTTGTGAAATAACTGCCGTGATCTGATAATATAAACTCTGGTTTTCCAAGGGTTGGAATAACTCTATTACGAATGCGACTGAGTACCTGCTTCGATGTTGTTTTCTGAATAGGGCATAGTACTACGAACTTAGAAAATACATCAATGCACACTAGCAAATGACGGCAACCTCTCCTTCCCTTCGGAATTGGACCAACACAGTCCACCGCCAGTAGCTCACATGGTTTTTGAGGTAGCAATGGTCTAGGATATTGCCTCAGTAAATAATTATTTGGCTTTGTTCTCTGACACGGGTCACAAGTTGTAATGACGTCACATATAGTTGTTCTCATACGTGGCCATGTAAATGTCTCTCCTATTGTCGCTTCGCACTTGTCTAAGCCCACGTGACCGTAACTGTCGTGCGTATGCCATGTCAATCCTCGTTGTAACGATGCAGGTACTAATATGCGTAACTTGGTGTGGTCATTATCTACCCATTTGTGCAGCAAATTGTTGACATAAACATATCTTCCTTCTTTGGCTTTCGCTTCTCGAAATGCAGGTGTTCCTGTAGGTAGTTGCTTTTTGAAGTATTTAATTAATAGCATCATCCATGGTTCCGCTTCCTGTTCTCGCTGTATCTCACGTAACTCCTCCAAGAATTCCCGGTCCTTCGGTGTTAACTCCAAGTGTTGTACCATCGCTGTTTCTTCATTATCAGGCTCTGGGTTCCTGCTGAGTGCATCCGGTATCACGTTCATCTTCCCTGGACAATGTTCAATTTCAATGCTGAACTGCTGAATGTATATAGACCAACGTGTCACACGTTCGCTTGCCATTGACGTCTTAAACAAGAATGTTAGTGCCTTGTGGTCAGTTCTGACAACAATAGGGTAACCATAGATTATTCGTTTCCATTGTTGGAGCGCATGAAGGATGGCCAACAATTCTAGCTCGGTTACAGTATAATTTCGCTCGTGCTTACGCAATTTTCGGCTGACAAATGCCAAATATGTTTTGTGCTGCAGGTTCGCTGGATCCTCTTGGTAGAGCATAGCACCTATCCCAATTAGTGAAGCATCCGCTTGGATTATGAATTTGTGCTTGAAATCTGGATAGCCTAATTTAATGCAGTTTTCTAATAGCTGTTTTGTTGCTTGGAATGCCTTCTCACATTCCGCGTTCCATGACCATTTGTTATTTTTCTTCAACATTTCTTGCATTGGAGCTACAGTCTCTGTATAACCTGGACAGTTTTCTTTAAAGAATCCCGTTACGCCTAAGAAAGCCCGAATGTGCTTGACTCTCGTTGGTGTAGGGAAATTCTTTATCGCATCAATCTTAGCTGGATTTGGCTTCACTCCCTCCTTGTCAATGACGTGACCCAAATATAAGATCTCGCTCTTGAAGAAATGCGATTTCTTCAGGTTTACTTTGAAATTCGATGCTTTCAAGTTGCCCAATACTTTATCCAAATTTTCCATGTGAGTTTCAATGTTGTCAGATGCCAACAGAATGTCGTCAATGTATCGCACCGTCATCTCCTTTACTTCCTCGGTTAGGTTCCGGTCCAGTGCTCGGATTAAAGCACAGCCCGCTGTTTTGACTCCAAAAGGCATTCTGACGAAACAATATGTCTGGTTATCGAATAAGAAGCCAGTTAGAAGCTGTGACTTCTCATCCAATTCAAGATGGTGGAACGAGCTCGTCAGATCGACTGATGAATAAATGCTCTTGTTTTTAAGCCTTTTAATCCGTCTCTGATAATTGGCGCTCTGTCATACTCAGGAAAAATGAGTCTCATGTTGAGGTTTCTGGCATCTAAACAAAGTCTAATAGATCCATTTGCTTTTGTGACTGCCAAAATCGCATTTAGATAAGGTGTAGGTGTCTTCCTTATCACTCCAGCTTCTAACATCTCATCTATAATGATTTTAACTTGACCACGATACTTTTCAGGAATTGGGTACAATCTGCTTTTGAAAGGTGACCAGTCCTCGACTTGCATAGAGTACTTGAAATTTAATATTTTCCCAGGTACTGTATCAAATACTGTTTTGTGCTTCCTTAAAATCTCTTCCAACTGTTTTCTGTGTTCACCCCCAAGTTGAATGTCATTGAGCCGCTCCTGTAGTAACTCTTCAAATTGTGCATCACTGTTACTTCCTTCTGTTAATAAAGACCATATCTCCTGGGATTCTATCTCCTCATCTAGTTCCACAACAGCCCCTTCTACGATGTTATCTTCCGCCTTTCGTACCTCCTCTTCCGTCTCTTCTGATATTGCTTCCAATGCCCAAGAATTTACATCTCTTCCAGTAGTGATTTCATCCATATGCAATCCCACGTTTTTCAGCTGGTCATATTCTCTAAAACTGACTGTATTCTTGTGTAAATCTATCACTGCTTGATAGTCACAAATGAAATTTGCACCAAGAATTATATTGAAATTCATCTTTGCCATGATAATGAATGTTTGCCCAAAAGTGTGTTCCAATATATTCAGCTCTAAGTATGCCTGACGTTTACAAGTAACGGTGCGTTCAGGAATAACACCCCTCACTTTGAGCTGTGGTACCGGAATTACAGGAATATTCTGAGTCCGTCCCAACTCTCGAACCAAGGCCTCCGATACTAGACTGATCTGTGACCCCGTATCCAATAAACATCTTATATTAATTCCACCAATCCTTGCGTAAATAATGGGTAATTGCCTAATTTCATCGTTCCGTGGTTTCACCGTCTCCTCCAGGCAGTCTTCTGGTAAAGCAATCCATTCTTGTATGTTCGCTACTATCCATCCATCTTCAACTTCCGACTGTTGTGTTTGGAGACTGTCTCCTTGATCCAAAATTAACATTTTTTTTTAGCTCCATTTCGACTCCCATCATCCTTCTGTCGCTCATGTCCTTGATATTCCACTTGTCTCAGTAGACTTCCAGCTTCCTCAGTATGTGTATCTGGGTTCTTTCTGTTCCCTATGGCCTTTTCCCATCTTCCTAGTTCTCCACCTTGATTAGCGTGTAACACCTCTAAGTAGTTTTGTGATTGAGCGTGCCTATCATCCCAGTCATCTCGATAGTTACGTTGATCTCCTTGATTTTGATCTCTCCTTCCTTTCCATCGTTGATTGGCATTGTAATCACCGTATCTTCCATAAGGCCTGTCATTCCTTCGATTATCACGCCATTGTTGATATCCTCTCTGTTGGTATCTATTGTTGCCCTGGTATCTATTGTTGTAGTGATTTTCGTTACGCTGATATGGTCTGTTTTCCCCTTCTTCCTGGTTTCGCCTAGGTGTGGAGGTGCTCGTATTAGTACCCTGCGTTTTAGTATTTCCCTGTTTTGTCTTTACGACCTCTGTAGTGTTGACTAATTCCAGTTGTCTTCCTCCTCTAAAATGACTATGAGATGTGGTCTCATCTATTTGCCGTAATATCTGCTCTGCATGTAGGGCCGTACTGACGTTTGATGCGACTAGTACTTGCTGTATATTAACTGGCATTTGCCTTGCTATTGTCATCACCAAATCTGATTCGTTTAATGGGTAATCCAGATCGCGAAATTTTAGCATTTGCATGTTAAAGAAATCTGAGTATTTTGTCTGCTGGGTAGTTTGGTATTTTCTAGAGTAAAGCTCCATTCTTAAACTCTGTTGTATGGCGGGAGACCAGTATTTGCGCAGAAACGCTAAATTAAAGTCTGACATGGTTCCAAATGTATATTTGAAACTTAAAAACCAGGTGAGAACATTTCCTGATAAAAATCTCTCCATCATTCTCAATCTACGTGCTTCAGGTACCCCAGTGTCATTGAAATGGTCTTCAATCTCTTTGATAAAGGCCTTAGGCGTTACCCCTGAATTTTCTGTGTATTTCTGCGGCTTGTAGTCATTTGAGCGAATTACTTGAATAAGTTGTGTGGGCTGATGACCGTCCTGTGGTGTCGAGCTTCTATCTACGTTCTTGCGAAATCCGTCCGTGTTTGTTGTTAATGGGCTCTCTGCTTGAGTCTGACTTCCTGCTATGCTGGGTTGGGGACTATGTGAGTCATCCTGCTTGTCTTTCAATGCTCCCGTTTTAAATATAGACGATTGTTCTAACGAGCGAAGTTCGGCTTTAATGATCCTGTCTGTCTGCTCTTTAAGTCTATTTTTTACCTCTTGCTCCAAAGCTTGAATACGCGTGTGGTTTTCGCCTACTGTTTTAATAATGGTGGATCTTTCCTCTCTAGAATCAATATTCATTTTCTTCCAATCTTTCCTGATCTGTTCTTTAATCGTGCTTATTTTTTCTTCAATTTGGCTCTTATTTTCATCCTGATTATTTTCTATCTGGCTCAGCCTTTCGTCTAATGTACTCTTAAATTGTTCTTGTTCCGTTTCTAGGCTTTTCCACTGTTCCGCTGATTTTATCTCTAGACGGTCCATATCTTTAATTATGCCTGATATGTTCTCATCTACTGCTGATATTTGTTGTTGAATAACCCTGCCACTTTTCTCCATCTCCTTAAATCGTCCTTCCAACTTATCTTGAGCTATTTTGACCTCGCTTGTATTCATTGTGCATGCTATTTCAATCTGCTCTAATTTAGCTAACACCGTTTCATCGAGAATGCTAAGTTTTTTATCGAAAATACTCTCCATTTGTTTAATCTGCTCTAATTGTTTCTCATTTTTTTGCTTACATCAAGGGCCAGTAATATCATCTGTTGGTTTGTGTGCTCTTTCTTCTCTGTGGTTAACGAAGCTAATTGGTCCGTGTTTTTATTATTTTGCGCCTCTAACAGTGAATTTATAGTGTCATTAATTTCACTCTTTAATAACCTAGCTTGTTCCGCCTGATATTCATTTTGCTCAATTCTACTGTTATTTAACTGTGTCCGCAATGATTCACTTTGTTCTAACAGTTTAGTATTTAGCGATTCACTTTGTTCTGACATTTTCGTATTTAGCGATTCACTTTGCTCTAACAGTTTAGTATTTAGCGATTCACTTTGTTCTGACAGACTAGTGTTTATTTGTTCAGATAATTTTGTATTCAACGCTTCACTTTGCTCTAACATACTAGTGTTTATAGATTGACTCTGTTCTGCTAGTTTAGTATTCAACGCTTCGCTTTGCTCTAACATACTAGTGTTTATAGATTGACTCTGTTCTGCTAGTTTAGTATCCAACAATTCCTGAGTTCTCCTCGCTGCACTTTCAATGATCTCCTGGATCTGCGCCACCGTTGCCATGTTTTATAATATATACGAGACATATGGGAAATGGCCTACGCCAATGCCCTTTGACACGCACATAAATCCAATGCACATTTAATTTCTTTATCCTACTCAGTTCATTTATTTTTACCTTTAATCCCATTAGTTGATTGCATCTCTGAGTAGTTCTAGTTTTACTCAATTTAATTTTAACCCCAAGCACATATTTAGTCATTAAACAGTTATCCTGATCTGATATTAACACTGACTAATTAACAAAGTATTAATTGTCATTTTAGGCTACAGCCTCCTAATATTTCCATGAGTTTGACTTTCTAAACAAATCTAGTTTTAACTTTATCATTGGGCGCCCGGTATCACATCTTAATTTTACTTTAATTTAAAAGACAAAAACGTGAACCGTATTTTACTTTGCAAACTCCTGATTTTAATTTATTTTTCACACATTTGGCGGTATCCACTTCGCCTCAACTACTTTTAATAAAATATCACTTCCCGGTGATTAAATACTGTCATATCTGCCTGCACTTGCGGCATGCCAGTTTTACTCAAATGCGCTACTATTGACATGTGTAATCTCCCCGTTACACCACAGTGAATAGCCCCACCGTTGGCCGCCAGTTTTCACCTATGAACCCTTCAGAATAGCAGTGTTTTATGTACGAATCTTAGATCAAGGGGTCGCGTTCAGTTCATAGTGTGGTGTTTACGTCCGCCAAACTACGTGCTTTTCTGAGGCAAGGGTTATAGGATGAAAACTATAACTAAGAAAGAAAGGAGACAAAACGTAAGATAATAACAAGATTTAATAACTAATTTGTGCATAAAAGAATAAAACAAACAATAATAAACAAATTCCTCCCTGAATTTTTCCCTGACAGGAATATTTATCACTTTGAGGAGTCAGATGGATCTCCCCTTTTCTAATAAAATGTGGATCCCAGTTCCACTATCTTGCATGTGAATTTATGTTCGCGTGGTGACTATCTACGAGAAATGAGTACTTGGATGATCATTCGTTCACAACGGGTTACAGCCACGGTGCTCACGAACAATCACCTCGTAAATCAACTTTTATGGCTATGGGCATAACATTAATAAAAATCCTTAAATCTAACTCTGACACACATATTACAACTCTACTATTTACAGGCATCTCTCTGAGACCCTTATTAGTGTGGTGCCACACTTAACCAAATGAGCTGCCACAATGGCCAGATACTCAACAACAAGGAAGAACAGCGCCGCACGTGACTCACCGGTCACTGACATGGAAAAATAAACATAGAATAAACCAACAACAACAAACAACCTGAGTGGTTAAGATTACTTTATATTAACAAAACTGCATGTTAAAGATACGCTTCGAAGATTATCGTGTTTCGTAGGCAACTCCCATTTATTTAAACAATTTTACCATTGATCAGTTTCTCACATTTATTTATTTTCAAGTAATTGGGAGCCAGACGTGCACTCCACTAATGAGCTCTGCTTGCGAAACTCAGCCAGCCCTTGTGACAACAACTCACCCCTTTTACAATACCAGTCATGTCCCCCATCCAGTGTATATAAATAGCCGACCAGCTGAACTGTTATCTCAAGGAATAAACAGCCGCTAACATCTCCTCCCACTCAACAATGGTCAGACAATAATCACATATCCATAATTGTCCTCGCAAGGATACAATATGAATCTGGTACCAAGCTGACAGAAATCAGTCTCTGCTGAAATTCCCGCTTGTAATACCACAAAAAAAATATACTCACAGTACACACATCTGGGACTGACATAACGCCTTTTCACACGGGTCTGCTGAATTAGAGCTCGCAAACATTTAACACAATATTTAAAACCTACGATAGAGCTGAGTACTCTTCGTCACAAATTACATTGCTCCAAAGGCAATAATCACACTGAATCTGATCAATAATAATTATCAACAAAATTTAAATTACCCTCCAATCTACTATATAATTATATTAATTCAGTCCTACTTCTGAAACACGACATATCTCCGAGAGACGTTTTTAACCGCACTTCGTAACCTAGGCGAACACGGCCGTTCACGTAGCTACGTTAGTTAACACAACACAAAGAAAAGAACCTTCCATTAACTACCATTGTGCGAGCTGCTTCCAAACAAAAGTGTGTCAGATCAAAACAAAATATACTACACTAATCACACAAGCAAAGTATTTACAAAAAATATGTCCCATAAACCATAAGTTAATTTAATAAATAATAAAATATTATTTGTACTCATCTCGTGTTGTAGTCACCCGTCAAAGAACATCAGACGCCATTCCCCAACTGGATGCTTCTTTATCTCATAGCAGCCATCTGGACGGACTGTTGAGAATTCCACACTTCCTCTGCATTCATCGATGTCATCCTTGCGCTGATACAAAAATTAGGTTATTATACACTTTATGTCTGACTACTAAATTCGCTTGTTCAGGTACTAAATTCCCTGTCACTGTTCGTTGGCGAATTATCGACGCTACTGTCCCTATAACTATAGTACTATGACTATCTATCACTGAATTTACCACTTTACAATGAATATCTTGTGTCCTCGACACAAATACAAGTCTATCTCTTCAGACGAACAGAATAATAGTCTACGTCCGTAGACGAACAGAATAATAATAATGTCTCCTAGACACACGGAATGAAAGTCAATGTCTTGGCTCTTCGACACACTTATAAATGAACTGGCCCTTGGGTCTAGATGGAGGGGGATTTTATGTAAAAATGTATCGAAATAATTGTGATACAGGAATGAAATAGATATCACAGAACTCGTAATATTGCACAGGTCAAGAATATGCCCATTAATCCTAGAATCGATCGTAGAGATTTTGTCTAGGCGATTTCCCGCGTGAATGCTAGCCGCCGCGTACCCCAGCCGGAGTTGGCGCGCAAGTAGGCATTCTCTTCTCATTGGTTCTCCATTTCTAATAATTTGGCGGTTTCTAGTAGATCTTGGCGTCTTGGGAGTGTCTATTTTCTTCATCAGCCATTCACGTTACTGCATCATATTTCTTCTAGGCGTGAATAACACAATGAACATACCAGAACCATGTCTCACCGCGCGTCGCTTCTAAAATTGAGGTAGCCACACCTGTCCTTATGATACATCGCTCTGCTATTTCTTTTCATAGCTCAAGTACTTAGCCTTTTGTTAAACTGATGCAGGTATGTCCCTACTGTCTCCAACAAATGCTTGAAATTTCCTCATCACTGTCTGGCTACTTTCCTGATGCTGGTTGAAATATTTATTAATTGAAGAAATAAAAAGTAGAATCATTTAACCAACATAGGGTAAAGGGTTCAATACCAACAACAAATGATATGCATGTCGTGATTTTTGTCGCCTTCTTAGATGAAGGAACGTAAACTGGAACTAGTTCCTGCATGGATGGAGGAATGGTATTTGGATCTAGTTCCATTTTAGATGGAGAAACGTAGACATACTTCTTTCTCGAATGGGAGAGCGTGAGCTGAAACATGCTCCATCTTGGATTGGGAACTGGAACTGATAATGAAACTAGTTTCTTCTTGGAGTGTGAACTGAAGCTGACAGTGGGACCAGTTCCTTTTGGATGGCGGAGCGTGAACTGGAAATCGTTCCTCCATCAATAGTGGATCTTGAAATAAGAACTACCTCTAATTCTTTGATAACTTTCTCCGCTCTGTAACGTCATATAAAACAGAACAGTGAATAAATTACGATATTCTTGAGCCAGCCTCTAGAGAGAGGTTAATGCAATCAAGAAGACGAAGTGAAAGCACACTGTGTGTTAACGGAGCGAAGGAGGCAGTAATTATGAATAGCTACAAGGTTGTGATAAAATGTCACAGTTATTGTATATGAAGCAGGAAAAGAAGAATGTGAAAACACTAGCTCGGAAAATATGATGGAGTATCTAGTTGAGTGTTATGAAATCAGACTGCGATAAAAATATAAGAGTCGAAGAAACAATTCCTTCAGTCTGTATGGTATAGACACTCGCCTCCCGTGTCCAAGCTTGTGGGATCGATTCCCGCCACATTCAGTGTTTAAATGCGAGATCAGATAACAAGTTCATTATTAAATTTTACACTACGCTGGGCGAGTGGTTATCGTGTTGGACTACCAACCCCAAGCTTGCAGGTTCGCTCCTGGCCGTGGTAAATGTTTTTTGTTTTGTTTTTGAAAGGCGACAAAATCACGGTACGCATGTCATACGTTGTTGGCATGTTAGAAAAACCCATTAGAATTCAGTAGGCAGTGTTCATAATGGCAAAATTTATCTCGGGATTTTCTGCCAACACAAAAAAGTTCTTCTTTTCTCTACTACTGTGGAACTATAGTTTCAAGGAGCTTAGATATCTAAACTCCTTGGATTTCATAGCGCTCTAAGGAGCATTAAGTTCGACATGGAAGCTGCCCTCTGGGCGTCAATTAACAAAGCCGACACCCAGCACCTGAGGCCATACGATATTATCATATAGGTATGACCCCATTGATCCACTAAAATTAAAAGACCGCCTCGTGGTGCAGTAGCTAGCATTCTTTACTGACATCCCTGAGATCTGTGTTCGTTTCCTAGCCCTACCAAGAAATTTCATTCTGCTCTGAGAGCTGGAATGGGGTAAACTCAGCATCGTGGTGAAAAACTGGAAGGGGATTGGATTACCACCTCAGCCTACCTGGAAGTGGTTTTCTGTGATTTAGCACTTCTACTCCAGGTAAATCCGAGATAGTTCCTAGCTTAAGGCCACGGCAACCTCCTTCCCAATCCTCACCTCAATTACAAATACATACACTGCTAATGACACCACAGTAACAGAGAATATTTGACAATTTATTTATTTATTTATTTACAAGCAACCCACCCCAGCTTCGCCCGGTATTTTTAACGGTTTACGTAGCTTAAGATTTAAAGCGTATTTTTTCGATGTGAATGAACTACAACCTCAATCCGTATTCCGTCTCGGCTTGATAGGTTAAAATCACTGACTGGACTATTAATAATACGGTATTATCATGGAGATAGCATGTGCAACGAATTTTTTTCATACGTGATTTAAGAATGGCGAGCTGGATGAAAAACCAATCCCCTTCCGTCCAATCTAAACTTGACTGTGTATTCCGCGTAACGAAGGCTGAAACTGGGCTGATAGGCTCACTCACCAGCTAGCTCGTAAACTGTCTCCGAAGCTAGTAAATGACTGGATATTGTTGGAAGAAATGAAAATGTTAGTAGAACTTTTCATGCTGAACAATTCTTGTTGTTTGAGTTGTTTGAGTCTTCAGTCTTTTGACTGGTTTGATGCAGCACCCCATGCCTCCCTGTCCTGAGCTAATCGTTTCATCTCTACATAGCTCCCACACCCTACATCCGAGGCAATCTATTTAACATATTCTAACCTTGGTCTACCCCTACAGTTCTTGTCCTCGACCCTTTCTTCCATAACTAAGCTTGCTATTCCTGGGTGTCTTCGTATGTGTCCTACCAACCTATCTATTCTCTTCATTAGCAGTCGCCAGAAACATCTCTCCTCTCCCACTCGTCTTATAGATATTTTTGACGGTTTACCCAGCGTAAGATTGAAAGGCACACGTACGGTAAGTTTTCTTCCTACTTGATTCACTGAGATCGTTACTGCTTGGCTTTGTTTGGTCAAAAATACATTATTTTCTACAGAAACCTTCCTCGAGAAATCCTTCACAGAATGGTGAAAACCGCATCAAAGTCCATTCAGTGGTTCTCGAGATTTACCCTTGACATCCAAGCATCGGGGACTCTGTTTTAAACTAAGTAGAGATATACTGTACATACACAGACCCAAGAACACGAGGCTAAATGACCACTATGTCCAAGCTTCAGAAGTGAAACAACAACAAGTCCTTGCTAGCTTCTCGAGGTTACTCGTCAGTCTCCTGCAGAGTTGGAAAGTGCACAGTAGAGTTATTGCTGATGAATCTTGAAGGGCTTTGCGACATCGGGGTCATGTAGCCCCATGTACTTGGGTGAGAGTAGAATTTGTCTGATAACCTGTGTCACTGTGATGTCTGTATTAGTGTGTGTAGAGAGCGGCCGAGCCCTTTAAGTTACAGTACTTATCATTCCAGCATTTGCTTGGAGCAGAAGTGGAAAACCACGGAAAACCACTTCCAGGATGGCGGAGGTGGGAATTGAACACCCTCTTCTCCGTTTTGCCTCACGAGGCTCATTGTACCCCGTTCCAGCACTCAGACAAAGCAAATTGCTTGGTAGAGACGAAAATCGAACCCAGATCTCCACGGTGACAGCCAAGTATGCTAGCCACTACGCAACGAGGCGGACATGTGCACGGTAGATTATCGCCGTGCGCCCACCAACGTAATCAAAGTTGTTGCTTATCGGAATAAAAAAAGTGATACCGATTTCAGATTTCTTTCCGAAGGTATAAGCCCCATTGCGTTTATTTGCAAATAGAAATACCCTCTCTTTCTCTCATACATGTCCTGAGAAAATCGTCTTATTTTTACATAGCTACCACACGTACATCCGAGGCAATCTGTTTAACATAATCTAACTTTGGTCTACCCCTACAGTTCTTGTCCTCGACCCCTCGTCCCATAACTAAGTTTGCTATTCCTGGGTGTCTTAGTAAGTTCTACCAACCTATCTCTTCTCTTCATTAGCATTCGCCAGAAACATCCCTCCTCTCCCAATCGTCTACCTCGTCATTTGTTACCCTATATACCCATCTGATCTTCATCATTCTCCTGTAACACCACATTTCATACGCTTTAATTCTCCTATTTTTTGCTGCGCCAACAGTCCTAGTTTCACTTCCATAGAGCGCCACGCTTCAGACTAAGGCTTTTAAAAAGTGACTTCCTAATACCTTAATCTATATTCAATGTCAACAGAAACCTCTTCTGTAGAAATGCTTTCCTTGCCTGAGCAAATCTACTTCATATATCCTCTTTGCTTCACCCATCACTACTGTTGGCCAAAGTATTATGTGCACTCGAGTTTGAAGGTTGTCTGTGAAGTAACCAATAGGCCTACATTGAATTCAATAACATCATCGGTTTTGTCGTTTTATCTAACGTTAGCTCGTGTAGGTTTGGAATTTTTAATTTTTATTTTGATATTTTTTATCGCAGTAGGATCACAAAAAGTGCCCGTTTGTAAGCGTGTTTCAACTATGCGTCACATTTAAGAATTATTATCTCAAAAACCCGTCATCACAGCGAATCCAAATTTTAACACAATATAAATTGGAATGTTGTATAACTGGTTTATTAATTTCAAAATTTTGTATGTCCAAGAAACAATGTTGTTATCATTTTTGTAAGGTAACTTTTTCTCGGCTCGGGGTGGTTGGAAAATGTAGTTCTTGGTCGCGTTGTAATTCTTATACATCAAAAGGTTATGCTGTATGACTGTGAAATACGAAAATTAATTCACTTATTTTATATCGGTTTTGTAGTGTATTTGTATGGGAAAATAAGGGATGGTTCCGCAGCTAGCTGATGCGGCGAAAGCTTTACAGCGTTTCCGAGCTGGAGCAATCACCCGTCATGGCGCGCCTCACTCGGAAGTGATGGGCTCCATCTCAGCAACGCTGAACTGTCAATCTAAGTTGCATTTTGTGATTCTTTCTCTATCCAAATTGCATTTTGCGAGTATTTTCAACCTCAATTGCATTTTGTAGGGATTGACAATCTAAATTGCTTTTTAGTAAGTCTTTCGATGTAGGATCAGGACATTTTAGTGAGTAGGGTAGAGTCAAGTTACTCCGTGATATCAAGTAACACCGTGATAAAGTGTATTTCCTCTATCACTACGTAGGTTCAATTCCGAAAGTTCTAAATTTTTACCAGCAGACGGCAGTAGAAACCACGAATCCAGGAAGACCTTGCGTTCTATCTTTGACCAACTGAATGAGGTTTAAAAAATATATTAATAGAGAGTTGACATTTCAACGAGTGATCCACATCCAGTGAAATCTGTGGTGAAGATTTTTATTTCTTATAAACAGCTGTTCCATTGTAGAAGTTTCATTTCAACACCAGTCAGAGGTAAGATGCAGACCATTCGCTTACAAAACTTACATGCATGTAGTGTTACGCATGCAAGGTGTGTGAGCTTAGCAATAAGTACGTTTTTCTTAGGTGAGACGCTGAAATGGCGCCAAAACGGAACAAAGAGGCTGGCTCCTACACAGCTGAAACACTTAAAGAAGCATTGAGGTCGATGTAGGAAGAAGGAAGATCAGTAAACAAGGCCAATAGACGTTTTAATAACCTGTGGAGTACACTCAAGGATTATTGCACAAAATATTCAGCCGATCCAGGAAGTGCAACCCTTGCAAAAATTGGAAAGCCATTCGTTGTGTCACCTGAATTTGAAGTGAAGATGGTGTGTCAAGATGGACACAATAGATCGGTATTGGCCTAATTCCAGACCCCAGAACAATGACAATGATGGTTGTGGTGCGTGAGGTGGCTCCCCTGGCGGATGACACCAAGAGGAAGAATGAAGCCGAATGGATGGATTATCAGTTTTGTAATGTCTGGTACCTATAATATCTATTTTATGTGTGATAGGTGTGAGGAATCTGATAGTGTCTACGAAGACTTAAAATATGTTTAATTGAATATTTTTAATACATAGAAGTTTTTTTTATTTTACTTTTATAAAAACTGTGTAGTGAAATGTTTCAATATGGGCAATATGGGGTAGTAGAAATGTATAGTCTACATACGATTTGAACACTTTTATTACATTAAACATTAGTTTTCACGATTATAAAGCACACTGAATGGTGAACACCATGCTATCACGGAGTAACTTGAACACTATCACGGAGTAACTTGAATATCACGGCGTTACCTACTTCTACTACCGGATTTTGTTAGTTAATACCTTTAAATAACTTATGAATATTTGTAAGATATATGCCAGAAATGTTCCGTAGGGTAATCCTCTTTAACATGAAATGAATCGAAATAACTGAAATCTAAAATCACGGAGTTACTTAACTTTACCCTATTTTGAATTTCAATTGCATTGTGGGGTTTGAAGCTATTTTTTCAGTGTTGCCTTAGTAAACTAATCTCTTGTTTCAATTGCATTTTGTATTTTTAACCTAAACCGCATTTTGCCAGCATTTTCAACCTAAATTGCATTTTGTATGTTGGGCATTTTTTAAGTATTTTATTGTCAATTGCATTTTGTGAGTACTTTGAATCGAAATTACAATTTGTAAGTGTTTTCAACCTAATTGCATTTTGTAAGTATTGTCAATCCAACTGAATAGTTTGAATCTACCATACATTTTGTAAGCAGTTTCAGTTTCAATTGCATTTTGTAAGTATTTTAATTCAATTGTACTCTGTGAGTATTTTGAATCTGAACCGGCCTTTTTCAATCTAAATTGCATTGTGTATTTTCAATTTCAATTGCATTTTGTAAGTATTTTGAACCTCAAATGCATTTTGTACGTATTTTCGACCTCATTTGCATTTTGTAAGTGTTTTGAATTTCAATTGAACTCTGTGAGTATTTTGAATTTGAACCGGCCTTTTTCAATCTAAATTGCATTGTGTATCTTCAATTTCAATTGCATTTTGTAATTATTTTGAACCTCAATGGCATTTTGTACGTATTTTCGATCTCATTTGCATTTTGTATTTAGTATTTCGACTATGCATTGCATTGTGTACGTATTTTGAACCTAACCTACATTATGTGTGTGTTTTTTCAATCTATTCCTTTTGTAAGTATTTCCACTCTCCATTTTGTGACTCGTTTCAATCTGAGTTCCATTTTGTAAGTATTTTCAGTCTCAAATAATTTTCGTTATGATTTCCATTTCATTGTCACGCTATCACCCAGACCATTATGGGCCGATAACCTAGATGTTAGGCCCCTTAAAACAACAATTATCATCATCATCACATCATTTTCTGTACCCTTCATTTGATATCTGGAGTCATATTTCCACACTCTCCTTCATGAATCTCATCCGTAGCCCTTTCTCTTTAAGTGTATAATTCACAACGCCCTTGCACACTATTTACAACAAAGAACAGGCACAAGTCAAATAGAAGGATGGCTTTACTCCTGCCTCATTGGCTGTTTCCTTCGTTATAAATGTTACTGTCCGCTCCGACATAAGTACATCTTTTTTCTGCCCTCTGCTGCTTCGAGTTCTCTTCTATCTCGTTTAATGGAAACCTCTCAAGACAAGACGAGAAGCCAAACTCAGACCCAGCTCACGGAAACAAAAACACCCATGCATTTTTCTACTTACACCTAAATCGTTTTCTGTTCTCCCTTTGAGAAAACAGTAGCTAAGCGTTTGGCTTGTAGAACAAGAAACAAACCAATCAATTGTTGTGTTTGAGTGACGGGACGCGACGGACCAGTTGATAATGGCGTTGTAATTGCCACGCAGTTAATTTTGGAAAAACTAGGTTGCTATTTGAAGGCACAAACCACAGCTTGGGAGGGGAAAGGAGGGGAAGAAACGTCGTGCAGGGGGTAGCAAGTGATGTGCTGCTGAGTAGAAGGAGAAGCGCAGACTAGGGCGTTAAACCACATTTAAATATGCCCTTATGCACCCAGTCAAAAATAAACGATGTCCATACGTGACGCATCTTAACTCTATCCTATCTCAGAGCACATGAACTATTTAATAAATTAGTGTATTTATTAATCTCGTGGAATTTTTTGAAGGATTAGGGAACAATCCATGTTAATTGGGTCCCCCAGGGGCTCACATCTAGTGGAACGTGGGTTGGCGACCACGGACCCCAGCTGAGTCCGGCATTGCTTCCACTTACTTGTGCCGGGCTCCTCTCCGTCATCTGTCCTGTCGACCTTTCTTGTTCTCTTCTGACCCCGACGGTATTAGGGTATTCGAGGCCTCGAGAGTCTTTTCCTTTCCCACCTTCATTGGCCCTTCTCTCATCTTTCCTGATCCCACATTCTTCTAGGGATCAGCCTTCTTTTTCATTTCGTTACAGTTTTTTTTTTCTCCTGAAGATTCCCACCCTGTTTTTCTGAATGTGTCTCTAAATTACATTTTGGGATTATTTTGAATCTCAACGTCATTTTGTAAGTATTTTCAATCTACATTGCATTTTGTAATTATTTTCGATCTAAACTGCATTTTATAAGTACAGTATTACCGACAGCAGTGGCTATGCTGGCTAAAGTGCAGCGTTAGATCATAGGGCCGAGCTCTCTGCTGACTTGGTAGATGCGTGGGTTCGTGCCCCACCGTCGACCGTCCTTGAAATGGTTGTCCGTGGTTTCCCATTTTCAACACCAGGTAAATGCTGGGACGGTACCTTCTGATAGGCCACGGCCGCTTCCTTCCACATCCTTGCCCAATTTAATTAATCTTCATCCATTCCATCTCTCATCCCGACGCGCAGGTTGCCCACGGACGTCGTCTAGAAAGACCGGCACTCGGCCTCCCAGGAGGCCACACGACAAAAAGAAAAAAAAAAGAAAATAAGTACAGTATTTTGAATCGCGGGCTTCCACATATTGTGAGTAATTTGAATCTACCATATATTTTGTAAGCATTTTCAATTTCAATTGCATTTTGTAAGTAGGCTATTTTGAATTCCAATTGCACTTTGTGAGTATTTTGAACCTCAATTACATTTTGTACGTATTTTCAATTTCAATTGCATTTTGTAAGTATTTCGAACCTAAACTGCATTTTGTACGTATTTTTCAATCTAAATTCCTTTTGTGAATATTTTTTTTCTAACTTAGCCTACCTTTTGTAAGTATTTCCACTCTACATTTTGTGAGTAGTTTCAATCCAGCTTAATTTTCGTTCTAGTTTCCATTACATTGTCATTTTCGCTATCACCCAGACCATTAGGGGCCGATAACCTAGATGTTAGGCCCCTTAAAACAACAATTTTCATCTTCATCATCATCATCATCATCGTGTCATTTGGGTAGAATTGTGTTGACCGACTGAAAAGCACCAAACTTTTGTTTACTAAGGCAACACTAAAAAGTGGCTTCAAACACCATAAATATCAATAACTCATTAAACACGAACAGGAATCGAACTGGTATGAGAAAAGTTGAAATCATAGGAATTTGGATAAGCTGTGCACATGACAGGAAGACATTGAAACAGCACAGTGAGATTTATTTCCTGCCCTTAACGTTGCACCCAACGCCACCTCTGTTACTATGACGCGTGGCAGTTGGCTGTCGAATTGGTGTTACCTTGTGTGTTAGCTGTCCATAACACTCACATTAAAGTGATTTCATTTGATTCTCCAGTGTGAGTGAAGTGCTAAGTTGTTCTTTTCTCGTAGGAAATACGATGGATTTACCAGCAAAGCCTGTCATCCTTTCGGAAAGGTGTGCTGAGTGTCGAGTGCCAGGTCACTCGATATCGCAATCAGCAACAGACGTCGAGGGTGACAGACAATTCGCAGTGCAGTCAGGGATTAGCTACAGTTTTGATATAATAGAGCATCACGTACTTAACACTGAGTACTAGAAAGGGTCTGAACGCAAAACGATTTATGGTATTTTACAATAACTTGATATTGTTGTGTCTCCACCCGATGGCATGGACTTACGCCATAGGCCGATCAGGGGTTCTCCAATATCAAGAACCAGGATCGTTATCGTGTCCTTCCGATAGCTTCTGATAGCGATTACAGCAGCCAAGGGAATGGGAGTGGGAGGAGATTCAGGAATCAGGGAATGCTCCCCAATGAAAAATATTGAAAGCTCAACTCCCAGTGTATTCCTTAAAGGAGTAAAGGAATCCGCCACATGGATACAAGGATTGAATTGATAATTCAATCGTGAAAGGAAATAGAAATATTGTTTCTCACCTGTTTCTCAGCTGGTGCTCTCAAGTACCGGCTCAGATCCGTGCCCCTTGGTCAACGAGCGTTCAACCCAACTTGCCCGATCTCCCGATCGGCAGACAAACCACCTCTCACTCTCAGACTTCCGTCTCTGCAGTGCCTGACAAACCCCTCACACCTTAGTCCCAGCTTTTTATAATAAGGCAGCACGGTTGTTGCTGACCAGGTTGAACTGAGGTTGAATGTCCGGTACGGTTTCACCTTGAACCGACCCAGGACATAACAATATCCAAATTCAATTACAGTTCGTGAGTATGTAAAAAAATAGTGTCATGTATCAGTGTCAGTTTGTGGTGTAGTGCAGCATTCAATGAAAGTATTACCCTTTCACGAAATGATGGCCGGCGGTCAAGATGGGAACTATTCTCTGTTTGTGTCACACGTCAGCCTGCTTCTTTGACAGGTACAGTTGGGCGAGTAGGATATGACTCAGCTCCAGTAGCCTCAGTCATCGTTAGAACCCTGCGCGGATAAACAAAACCTTATCCGCATCCGCTCGACTTTTATCTGCATACACACGTTTGTTATCCGAACCTACCGGCATTCCAATAATATTTTTAATTAGATAAAGCATAAATTACTAAAGCAACACCTTTAGACATTTTAGGAGAAAGTCGTTCCCTTAGGCTATGTATGTCATGTGTTATCTTTCAAATGAATCTAATTACAGCCAGAATTGCAACCCTTTCCAGTTCGGAGTGTTATATATGCTTAATGACATAATTTGAATGAGATTATCTTAAATCATCTTACAAAATTGTCATGAAAAAGAAATACAGTGGAACTTGGATAATTCGAACTTCAAGGGACAATTAAAATATTCGAATTAAACAATATGTTTCAAAAATTACTCAAACTTTAAGATTTAACAAAAAAAAACTATATTTTTAGATACTATTGGTTTATACAACAGTACTGGACACAGTAAATAACATTTACTGTTTGTCAAAAAAGTCCGAGATAGTACTGTAGATTGCTTTCTTATTTTAATTTTCTCACGAGCAATATATGAAACTACGCCATTTATTGACTAAAAATAGAATCACAAACGTTGTGTTGATTTTCAAAAAATATTCTGAGTTGTTGGACGTAAATGGAGCCTTCTGCCGCACTCGAAATCGGTCGTTCCTGATCCTCCAAAGAATCACAGTCCTCATCTTCAGATGCGTCACCTGTAGCTTGATTGGCGTTACTGATTACCTCGGTGATTATGTCCTGGTCGCTAAGCTCGCCACACACTGCAACATCTCGCTAGCATTAACAAATTGTTCATACGGGATAGGAACAGTAACAATTTCCTCCCAACTTGGCCACATTCTAACACTGCCTCGACAATATTGTTCAGAAAATATACGAGTTTTGAAATACAACACTGCTCTCTAACGTTGACATAAAGAGTTCGAATTAACCAAAAAAAATATTCGAATTATCCATGATCTTTTACCATTGTTTACATACAAAATGCAAGGGACCAAACAAAATTTTCGAATTAAAGATGAACTATAGAAGTTCTACTGTAATGGAAAAATATGTGTCATAATATCCGGGTCCTAGTCATGATATTCAACAAGTTCGGATTGTAATCCAAAAGCTATCCGCAAATTTACTCCAAACATTATGCGCAGTTTATCCGCGGATATCCCCATCCGCGCAGGGCTTTAGCATCATTTAGCTGTCCGGGGGTAACATGAGCTCCTGTGACGCTTATCTAACGCATTGCTGCGTGACTTATGTGCAGACTCCACTCTGTCATCGCTGTGCCCTCCGCATCGCCCCGCGGGGCTCATTCTACAATTAACAACAAACGCTGGCGCAACCACGCCCAGCGGCAATCAAATGTTGAATGGATAATACTTGGCTTGTCACAATCAAGTGTAACTTTTAGAAGTCTCTTTGTTATTGGTCCAGAATGTTTACGAGGCAGTGTTGTGAGATTTGTTTAGGAGAACAAGACCATCAGTTCCATCGCCTTCTGTAAGGTAAGCTTGTGGCTTACAGTATTTGTATCTAACCTATGTGTAGGTGGCATCACTTCCGGAAGAGTCTGTACCCCGAGGCCACTCGCTTGGACGAGCACTCACTCACTGAGTCTCCCGCAAACGATAGCGATTTAATTTGAGAGTACTGTAGTAACAGCATTTTGAATTCACTGGGTCAAGTATTGCAAAGTTACACAACCGAGCGTCCTCACAGTCCTCCGACCTTCGTAGACAGAGGTTCCATCACCAGGGGGCCACTGAACGAGCTATTTCAATGAGAAATTATTTGGTAACGTTCATGTTCAAATAAGGAGCCACGGTCATTTTCTAAGTCTAACAATTAAGACGCTGGCTCTAGGGGTAACCGGTTCAATTCACAGCTTTGCCTTGAAGAATTTAAAATTTGGTCCATAGGACCAGGCTATCTTAAAACTCTTGACTACAAACAAGGAACGCTACGTTCGAATCCCATTTTGGCCTAATCTGTGGTTTCCCACTTCAACTTCAAACCGGAATAGTTACATAAATGAGGATTCACTGACCTTCTCTCCATATTTTCACTAGCTACAAGTACCAGCGAAAGCGAAGACACATTACCAGTAAGTTATAAAATAGACTACAGTTGTTGTTGGTTCATTGAGGGGCTTTGTGTCTTCCATGGCCATGTATCCACGTGTAGTCATGTGTGTGTGTGTGTGTGTGTGTAAGTTGCCTGATAACCTGTGTTATTGTGTTGGCTGTATTAGTGTGTGTATTCATAATTCACCTGAGACGGCCATGATCTCTTGTTAGGCCCCCCAGGGGCTCACATCTAGTGGGACGTGGGTTGGCGACCACGGGACCCAGCTGAGTCCGGCATTGCTTCCACTTACTTGTGCCAGACTTCTCTCTGTCTTCTTTCCTGTCGACCTCCCTTGGTCAACTCTTGTTTTTTTCCGACCCCGACGGTATTAGGGTATCCGAGGCCTAGGGAGTCTTTCACTTTCCCGCCTTAATTGGCCCTTGTCTCACCTTTCCTGATCCCTCCTTCTTCGAGGGGTCTGATCTCTTGTTTTCTTTTCATTATATATCATTTTCTCTTTAAGTTTCCCGCACTGTTTTTGTTAGACTAATTGGCTCCCCATGTGTCTAAATTCCCCTTAGGGATTTTTTTAAAGCCTCTACACTCCATTTTGTAGGTCTTTTCCATCTGCGTTGCATTTTGTAGGTTCGTGCGATCTAAATTGCATTTTGCGAGTGTTTTCAACCTCAATTGCATTTTGTAAGGATTGACAATCTAAATTGCTTTTTAGTAAGTCTTTCAATATAGGGGGCGGAACTTTTGCGAGTATTTTGAATTTCAATTGCATTTTGTATTTTCAACCTAAACTGCTTTTTGCAAGTATTTTCAATCTAAATTGCATTTTTAGGGTGCGCATTTTGCAAGTATTTTGATTCTCAATTGTATTTTGTGGGTATTTTGAATCTAAATTACATGTTGTAAGTATTGTCCATCCAATTGAGTAGTTTGAATCTATCATATATTTTGTAAGCCTTTTCAAATTCACTTGCAATTTGTAAGTATTTTGAATTTCAATTGCACTTTGTGAGTATTTTGAATTTGAACTGGCCTTTTTCAATCTAAATTGCATTGTGTATTTTCAATTTCAATTGCATTTTGTAAGTATTTTGAACCTCAATTGCATTTTGAACGTATTTTCAATCTCATTTGCATTTTGTAAGTAATTTGAATTTCACTTGCATTTTGTAAGTATTTCGACTCTACATTGCATTTTGTACGTATTTTGAACTTAACCTACATTTTGTGCGTATTTTTCAACCTATTCCTTTTGTGAGTATTTTCGTTCTAAATTTCCTTTTATAAGTATTACCGATCTCCATTTTGTGAGTAGTTTTAATCTGAGTTCCTTTTTGTAAGTATTTACCTTCTCACTTAATTTTCCTTCTGGTTTCCACTTCATTGACATTTTTGCTATCACCGAGACCATTAGGGGCCGATAACCTTGACGTTAGGCCCCTTAAAACAACAATTATCGTCATCATCATCTCTTGTTAGGAACAATCCCAGCGTTTGCCTGGAGCAGAAGTGGGAAACCCACTGAAACCACTTCCAATATGGCTGAGGTGAGAATCGAACCCACCACTTCTCAGCATTTCCTCCGGAGGCTGAGTGAAGCCCTCAGACGAGACTAAAATTTCATGTCAGAGCCAGGAATCGAACCAGCTCCGGGTCTACACCAAAGATGATTATGATGATAATTGTTGCTTTAACATCTAGGTTATCGTCCCCCAAAGGTTTGAGTGATAATGAAAATGAATGATGATCAAATAAAATCTACAACTAAAACTAACCACTCTCTTACAAACTAGAAGAGGAAATGGGAAACAAAAGGAGAAAGACAGGAGGAAAGAAAATGCCCTAAACCCTCGAAGAATGAGAATTGAGGGACTTGGAAGGAAAGAGAGCCAAGAAAGGCAGAGAGGAAAGAAGAGAGAGCTCGCCCCAAGGTCAGAGGAAAATGGGGACAAAACAGACCCATCTCAGGAATCCCCGGGGTCGTCAACTCCCAAACTCACCAGCCGTGAGCCCTTGAGGGTGTAGCACTATCCAGGGTGCACCAGAAGTGGTGGGGCTACATACCTCCTACCTCCTTGAGGGCCTCATGCAGAATGCAGGAGATACCATGAAAAGAAAAAGAAGGCTGACCCCTCGAAGAATGAGGGTATCAGGAAAGATGAGACTAGGGCCAATTAAGGCGGGAAAGTGAAAGACTCCCTAGGCCTCGGATACCCTAATACCGTCGGGGTCGGAAGAGAACAAGTGTTGACCAAGAGAGGCCGACTGGAAAGATAACTGAAAGGAGGCCGGCACAAGTAAGTAGAAGCAATGCCTGAATCAGCTGGGGTCCCGTGGTCGCCAACTCACGTGCCACTAGTTTTGAGCCCCTGGGATGTTTTGAAGGCCATTGTCTGGAGCGTGGCGCTCTATGGAAGTGAAACTTGGACCGTTGATGCAGCAGAAAAGAGGAGAATTGAAGCGTTTGAAATGTGGTGTTACAGCAGAATGATGAAGATCAGATGGCTAGATAGGGTTACAAACGAAGAGGTATTAAGACTAGTGGGAGAGGAGAGATGTTTCTGGCGACTGCTAATGAAGAGAAGTGATCGGTTGGTAGGACAAATATTAAGACACCCAGGAATAGCAAGCTTAGTTACGGAAGGAAGGGTCGAGGACAAGAACTGTAGGGGTAGACCTTGGTTAGAATATGTTAAACAGATTGCCTCGGATGTAGAGTGTGGTAGCTATGTAGAGATGAAACGATAAGCTCAGGACAGGGCGGCATGGAAAGCTGCACCAAACCAGTCAAAAGACTGAAGACTCAAACTACAACATCGGTGGTACTGTGCCCAACTCTAGGAATGGGTATTCCAAGTTTCAGACACCTAGATATCAAGGGAAAGGCTGTAGCCGCTTTTGAAAGTTGGGATATTTGAATATCGCGCTACATTGCTTCTCGAAGCAATTGGAAAGAATTTACCGATACTTGGATGTCAAGTGACGTAGCGAGTAATAGCAGAGATTGAGGCTATTTATTGATTAAATAGTTAACTATGGAGTAGAGACTTGAGACTGGGATCAGATTACTGGCACTGCCAAATGAAAGAGAATGCACTTAGTATCAAGTAAATCGGACCAGGGATACCAGAGATATGAGGATTTCCAGATATCAGCTGATGCGGCGTGACCCTGACAGTTTTGAATAAAAGCCAGCTGGCCGGAGCATCGATAGCTCATTTCAACACAAGCACTTGCCGAGCAAGTTGCTGCGACGCTGAGCCAAGGCACATGGTTGCCGGATCTACGCAGAAGTTCTTTTCAAAGTCGTGATAGTCACGAAAGTGCTGCGCTACGAGGTGGAACTTAGTAAGTTTCCGGCGAGGAGAATCACTGAGGTGATTGATTTTTCTACAGACATTGGTGGAAATATTTATATTTCTACATGGACATATGCTAGACTTTGTCTAGAATTAGTACTTTGTCACAGTTCAGTAATAACATAATACTTGGATATTTAAATCCATTTCAGTCAGTTTTCATTATTTGTAACTAGTTAACCACTTCGATCTATCAGTACACTGAAGACTAGTCTATAACGGTGGCGTTCATTAGTCTACGCAAGGGAAACTACAAGTTGCTTAGCGCATGGTAGATGGTGATATGATAAACCATGCCCAGGGAACGATCTTCAGAACAGCCGTTGATTGCTTAGACTGTCAGTGTTTTTCTTGTACTGATAAGATTACCGTGAGTTATGTTACAACTGACATATCTAAGAATAGATCACTTAGATCTGACCCTATTTAAACAAACTGTTATGGCTTTGATAGAAGCCCATATTAAAATGGAACAACAGTTAATTCAAACGTCAAAAGATACTACCACTATGTCTGACTAGACGGATTGTGGGTATATAATGGCGGCCGATACAAGGATTATACGTGCTTGTCCGATAGGGCATGTCGATGGATAAATCTGGTACAGACCAGGTTTACTACGCTTCAAGACCATCAAGAAATGTAAGCCACATTTGAATTATATTATGCCTAGCTAATTGAGGCCTAGCAAGCCAGTAGTGGATATCATATTTGCTTTCAAACCAGGAACAGGCCTCGGAAAGGACGGATGCAAACGACGACGACCCGGATATGCTAATGGACTACGACTTGGGACATTAAACATACAGACACTGACAGGAAAGGTGGAGGAGATTGTAGATGTGATGGAGAGAAGAAAACTGGATGTACTGGGCTTGGCAGAAACAAGATGGAAAGGAGAAGGTCGCAGAGAACTGAGGAAAGGGTACCGGTTGTACTGGAGTGGGAACAGTGAAGGAAGGAGCAGCGGAGTAGGAGTAGTTGTGAGAGATGGAATGAAGGAAGAGGTAAAGGGAATAAGTGACAGGATCATGAAGATCAGAGTAACTGTAAAGGGAAGAAGCCTGGAGATAGCCCAGGTATATGCCCCTCAAGTTGGATGTACAGCTCAAGAGAAGGAAGACTTTGAGGAGGAGCTACAACAGCAGTTGAATGGTCAGAGCATCATTGTCATGGGAGATTTGAATGCACATGTAGGAAGTGAAAGGCAAGGATATGAAAATGTATTGGGAACAGAAGGATGGGGTAGCGGGAATGAAGAAGGGAGAAAGTTGCTGGATTTTTGCAAGAGAAACGGTTTAGTGGTAGGCAACTCCTGGTTCCGGAAGAAAGAAAGCCACAAGGTAACGTGGTACAGCAGTGATTTAACAAAGAAATCTTTGGTAGATTACATGCTGTACGACTGGGAAATGAAGAGAAGTGTCAGAGATATAAAGGTAATACCATCAGAGGCCTTAGATAGCGACCACAGAATACTTGTAATGAACCTGGGAGTTGTTAAGGATAGCAAGAGGACAGAGTACCAGGAAAGGAGAATCAAAGTATGGAAACTCAAGGAAAATGAAGTCAAGGAAGAATTCCAGAAGATAATAAGGGAAAAGATGCCAACAGACAATCCTAAAACAGGGGAAGAGGAATGGAAGCAATTCAAAAACACAATGGTGGAAGCTGCAGTGGCAGTATGTGGAAGAACAAGCAACAGAAAGCGGTATAAAGAGACACCATGGTGGAATGAGAGAGTAAAAGAAGCTGTGGGAAGGAAGAACAAGGCTTTCAGAGTGTGGTTCCAGGAAAGATCTGATCTGGCAAGGGAAGATTATAAGATAAAGAAGAAAGAAGCAAACAAGATTGTCGCAGAGGAGAGGAAGAAGTGGATGGTAAAGTGGACAGAGATGATGGAGGAAGACAGCAGAGGAAATAAGAAAGTACTTTATGGGATGGTCAAAAGTAAGAGAAGAGGTCTACGAGAGGATGTGGTAATGATGGACAAAAACGGAACTGAGGTACACAACAAAGAGACACTCAAGACAGTGTGGAAAGAGTACTTTGAGGATTTGCTGAATCCAAATGGTCATAGGGAGGAAGACAATGTATTGGAAGATGGAGAAGACAACACAGGAATGGAAAAGGACCTGACTTGGAGAGAACTGGAAATGGTTATAGACAAGATGAAAGGAGGAAGGGCACCAGGTGTGGATGAAGTGAGTGTTGAAATGGTGAAGGCAGCAGGGGAGGTTGGGAAACAGTGGCTGTACCGTGTGATGAGGGTGATATGGAAGGAGAAAAAGACCCCAGAAGATTGGAAGAAAGGATTAATTGTCCCAATATTTAAGAAAGGAAGCAGAAAGGAGTGCAGAAATTACAGGGGAGTCACACTCATACCTCACTGTGCCAAGATATATGAAAAGATATTAGAAAGTAGAATACGAGCCAAAGTGGAGAGAAAATTGAGAGAGGAACAGTATGGATTCAGACCTGGGAGATCAACAGTGGATCTCATATTTTCAGTGAGACAGCTCCAGGAACACCACTACGAATTTGGAGAGGATCTGTTGATGGCCTTCCTGGACATCGAAAAGGCCTATGATAGTGTGTGTAGGGAGAAGGTTTGGAAAGCAATGGAAAACATGGGAGTGGAAAAAGAGACTGTAGGCAGAGTGAAGGAGATGTATTGTGGAAGTGTGAGTTGTGTGAAAGTTGGAGGGGAAAGAACAGACTGGTTCAGACAAATGAGTGGCCTGAAACAGGGTAGTGCGCTGTCACCCCTTCTCTTTATTGTGGTTATGGACGAGGTAATGACACGGATAGCAGGAAAGATAGGAGAAGATAAGATGAAGGCAATGGTGTTTGCAGATGATCTCATGGTCTGGGGAAACAAGGAGGAGGAAATCCAGGAGCAACTGAAGGCTTGGGAAGAAACAGTGGGAGAGTACGGATGGAAGTTCAACATCAGTAAATGTGAGATCCTGTTAACGACCAGGAAAAAGGACAGACCAATGAGTGGGATAACACTTGGAGGTGGACAGCTGAAGAAGGTGGAAAGTCTCAAGTACTTGGGAAGTATAGTGGAGGAAAATGGGAGAAATGACAAAGAGATTACGGAACGTGGCAGACAGGCAGAAGCATTTCTGAGAAGCATTAGGAGCTTAGTGTGGAATAAAGATGTCCCACAAGAAAGCAAGGAAGTGTTATACAGAAGCTACTATATCCCGATACTGACCTATGCTTCAGAAACGTGGACAATGAAGAAAAGAGACATAAGCAGAATACAGGCAGGTGAAATGAAGTTCCTGCGAAGTAGGATCGGAGTAACAAGAAGAGACAGGGTGAGGAATGAAAAGGTCAGGGAAATGGTGAAAGAGGAGCCCTTGCAAGGTAGGATTGAGACATCAAGACTGAGGTGGTATGGACACTTAAAGAGAATGGATGAGAAGAAGATTCCCAAGAGGATACATGAGATGCAGATGCAGAAGAATCGACCAAGGGGAAGACCAAGAGATCGATGGCTGAAAGGAGTGGAGGAATGTGTCAAGAAGAGAGGCGAGGACTGGACCAGAGTGACAGCGGAGAGATGGTGGGAAGAAAGAAATAAGTGGCGAGGCTTATGTTCCAAACAGACCCAGCCTGGGGCTGGAAACTGTACAAGATGATGATGATGAATTGGAACAAACTATTTTTTTCTGCAGATGACCAACACATTTAATTTTTTCTTCGTATTTAAATCTTGCAATGATTTACGCAAGACTTATTAGAGTTATTCTGAGTATTTTTAGCACTCAGAACAGTTTAGGATCGATGACCGAGCATTTCGAACATTTATTTGAATATTTCATATTTTAGGGAAACCACGGAGAACCGTCGATGTAAAGGTGGAGTTAAATTATTTTGTTGAGGAATGGATATTTTTTCCATATTCGAAGATTCGAACATGTGGATTCTCACATAATGAGATGATAATTAAACACATTTAAAATGATATAATAATAATAATAATCCACTAATAATAATAATAACAATTTTCATAATTTTTCTAATTAATTCTTGGATATTATATTTTATAATAATCATATGTATTGAGAAAGAGCCTATGAAGTAGTTTAATCATTTCTAGTCTGGAACAGGAGATTTTCCGAAGGAGAGTGGTTAACGCAAGTCCGCATTCGACCAACATTTCAGTTCTGGTTGAACAGTTGATATTTGCAATGAGCAAAGTATATTTTTCAGATAACACGGAGAGGCATGAAACGGGAAGCAAATGATATTTGTATCAAATAGGATATTTTTGTATTTATATAAAATCATGACGTAAATACACTCGAAAGTGAAATAAAGATTTTCATAAGTATGGTAAATTCACGGGTTGAACTGAATGGTAAAATAAAATAAACTTGTAAGTTTATTAATCTTCCAGTGTTGATAACAAGCAGAGGCTTGATTTATTGTATAAATTTTGGGAAGAAAATTTATATGTGTGAAGTAGTTGAAATGCCATTCCCAGGTGCGCATGTTTAAGTCGCAGGAATGAAGAGGTTTTTTCGAGCATCAATCAAATAGCAGGTTCGATGGCTCAGGTTTATAGAAGGAGTATTGGAACTACATATTTCGTCGGATGTATGACCCGAAGGTTATTTCTTGAAACCATCAGTTCTTATTTCAACCTTGTTTACGAATTCCATTTAGACTTTGATTTTGCTAGAACCCGGATTTGTCATGATAGTAGTTTATTCTTCTTCAGAGGAAGACCTTTGCCGTTGTTGTTGTAATATTGTGTTCTTACACAGATAATAGAATGGGCCACTGCCAATTAAAAATAATTCTTTAACCACGAATAATTTGAAGGATATTTTCAATCCTAGTGCCATGAACTAAATGAATTTATTATGAAGCTACAATTCTTATTTCCGCATTCTGTCGAAGAATTGCAAGTTGTGAAAATTACTAAAATGGCCATGAATATAAATATTTTTTCATAATGATTCCGAGTGGATAATTGAATAGTTTAATGGTTCATCAATTTAGTGATCAAGTTGATGATTCAGAAATCATGTATTTTGTTAGAAACTTGAAGTTCATAATCGAGTCACTTCTCGAATGTTTAATGTCAGAAGAACAATTAATTGTTGTTGTGCTTCGCACAGTTCTTCGACGCTATGCTCAAGGTCAAATACTTTTCAGACGTTATTAATATGTGTAAATAATGTGTGTTGATTCAATGATAATAATATTTTCGACGATATATTTTTGAAACTGGAAAATAAGTGAAAGTTTAAAATTCTATGAACATTTATTCTACGAGTGTTAATATCATGTAAATATTCAAACAGTGATCTACGATATTTCCAGTATAGACAATTAACTTTGAACTGGAATTAATCATTAATAATTTTGGAACACAGTCTACAGGACTATTAATCGGACTTGTGTTTCCAAAAAAAAGATTGTCAAATGTGTTTGGGAAATTTCTGTATATTGTGTAAATAAGAGTGTGGATCGCCACACGTGAGTGATGCTGCTTTGAGCATCTTTGCAGTCAATTTTAACTTCAAAATAAACTGAGATAATTTTACCAGATGTGTTATACCCAATTAAATCTCCTTCTATCCTTATTGTTGCATTGAACCAAAAATCAGTAAAGCATTTTTTTTATTTGATGTCGTTTTTGCGATTAGCTTTAACCCATCTGGCGCTCCGGGATATTTTGACTCTCGTGCTGACTGATTATTGGTAAAATGCATATGTGGTCGTGCGGACTCCGGTCTAAACGGGCACATAAAATAAGATAGAGAGAGAAATGGCTTCGAACGTGGGTCTCGATTTAGACATGGTCAATCGCATGCCGATTTGAAATTGTGATAATTTTTATAGAAATATTTTGGGAGTTGAGAGATGTCTGGTTTGGATGAATAAATTAGTAGGAAACCCAATTAGTGGGGAAGATTAAAAATTTAACTGGTTAATAATTAGAATGGGTTTGATTATTTTTGATAATGGCTTAACCATTAGGGCGTCAAGTAAATTCAGTAGTAAACGTTCGATGACTGGACATACACATTATTAGAATCCAGGTGGAGGATATTTGAGAACTTGTATATTTTTCTTGTAATATTGTGGTAAATGTAATTCGTAAAAGTAGAGAATTTTGTTTTTCCATCACGTCGACATTAGGACAAATCTCATTTTATTAGAGTGTTCCAATTAGCTATTCATATTTCTTGTTCTAGTTATAAGCTTGTGTTTGCCAATATTGTATACCCCTACGTTTTGAATAATAATTAAAATTATGCAAGAAATGATGAGGATGATGAGGAGTTTGGAGGAGAGTTCAAAAGAGGCTGGACTGCGTGTAGCAGCCATTATGAAAGAAAATACTGAGGCTTTGGAAAGGAAACTTAAAGAAAATTCTGATTCTTTAGAAAATAAACTTAAAGAAAGTTTAAACGATAAACTTAAAGAAAATTCTGATTCTTTAGAAAATAAACTTAAAGAAAATTCTGATTCTTTAGAAAGCAGGTTAAAAGATAACTTGAAAGAAAGTTTAGATGAAAAACTTAAAGAAAGTTCTGATTCTTTAAAAAGTAATTTGAAAGAAAATTTAAACAGTAAATTTAATTCTATGGAAAGTAAATTTAAAGAGAATTCTGAAATTTTGAAAATGTCACTTGAGAGTAAAATGAACAAATTATGCGAAAAAACACATGAGCTCGAAACTTCATTAGCTACTAACGCAAGTTTAATGGACGATAAATTTCGCGATGCCGATCTTCGATCCCAAAGCTTAGCTGATAGGATAGAACATGGTCTTAGGAAAGTTGGTGAAGACATGAGCGACCTAGAAGTCAGAGTGAAGAAGGAGAGTAACGAGATGGGAATTCTAGTTGTTCAACGTTTAACGGAACAATTCAAAGAACTTGTAATGGGAGAAATAAGAGAAGGTGTGATTAATGAATTGCAAACTGAAATTAAAACCACAGTTGTCAATGAAATTAAAGACACACTCAAGCTGGAGAACCAAGAGGGAATCAAGGAGATTAGGGAATCTTTGTCATCCCATATTGAAGTAATTGCCAAAGATATCCAAGCAACTCAGAAGGACATATCAGATATGACAGGGTCATTGAAAAGTCATGAGACTGTTATGAACCAGATATCCATTGATGTTAAGGAGAATTGTAAAGAAACTGAAGCAATTAAGAAAATGGCAGATGAAAACCAGAAGGAACTTGAGGCTATGAAAACTCAAATCAAGGATGAGAAACAGTCTGATCATCTGTTGAAAATGCCAAATGTAAGGGGAAAGGAACAGATACAGATAAATCTAGGAGCAGCTAGAGAAACGGATAGTCAAAGACAGGATGAGGTCAGGACAGTATTTCAATCCAACCCCATAACTGTATTTAAGAATGTAGAGGATAAGCCTTCTAAATTTTCAGGGCGAGATTCTGTGACACCCGTGGAATTTTTGAGAGAAGCAGGTGATTACCTGAAAGATTCCAAGATCCCTAAAGAAAGACAGATCCGAGTGATAGGGAAGTTTTTGGAAGGTCCTGCACTTCTTTGGTTTAGAGCTTTTAGATCCACTCTAACCACTTTTGAGGAGTTTTCTCGTGGGCTATTGAAAATGTTTTGGTCCCCGGAAACCCAACAGCAAGTCAGAGCAGAGTTATATTCGAAGAGATTCTCGGCGTCACAACCTACTCGATACTCTACGTACTTTTCTGGACATCTGTCTAAACTTCAACATTTAGATCCGCCGATGCCAGATAACGAATTGATTACTGCATTGATACGTCAGTTTCCAGCAGACGTCCAGAGGACTTTGAACGCTGCTGATATCTATAATATGGAACAATTTGATGAAGTATTACAGAAGCTGGATCATACGAACGCTCAATTCTTCCATCAGAAGGGAGTAAAGAATAACAACGCTGTGTATACTGTTATGGCTGATAGTTATTCTCAAACACCTCGAGAGATTCGAGAAGGGCGAGAAGAGAAAACGCCGAGGGAAGATCCAAATAAGAGAGGATGGAACCAGTACAGTAACAGATACAGTTACAAGCCTTATGCGAGACCAGATGGTGGAAATCGATTCAATACTCGATGGAGAAGACCACGAGATACTCGAGGAAGGTACCAGGAAAGAAGATATTATGGTCGAAACAACTACAATAACAGAGGGAATGTGGATACTCGTCAGTCCAATGAAGAGTTCAACAAGGAGACGAGGAAAAATTTGGAAGCAAGACACCAAGATAACTTGCAATTTTTGGAGCAGAGGCCCAATGAACCAGGTCCATCGGGAACACAACAATCCCGGGGGAATGGTAATGAAAAAAAAACTTCGAATTCACAGTAGAAGATAGAATTTTGAACACTTTCACTTCCAGAATTATTAAATGGCAAGCAGAGGATGATGACTTAATTCAACAGAATGACGAACGAAAAGAAATGGGTACAAGAATTAGAATGCCAATCATATCATGCGAAGTATTCGGTATGCCTGTCGATACTTTGATTGATACTGGGGCTATGCTTTGTCTTGTGAGTGAGAAACTTTATATTCTGTGGAAGCTCAAAGAGAATTTAGAGGAGATTCCAGTATCAGGAATTAAGATCCAAGGAATAATACCCAATAAAATATATCTGTGTAAAACGCAATTATACTTATGTATTACGATTGGAGGACATGATTTCCGACATGTATTTGTTGTAATGAAGGACATGGCTTTTGACATGATATTGGGAGCAGATTTCATTCAGAAATATCAAGCAGTGATAGACATGAAGACAGAGACGATCAGATTCAAGAATACCGAAGAGATTAACTTCGAGGGAAAAGAAGAGGAAGACATCGAGGGAGATGCTCAATGGCCTCTGATTTTTCATGAAGCCGAAGGAAGAGAAGTCTACACTGAGAAGGAGTCCCCAGAGCTAGGGAAAATTTTGGAAGAGTATCACGATATTTTTGATATTAAAGCTGGTGAAATTGAAGATTTTGAATATTGTGGAAGTAAACAATAATGGAAGCTATGAAGTAGCCAATACACGAACTGGTAACATCATGGGAACTTATAATGCATCGAATTTGAAGATTTATTATTCAAGAACCAGTTGATTTAATGTGTAGATAGGAAAAATAAAAATTTTTCAATTTTTATTTTTTGCTAGGTGTGGGGTGGATGTGCCAAACTCTAGGAATGGGTATTCCAAGTTTCAGACACCTAGATATCAAGGAAAAGGCTGTAGCCGCTTTTGAAAGTTGGGATATTTGAATATCGCGCTACATTGCTTCTCGAAGCAATTGGAAAGAATTTACCGATACTTGGATGTCCTGTGACGTAGCGAGTAATAGCAGAGGTTGAGGCTATTTATTGATTAAATAGTTAACTATCGAGTAGAGACTTGAGACTGAGATCAGATTACTGGCACTGCCAAATGAAAGAGAATGCACTTAGTATCAAGTAAATCGGACCAGGGATACCACAGATATGAGGATTTCCAGATATCAGCTGATGCGGCGTGACCCTGACAGTTTTGAATAAAAGCCAGCTGGCCGAAGCATCGATAGCTCATTTCAACACAAGCACTTGCCGAGCAAGTTGCTGCGACGCTGAGCCAAGGCACATGGTTGCCGGATCTACGCAGAAGTTCTTTTCAAAGTCGTGATAGTCACGAAAGTGCTGCGCTACGAGGTGGAACTTAGTAAGTTTCCGGCGAGGAGAATCACTGAGGTGATTGATTTTTCTACAGACATTGGTGGAAATATTTATATTTCTACATGGACATATCCTAGACTTTGTCTAGAATTAGTACTTTGTCACAGTCCAGTAATAACATAATACTTGGATATTTAAATCCATTTCAGTCAATTTTCATTATTTGTAACTAGTTAACCACTTCGATCTATCAGTACACTGAAGACTAGTCTATAACGGTGGCGTTCATTAGTCTACGCAAGGGAAACTACAAGTTGCTTAGCGCATGGTAGATGGTGATATGATAAACCATGCCCAGGGAACGATCTTCAGAACAGCCGTTGATTGCTTAGACTGTCAGTGTTTTTCTTGTACTGATAAGATTACCGTGAGTTATGTTACAACTGACATATCTAAGAATAGATCACTTAGATCTGACCCTATTTAAACAAACTGTTATGGCTTTGATAGAAGCCCATATTAAAATGGAACAACAGTTAATTCAAACGTCAAAAGATACTACCACTATGTCTGACTAGACGGATTGTGGGTATATAATGGCGGCCGATACAAGGATTATACGTGCTTGTCCGATAGGGCATGTCGATGGATAAATCTGGTACAGACCAGGTTTACTACTCATCAAGACCATCAAGAAATGTAAGCCACATTTGAATTATATTATGCCTAGCTAATTGGAACAAACTATTTTTTTCTGCAGATGACCAACACATTTTATTTTTTCTTCGTATTTAAATCTTGCAATGATTTACGCAAGACTTATTAGAGTTATTCTGAGTATTTTTAGCACTCAGAACAGTTTAGGATCGATGACCGAGCATTTCGAACATTTATTTGAATATTTCATATTTTAGGGAAACCACGGAGAACCGTCGATGTAAAGGTTGAGTTAAATTATTTTGTTGAGGAATGGATATTTTTTCCATATTCGAAGATTCGAACATGTGGATTCTCACATAATGAGATGATAATTAAACACATTTAAAATGATATAATAATAATAATAATCCACTAATAATAATAATAATAATTTTCATAATTTTTCTAAATAATTCTTGGATATTATATTTTATAATAATCATATGTATTGAGAAAGAGCCTATGAAGTAGTTTAATCATTTCTAGTCTGGAACACGAGATTTTCCGAAGGAGAGTGGTTAACGCAAGTCCGCATTCAAGCAACATTTCAGTTCTGGTTGAACAGTTGATATTTGCAATGAGCAAAGTATATTTTTCAGATAACACGGAGAGGCATGAAAGGGGAAGCAAATGATATTTGTATCAAATAGGATATTTTTGTATTTATATAAAATCATGACGTAAATACACTCGAAAGTGAAATAAAGATTTTCATAAGTATGGTAAATTCACGGGTTGAACTGAATGGTAAAATAAAATAAACTTGTAAGTTTATTAATCTTCCAGTGTTGATAACAAGCAGAGGCTTGATTTATTGTATAAATTTTGAGAAGAAAATTTATATGTGTGGAGTAGTTGAAATGCCATTCCTAGGTGCGCATGTTTAAGTCTCAGGAATGAAGAGGTTTTTTCGAGCATCAATCAAATAGCAGGTTCGATGGCTCAGGTTTATAGAAGGAGTATTGGAACTACACATTTCGTCGGATGAATGACCCGAAGGTTATTTCTTGAAACCATCAGTTCTTATTTCAACCTTGTTTACGAATTCCATTTAGACTTTGATTTTGCTAGAACCCGGATTTGTCATGATAGTAGTTTATTCTTCTTCAGAGGAAGACCTTTGCCGTTGTTGTTGTAATATTGTGTTCTTACACAGATAATAGAATGGGCCACTGCCAATTAAAAATAATTCTTTAACCACGAATAATTTGAAGGATATTTTCAATCCTAGTGCCATGAACTAAATGAATTTATTATGAAGCTACAATTCTTATTTCCGCATTCTGTCGAAGAATTGCAAGTTGTGAAAATTACTAAAATGGCCATGAATATAAATATTTCTTCATAATGATTCCGAGTGGATAATTGAATAGTTGAATGGTTCAACAATTTAGTGATCAAGTTGATGATTCAGAAATCATGTATTTTGTTAGAAACTTGAAGTTCATAATCGAGTCACTTCTCGAATGTTTAATGTCAGAAGAACAATTAATTGTTGTTGTGCTTCGCACAGTTCTTCGACGCTATGCTCAAGGTCAAATACTTTTCAGATGTTATTAATATGTGTAAATAATGTGTGTTGATTCAATGATAATAATATTTTCGACGATATATTTTTGAAACTGGAAAATAAGTGAAAGTTTAAAATTCTATGAACATTTATTCTACGAGTGTTAATATCATGTAAATATTCAAACAGTGATCTACGATATTTCCAGTATAGACAATTAACTTTGAACTGGAATTAATCATTAATAATTTTGGAACACAGTCTACAGGACTATTAATCGGACTTGTGTTTCCAAAAAAAAGATTGTCAAATGTGTTTGGGAAATTTCTGTATATTGTGTAAATAAGAGTGTGGATCGCCACACGTGAGTGATGCTGCTTTGAGCATCTTTGCAGTCAATTTTAACTTCAAAATAAACTGAGATAATTTTACCAGATGTGTTATACCCAATTAAATCTCCTTCTATCCTTATTGTTGCATTGAACCAAAAATCAGTAAAGCATTTTTTTTATTTGATGTCGTTTTTGCGATTAGCTTTAACCCATCTGGCGCTCCGGGATATTTTGACTCTCGTGCTGACTGATTATTGGTAAAATGCATATGTGGTCGTGCGGACTCCGGTCTAAACGGGCACAGTACACCAAAGAATTCTAGCCTCTACACCACAAGGTGGTCAATCAACCAATTCATCAGGCAATCGCCCAATCATTGCAGAGAGTGGTCTTGTATGTGATTAAGGGAATTATCACATGCATTCAACAAGCACTCTCTCCCCAGCGCTTAAATCACGTTTTGATAAATGATCTTCCTCTACAAAGCCTTGGATAGAAGAAGAAGTAGGCCGATGATATATTCCTGAGTGATGTTGACACGTTGTAATTTTTTTCTCTCCTCTTCCTGCGCCTTGAAGATAATGTATGTTTCACTCTCGTTTAACATCTAGCGTCATGATGAAATAAGAAAAGAAAGAACCTGGTGGTTATTTAGAACGTAAAGAGCTGTTGTAAGGCTGGCGAGGTCATTGTAGAGACCATACCCCTTTCAGGCCAAACTGTTCCTCGATCGACGTTAGCGTTGTATCGTGGAGGTGGCCTCAAAATGTCAAACGCTTTCTTTACAAGTTTTCTACTGAAGAAAAGCCCAATCTTGATTCCCTCCCTGCACAAGAAAGGCTATTATTTTCTTGTCAGCCAGCAATTTAGTGTGGTGTCCATTCAAAAGTCGGGCCAGGGCCAGCGGTCTTGAAGGTGATGTGTCACTGTGCAATGCTGACTTGCACCTTCATTGTTTCTAGATCATGATTCACCGTGTGGCAGTTAGCGGTACGAAATTCTTTCTTCAACACTGTTGAGTAACATTTGAGAATTATTATTATTATTATTATTATTATTATTATTATTATTATTATTATTATTATTATTATATAACTAGCAGACCGGTGCGAGAACTCTCGCATAATGAGTTTTATGTTCGACCCTGGCGAAATGTAAATATTATATGTCAGAAAACTGTACTATAATGAGGCTAAAGTACAAGTTTTCATTATGATACAGTTTCTCCCACCAATCAGAGCTCAAGAAACAGGTGTGTGACCAATTAGGTGAGGATTGCATCGCACCTGCGCTCACTTCCATGGCCCCCTATTTTAAATTTCACTGCGTTGGAAGTGTCATGGTGAGGTATTCCAGGAGGCCAGGAGGTATTCTCTGCGTCCCATCCGCTCTGTTCAGTACATAAAACTGGTGAAATCTCGACAGATATTTATGAATATTTATGTTCGAACATAAAATACCGGTAGTTATAATTATCGTCGAACATAAACAGTCGTATGCAACTCGCCTATAATGGCAATTAAGACACTCGTATGGAAATTATAAAACTCACTACCCTCGTTTTATAAAAAAACCTCGTGTCTTAATTATTGCCACTATAGGCTCGTTGCATAATGTACAAGTGTGCGCCCCATGTGTACAATCTACCCGCCCGGCTCTAGTGCTGTGTGGGCTTGACAGAGTTCTGCCATGGGCTATCGTCTCATTTATTTGTTTAAAAGCACGTTATTAACAAATAATTATATTTCCATTGACTTTTCAAGAAATGCAAGACTTTTCCTGTACCATTGAGACGATTTGGAAGATTATGGTACAGACCATACCTTCTAACTCCCTCTGGTTTAGGAGCTTTAGTTTTGTGAAACATTCACCTTAGCGTATTATATAATAAGATATTTGCGAATGGGGGTAATTCCCCGTTGGCAAATTATACAAATACAGAAAATTACCAACAATAACATCAATGACAATATAGGCTACACAATTCGCAATTTAGGAACTAGAGCAATTATATCGTCGTATTTACACAAAATTTGAATCTTCTCTTAAACACATCAATATGTTAGGGGAAAGGCTCTAAGACTGAGGCAGGTAATGAGTTCCAATTATCAATACCACGGTTAATTAAGGAATATTTCCCATAATTTGTACGCTGTGGTCGGTTTCGGAGTTCGAACCCAAATCTGCTGTTTAGCCACTAACTCAGAGCTCATTTCAAAACCTTTGTTAGAGCACTGAGAGGAGATCTCGTGGTGTGGTAGGCCTAGCTAGCATTCTTGGCTGTCACTCTTAAAGCTCACGTTCAATTCCGTTCCCTGCCGTCCGCCTCGTTGCGTAATGGAGCATTCTTGGCTGTGACCGCGGTGATATGTCAAAATAGGTGATCACAACAGACTTCGGTGGCGTAGTCGGTAGCATATAGAGCTTCTATGCCCAAGATCACGGGTTCAAACCCGGCCAAAGTTGTCGGATTTTTTTAAGAGCGTTAAAATCCCTCAGTATGCCTTTCTTCGGAGAAGTAAAGCCGGCGGTCCCATGTTATAGATTTATGGTATGATAAAGAACCTTCCACTAATTACACCTATGTGAAGCAAAATTATAGGTTAGATTTGACTAATTCTTTTATCTTCTAACGTTCGTCACCAGGAGCCGACTGCGGTGTCATCTAGTAACCGAGTTCAGAACTAGTTGGTTGTTGACGGTGGCGTTTGGTATAAGTTGGAACTACTTAATCGAATGTCTGCAGTCCTTACTTGAATTAAGAACAGATAACTCACACTAATACAGCCATCGCAATTAACACCGGTTATCAGACAGATTCTACACACACACACACACACACACACAAACAAAGTACACGGTGCTACATGACCGCGTTGTCACAGCCCCTAAACTAAGGAACCAACCAACCAACCAACTAGGTCATCACAGTGAATCTATATAATTACTCAAATCATTTATAATAACTCTGTATAGATAAGGTGTATTCAAATTAGCTCACCTTGCAGAATAGTAGGAGTGGGAAAGACCACCTTGTGGTGTAGCGTCTAGCGATCTTGGCTGTCGCCCCACAGGTCCGGGTTCACTTCCAGTCTCTGCCAATAAATTTAATTCTGTTCTGAGGGCTGGAACGGGGTACACTGAGCCTCGTGAGGCAAAACTGAGAAGAGGTGGGTTCGAATCTCACCTCAGCCAACATCGAAGTGGTTTTCTGTGGTTTCCCACTTCTACTCCAGGCAAATGTTGGCCACGGCCGCCTCCTTCCCAATTCTCACCATTACAAAGCCACACACTAAGCCTCCGTGGCCTAGGCGGCAGCACGCCGGCCTCTCACCGCTGGTCCCGTGGTTCAAATCCCGGTCACTCCATGTGAGATCTGTGCTGGACAGAACGGAGGCAGACAGGTTTTTCTCCGGGTACTCCGGTTTTTCCTATCAAAATTTCATTCCAGCAACACTCTCCACTCTCATTTCATTTCATCTGTCAGTCATTTATATTCATTGCCCCAGAGGAGTGCGTCAGGCCTCGGCAGCCGGCACAGTTCATATCCTCGCCGCTAGATGGGGGCTTCATTCATTCCATTCCTGACCCGGTCGGAGACTGGAAGCAGGCTGTGGATTTTCACAAAGCCACACACTAGTACAGAAATGACAATAAAATAGGTTTTCAGACAGATCCTACTTACACCCAAGTATACGGGGCTAAATGACCACGATGTCGAAAAGCACCTAACAACCTTCCCTGCCAAGAATATTAGTATGGTCTGTGGGTTGGAACGGGGTACATTGAGTCTCGTAAGTCAAAACTGAAAAAGGGTGGGTTCGATTCTCACCTCAGCATTCCTAGAAGTGGTTAGTTAGTTAGTTATTGTTGTTTTAAGGGGAGGAACTACGAGGTCATCTGCTAATTCTACTCCTGACAAATGCTCGGATATTTCCTAACTGAACGTCAGGGCCACCTCCTTCCCAATCTTATCCTCAAATTACAAATACACACACTAATACAGCCATCACAGTAACACAGGGTATCACACAAATTCCGTACACACACCCAAATATACGGTATAATAATATCGTATGACCTCGGGTGCCGGGTGCAAACTTAGTTATTTGACGCCCAGAGGACAGCGTTCATGTCGAATTTTGTTGTTCCTTGGAGCGCTATGAAAGTCAGAGGTTAGACATCTAAGCTCCTTCACACTATAGCGCTTTCTAGTAGAGAAACGAGGAACTTTTGTGTTGGCGGAAAATCCCGAGATTAATTTTGCCATTATGAACACGGCCCACTGAATTCAAATGGGTTATTTAACATGCCAACATCGTATGGCATGCGTGTTGTGACTTTTGTCGCCTTTCGAAAATCACTTACCACGGCAAGGAGTGAACCTGCAAGCTTGGGGTTGGTAGATCGACACGATAACTTCTCACCCACTGTGGAAAGCTACACACCCAAATACACGGGCCTATATGACCATTATATCGCAGTTCCTAAAATAAGCAACAACACCAACTCAATGTGTTCAAAGGCAATATTATTGTAAGCTCACGTTTTTGGTACGTATGCTGGTAAAGGAGCAAACACAACACTGAATCTTTGCCACAGTCCCACACAGAAACGTCGTATAGGATTAGGTCGGGGGAACGTGGTGGCCATGATAGGATTTGTTCATTATAACTCCCACTACGACAAATCCATCGGTTTCTCAATCTCTTGTTTAAGAACTTCCGAACATTGTGATGAAAATGGGATGGGATACCATCCGGCTGGAAGATAAATTTCACTCTGCCAGCTTCCAGCTGCGGCTAGAGTGCTCAAGCACAGTATCTGCTTTCTCGGCACGTGTCTCCACTTTTACTAACTACTAACTGCTGCTGCGCTCTTGCGGGTGAGATCCGCAACGCAGCCGTATTAAAACATAACTTTCTGAGTGTTTGTGTATGCTTGTAAAGTTTCTTGATAGTAATTATGTAGATTAATATAGATATAGCCGGCGGTCCCATTTCATAGATATGTTATATTATATTATATTGGTGAGACGTATTAAAATTTGAAGCTAAATTAGATTAAAGTGTAAACAACGCTCAGGTTCCTACGTTCGTCGCCAGGAGTCAACTGCGGTGGCGTCTAGTAGCCAAGTTCTGAACTAGTAGTCGTTGACGGTGGCGTTTGGCGGCAAAAGTAGGAATTTTGTGAAAAATTCAAAGTCAGCAGTCCTTACTTGAATTATGGAACAGATAACACACACTAATACAGTCATCACAATTAACACCGGTTATCAGACAGATTCCACACACACTCAAAGTACACGGAGCTACATGGCCGCGTTGTCGCAGCCCCTAATCTGACGAACCAACCAATCAGATTAATATAGGCACACTAAATTTGTGAAATCACTCAAATCATTATATACTGTATGTAACTTTGGAACAAGTAGGCTACTTCCGTGAAGAACTAAATAGCCTATTCTCATATATCCTACGTATGTTAATTGCCTCTATCAACATACAAAATTTCAGTTTGATTGCTGTAATAGATTCGTAGATATTGAGAACCGTCTAAATATTTCGGATGGTCGCTATGTCTGATTTTTATATACAGTATGTAAACCATAGAGTTATGTACTATTAGATGACGATTACAGCGTAGGCCTAGGTTCATTATTCAAACGTTGACTTCAATCTCATGATTAGGACACAAGAAATAAAAACTTAATTTTTAAATTTCACACAGCCACCATCTTGAGGTTTTGTAAACAATTGAACTAGATTAGATGTCAGTGCATTACAATGTGTATAAACATTTGCTGTACCATGTTTCACTGCTCTCGGAACGTTAAATCGCGAGAAAAGTCTATTTAAATATTTCAACTTCGCTTGGCCGCCATATTCGTCCTGTACTTAACAGGTTTTAGAAAGGTACATAGTTGAACTTGTAGTAGTGCCCTTTACACCGTGCGTACACAATTTTTGGGAGATATCAGTAATAGTTTCGGAGATATAGAATGCCGATGAAATATTTCGTACAGCCACCATATTATATTGGTGAGACGTATTAAAATTTGAAGGGCACGGTTGGGGTCGTACAAAATAGTAGCCTACTATGACCATACCGAGATTCATTGAAATCCCTCCAGCCGTTTACTGTAGATTCAATTAGGGACACACACTCACGGACAAAAGCTGATCTCATAAGCCTATTTCATCATAAATGAATATAGGCTAAAAAATCGGCATCAACCTATAATGTTTGAGTCTTCAGCCTTTTGACTGGTTTGATGCAGCCCTTTATGCCTCACTGTACTGAGCGAATCGTTTCATCTCTACATAGCTACCACACCCTACCTCCGAGACAATCTGTTTATCATATTCTAACCTAGATCTACCGCTACAGTTCTTGTGCTCGACCCTTCCTTCCATAACTAAGCTTGCTAATCCTGGGTGTCTTAGTATGTGACCTACCAACCTATCTCTTCTCTTCATTAGCAGTCGCCAGAAACATCTCTCCTCTCCCACTAGTCTTAATACCTCTTCGTTTGTAACCCTATCTACCCATCTGATCTTCATCATTCTCCTGTAACACCACATTTCAAATGCTTCAATTCTCCTCTTTTCTGCTGCAGCAATAGTCCAGGTTTCACTTCCATACATTGCCACGCTCCCGACAAAGGTCTTCAAAAATGACTTCCTAATACCTAAATCTGTATTCGATGTCAACAGATTCCTTTTCTGTAGAAATGCTTTCCATGCCTGAGCTAACTTACTTTTTATATCCTCTTTGCTTCATCCATCACTGGTTATTTTGCTTCCTAAGTAACAGAAGTCTCCTACTTCCTTTAGTTTTTCACCTGCCAATTTGATGCCCATAGAGGAAAATGAAAATCAACAGCCTGCTTCCAGTCTCCGACCGGGTCAGGAATGGAATGAATAAGCCCCCATCTAGCGGCGAGGATATTGATGCCCATAGAGGATTCTGATTTATTTCAGCTGCATTCCAATATTTTTTGTTTTACCAATAATATCCTGCCAGAATTAATCTAAAGATATATAAGTTGGTAGCACTGTGCACATGCACAATCTCTTACCATCTCACCTCAGCTCACCGCAACACGCAGTTTGAAACTTCATTCGGGTGTATTCGAGTGTGCTGTACCTAACAACGTTAGCTGATGGTGGTGGAAAGTAAATTAATTATTTGTGCGTACAACAGGGTAAATGTCTCCTAAAGGGGATGGAAAGGTACAAAAATACCAGAGGAAAAGAAAGACGAAACACAGGAAAAAAAGGGAATAATAAAAGAGAATGCTTGAAATAAAACTGGCAATCAAATTAGATGTGGTTTGGATTGAGAGAATTTAAATCAAATTACTTGTTAGTGAAGAAAACTCTCGTTCAAAGATTACGAGACCGTGGGCAATTAGATTAATGTGACTTTGTTATGTTTAGGTGTTTTATATTAAAACAAATTAAGCGTGAAAGAAATAATTTCTTTCTAAAAATGCTCTTATCAACTGAAGAGGGAAAGCTCGCCATTTCAATTCAAGAAAGTACGGGAGTTCTGTTTTAGGCTAGCATTATTCCTGAATTCCTTGTCTTTATATTATTAGTGCTACTGGATCAAGTTCTTTCGATAATCATAAAATAACCTTAAAATACTATCAATTAAGGAAACTATAAAAGAGGTGGTTGGAATATGGAATAGGCTATGGTGTTAATATGGGCGGGCATCAATTCCACTCGGGAATCCCAGTCAGGTAGCCAGGGTTACCTCAATTCCACCCGGTCCTCCAAGGGACCCAGAAATGTGTTCCTCAACTCCGCCCAGGCTTTTCCCCAATGACGTAAACAAATGTCATAACCCTCCTGTTCGCATACCAAGGGCCGTGTCAAACACCTTATGCAGCGCATGAGTAGAAAAAAATAGAAAACTTGGCAGACTTATGTGAAAGAATATTATGATTAATTTTAAATCACCTCCACCAAGTCCGCTCAATCGTTAAATCAGATATAAACATAATACAAAGAGCTAGATATTAATCACTGTTGTTAAATAAAAATATGAACAGGAAATTTAATAAAATAAGAAAAATCTGCATCTTAAAATCACATAAATCTTTACTTCATTTCAAACTATACAAAAAATATTAGATGAAACTCTTTTCATTCCCTAACTATTGTGTGAGAAACACACTTCACAAGATCTAATCTACTCATTGTTTGGTTGGCGTACTGCATGAGCTTGTTTTCAATGAATTATTTTCCCACACGACTATTCTTGTCTTTGCTCGACACCCGCCCGCTGCTGTTAAGTAGAATGTACGTGTCAGTCTGTACCTGATGTAGGCACTTAAAAAAACAAATATATTTGGATGAGGTGTTGTACTTGTGTTGTCGTGTGGAATGCAAGAATTCGCTCATGCGCTGCAGAAGGTATTTGACGTTGACCCGGCCCTTGATATGCGAGCAGGAGGGTTATGACATTTGTTTACGTCATTGAGGATAACCCCTTTGCCTACCCCTTGTCAAAGCCTGAGCGGAGTTGAGGAAATTATTTTTGGATCCCTTGGAGGACCGGGTGGAATTAAGGAAAATCGGGCGGAATTGATGTTCGATCGTTAATATGGAATTCACATTTATCGAATGTGATACTGGAGTGACACCACTTGGAAGGCTGTTGAACTAGAGGTGCTAGGGCTAAAAGAGTCTAACTCGTGAAATGGCTTATGACAACGCCATCCATAATTCTCAAGCCGTGCTGTTGGTAGAATTGACAACGTATAAAAGAGTCCGTAAATTCTATATACACGTAAGACCATATGCTAAGTTTTATTCATAAATATCGTTTATTTTGATATGACAGCATCTAAGAGCAGCTCGTACTAACTATTTAAACACCCGTGAAATTCCTCGTCGTAAATCAGACCTGCTGAAAGTTGTAGAAGTGAGTATTTCCCGTATTAATTTGCATGTGTAACTAATACCTACTAATGAATTTAACCAACAAATTCTTCACTAATATTTCATTGAACTATTTCAGATGCCTAGGAAGTATTTTGTGCCTGGCTGTAAGTCAACTTATGGCAGCACTATTAAAATAACTGGTTATATTACAACGTTTTGATCAACACAGCGACTTTCTGTGTCTAGTAGGCCTAATTTAGTTTAGGTTATATCTTCATGTGCCCTCTATATTCCGGTACATTATGAACTGTACTCAGTTGGCAAGCGCTTTTAGGTAGATTTCATTAGAAAGCTACCTATTTTAGCCTATTTTCAATTTTGCAATAATAGGCATATGAGATCACCTCTTGTCCGTGTGTGTGCGCGCGTGTGTGTGTGTGTGTGTGAGAGAGAGGTGTGTGTGTGTGTCCACCTAATAAATTCTAAACGGCTCGAGCGATTTCAATGAAACTTGGTAAGTTCATAGCACTATTCCGGGCGACCCCGACCGTGCCCTTCAAAGTTTGTTACGTCTCACGAATCCAACATGGCGGCTGCGCGAAATATGTCACCAGCATTCAATATCTCCGAAACTATTCCGGATATCACCCTAGAATTTATTACGGTGATAAAGGGAACTACTAGAAGTTCACCTATGTGACTTTTGAAAAACTGGTAACTACAAAACCAACATGGCGGCCACGCGAATTTGCGACTTTTAAATAGACGTCTCTCGCGATTTAACCATCCAAACGCAATAAACCTTGGTACAGTATATGTTTACACACATTGTAATGCACCGACATCTAACTTCGTTCAATTGTTTACATAACCACAAGATGGCGGATGTGCGAAATATTTCTCCGGCATTCTATATCTCTGAAAGTATTAGCGGTATCACCCTGAAATGTTGTACGGAGATAAAGGGCACTACTGGAAGTTCATCTATAAGACTTTCAAAAACCGGTTAACTACAAAACGAACATGGCGGCCAAGCGAATTTGAAAATTTTAAATAGACTTTACTCGCGATTTAATGTTCCAAACGCAAAGAAATCAGGTACAGGAAATGTATATACACATTGTAATGCACTGGTATCTAATTTAGTTCAATTGTTTAGATAACCTCAAGATGGCGGCTGTGCGAATTTTAAAATTAAGATTTTATTTCTTGTGTCATAATCATGCGATCGAAGTGATAGTTTGAATAATGAACCAACGCAATAATTTTCGTTACTGGTACATGACTCTATGGCCTATACATTTAAAAATTCAACATGGCGACCATCCGAAATATTTAGACGGCTCTGAATATCTACGAACCTATTATAGCAATCAAACTGAATTTTTTATGTTCATAGGGGCTATGAATTTAAGTTCACCTATAGGACTTTAAATAACCTGGTGATCACAAATCCAACATGGCGGTGACGCGAAGTATAAATATTCACATGAACGTTTCTCGCAATTTAACCATCCAAGTGCAGTGAAACTTGGTACAATAAATCCTTATACGAATGTTAGTCCACTGGCATCTAATTTATTTCAATTGTTTTCATAACCACAAGATGGCAGCTGTGCGAAATTTTAAAATCTCCTTGTTACTTCTTGTGTCTTAATCATGCGATTGAAATTTGAATGGTTCACGTACACAATAATCTTCATGTAACAGTACAAAACTCTAGGACCTACATATATAAAATACAACATGGCGACCATCCGAAATATTTAGTCGGTTCTCAATATCTACGAATCTACTGTATTACAGCAATCAAACTGAAATTTTGTATGTTGATAGTGGCAGTTAACATAAGTAGGATATATGACAATAGGCTATATAGTTCTTCACGGAACTACTTGTTAAAATAAGTGACCAGTGGAATATTATTGTTAGACTGTCAGGATTAAGCTAGGAGGCCTATTGTGACTATGATGAGTGCATCTGTGAACAAAAAGTGAAGGATTCATTATCAAGGCAGTCTTGAAGTTAGTAAGAACAGTCTTACATATATTTTCTGAGCGCGTCAATGACGGCGGTGAGCATAGCAGCAAGGAAATGAAATTTCAGACATTGCAACATTGAGGTACAGTGCAGACTTTTATTATTACCTTATCGGGAATTGTCAGAACATAGCAGGATAATATGTATCCTTTCTTGTGATATTTGTGTGTAGATTTAGCGGACGTTAAGCCGCGTTTACACCGGAGTTGACAACGGAGTTGCCAACAAATGTTGACAACATTTGCAAAAATCGTACTAAAATCTTTGTCAACATTGCTGCCAGCAATGCTGTCAACACCGAAAAAGTGTTGGCAACATTACCCACCAGCAGTCGGTAAAGATCCAAGAGTGTTGTTAACATTTGCTGGCAGCAATGTTGACGGTACTTAAAGTGACCCGCAACAATTCCCCTTCAACGGTCCAGCGCACGGGGTTGGCCGACGCGGCTTCACTCTAGTCACGGCTGTTGCTGGTAGTACTGGACTTCTGTTTGTGGTGTCGAACTGTCGAAGTGCAAGTCATTATGGACAACCCTTTAAGTGATTTTGATTGGTCGCGGGATAATGTCCTAAATTTGATCGAGCTCTATCGTGAGCAACCAGTTCTCTGAAACCTGATGGACCCAGACTTTAAAAACAAAATCCTGAAGAACTATGCCTGGAATGACATTTCGCGGGAAATGAAAACCACCAAATCTGAAGTTCAAGCAATGGTTAGATCTTCAGTCGCACAGTTCCAAAGGGAGCTTAAGAAGAAGAAAAGTGGTTCGGGGGCTCTATGCGAAACGCGCCAAAAATTAGCTAAATTGTTGTCAACAAATCTTACCATTCTCGATATTCGCCAACATTGTTGCCAACTTTTGTTGTCAACATGTTGTCAACGAAAGTTGGCAACAATTTGTTGGCAACATTTGGTGTAAACGCAGCTTTAGGCTCTGTTGTATTTTCGGAAACATTTGGCGTCACAATCTATGTGTTTACACAGTGTTAGCAATTACCACGTGCTTGCGATAGGCCTCCCAGATGACAGATGGGCGGTGTTGCCAAACCTTATAACACGGCTTGAGAATTGTAGACGGCGATGGGTATGCTCTTTATTTCTTCTGCCAACTTACTGTACTAGTCGATTATCTTCATCTTGATCTTTATGGAACTACTTGTTTTGTTACACTTTTAACAACCAGTCCCTGTAAGAGTCGGCTAATTGCTTAGTCTCAAGTAGAGAAGGCCTTTGACGCTGACAAAAGTAGGCTATAGCCACTCGAAGTAAGCCTTGTTTAGTCCCAAATGCGGCCTGTATGTGGTCATATCTATTCTCCGCTGCTCCCAGACCAGCCATTGCTCAAATCCCAATCTGATTCATCTGACCTCAACTGGGCGAGGTATTTGAATAACGTGCTATTATATATGTCTTGTTGGTTTGTTAAGTACGTACCTGTTGTAAACAATGGTCGGCTTTCATTTCTAACAATGTAGGCCGGAGATACAAGGTTGCGATAACATTGTGATGCTGGAATATGGGAGCCATTCGTTGTGTTCGGGGACCCTGAGATAGAGATCACATCGTCATCTGTCGCCTATTAGCATTCAAACGAAGCCGCTGTGCTGCCGCGGTCTTACAAGAAGCGAATCAAATATGTAGGTAGTCATGTTCCGAGCATTAGTACATGAATAAAGGTGGCATTAAAGGAGATGCTACTGAAGAGCTTTAATGCTCTCGTTGTCTGTAAAGACATCCCACAATGGGCTAGTGTCCCAATCTGTGGCTCGCGATACATAAACTCTCCATCAGGGGCGTGGCCAAAATCCATGAACTGGGATAGGTTTGTCACTTTGGGCAAGTCAGAATTCAGGACACTTGAAACTCATGGTATGCAAGACTACACTGTTTATCCCTTTCATTACGAAATTAACACCTTATTTTTACTTCTCCTTTTGGTTTAACATTTTCACTGAGCCATTCCATATTTGACTGAATGACATTACAATACACCTCAGTAAGAAATCTTTTACATAAACGTTATGGCGGGTGTAAATTGAAATTTCTAATAACATGATAGATACAGGAACACAGGATAATTACAACGACATATAAAACATAGAGTGCAAATACATTTGCCATTGATAGCACGATGTTGTTGATATCCGTATTTTTAGCCTATTTCCATTTATGACAAAATAGTCTTATGAGATCACTTTTTGTTCGTGTGTGTGCCTCCACCTCCCCACTAATAAAATCTAAACGGCTAGACCGATTTCAACCATACTCGGCAAGGATATACTGTAGTACTATTGCTTCCAACCCTGACTGTGTAATTTTATTAAGACTCACCAATCCAACATGGCGGCTGTGCGAAATATTTCCCGAAGCTATTACCGATATCACCCTGAAATTTTGTACGGTGATAAAGGGCAATAATAGAAGGTCAATTATGCGACTCTCAAAAACCTGTTAAGTACAAAACGAACATGGCGGCCAAACGAAATTGAAACATGTAAATATACTTTTGCTGCGGTTGAACCATCCGAGAGCAGTGAAACATGGTCCAGTAAATATTTATACATATTGCAATGTACCGACATCTAATTTAATTCGATTGTTTACATAACCTCTAGATGGCGGGTGTGTGTAATTTTGAAATTAGGTTTCCATTTCTTGTGTCCTAATCATGCGATCGAAGTCAACGTTTGAATAATGAACCTACACAAAAATCGTCATCTAATAGTACATAACTCTATGGCCTACGTACATAAGAGTCCAACATTGCGACCATCCAAAATACCTTATTTAGACGGATTTCAATATCTACTAGTCTATGACAGCAATCAAACTGAAATTTTGTATGTTGATAAAGCCTATAAACATAAGTTCTCCTATGGAACTTTCAATAACCTGGTGGTCACAAATCTAACATGGCGGTGAAGCAAAATTTAAATATTTAAATGGACGTTTCTCACGTTTGAACCACTCGAGCGCAGTGATCCTTGGTAAGGTAAACGCTTATACAAATTTTAATCCTCTAACATCTAATTTATTTCAATTGTTTTCATAACCCCAAGAAATTTATAATCTCGTTTTATTTCTTGTGTCCTACTCATGTTCTTGAAGTTTGAATAATAAACCTACACATTAGTCTTCATGGCCTACATATATAAAAATCCATCATGACGACCATCCGAAATATTTAGACGGTTCTCAATATCTACCAATATTTTACAGCAATCAAACTGAAATTCTGTATGTTGATAGAGGCATTGGTAGACAGGCATTTTCAAATCTGGACAATATCTTAAGAAGTAGAGATATAACATTAACAACAAAGATCCGTATAGTAAGGGCTATGGTTTTTTCCAATTGTGTTGTACGGATGTGAGAGACCTGGACCATAAGAAAAGCGGAACGCCGTAGAATAGATTCCTTCGAATTATGGTGTTGGAAGTTCTTAAGAGTTCCATGGTCTGCGAAGAGAACAAATAAGTCAGTTTTACAGCAAATTAAACCAGAGTATTCCTTGGAGGGCTTAATCTTGAAACAAAATCTGATCTACTTAGGACACATCATGAGAAGACATAATTCATTAGAGAAGACCTTAATGCTGGGGAAGATAGAAGGAACAAGGAGAAGAGGGAGGCAAAGAGTGAGATGGATGGATGGCATCACAGAAGCACTAAATTCCAGCTTGGAAAATCTTTGGGAGGCAGTGCAGGACAGAAGAAATTGGCGTAGTCTAGTACATGCGGTCACGGAGAGTCGGAATCGACCTAACGAATAGGGAGAGAGAGTTGTTTGAGTCCTCGGTCTTTTGACTGGTTTGATGCAGCTTTCCATCCCTCCCTGTCTTGAGCTAATCTTTTCATCTCTACACAGCTACCACACCCTACATCCGAGGCAATATGTTTATATTCTAACCTTGGTCTACCCTTACAGTTCTTGTTCTCGACCCTTCCTTCCATAACTAAGCTTGCTATTCCTAGGTGTCTTAGTATGTGTCCTACCAACTTATCTCTTCTCTTCATTAGCAGTCGCCAGAAACATCTCTCCTCTCCCACTAGTCTTAATACCTCTTCGCTTGTAACCCTATCTACCCATCTGATCTTTATCATTCTCCTGTAACACCACATTTCAAATGCTTCAATTCTCCTCTTTTCTGCTGCACCAATAGTCCCAAGTTCCACTTCCATAGAGTGCAACGCTCCAGACAAAGGCCTTCAAAATTGACTTCCTAATACCAAAATCTATATTCGATGTCAACAGTTCCTTTTCTCTAGAAATGCTTTCCTTCCCTGAGCTAACCTACATTTTATATCCTCTTTGCTTCGTCCTTCATTGGTTATTTTCCTTCATAAGTAACAGAAGTCTCCTACTTCCTTTATTTTTTCACCTGCCAATTTGATGTCCATAGAGGTTTCTGATATATTTCGGCCGCATTCCAATATTTTTGTTTACATTTATTAATTTTCATCATTAATTCTTTCCTCGAGACGGAGTCCATACCATTCAAAAACTCATTTAAATCCTCAGGCGTGTCGGCTAAGATGACTATGTCATCGGCAAATCTTAGAGTTGAAATTATTTCTCCTTGAATCTTAATAATAATAATAATAATAATAATAATAATAATAATAATAATAATAATAATAAGTAGGATATATGAAAATGGGCTATTGAGTTCTTCACGGTACTATTTGTTTCATAATGAGTCAACGTCTTTAAATGGTTCTCCTAAATAAATCTACTTTTAACAACTTGTGGGAGCACTCCACCGAGCTTGTGATGTCGCAAAGCCCCCGAAGAAATCAACAACAACACTGTGTATTGTAGCCCACTGCTGGGCTGAGGGCAAGAATTGGATTCTTTCACGACCACGATGATGACTGAAGAGGTTTTTATAGCCCTGTCACCCCTGTCGTATGCTATTTTAGAAACAATCCCGAGGGAGGAAAAGCATTTTCATCAGAGATATTGCTCGCTTTTTATGAGTGCAAGTCAAAGGTTATGTGGCCTACTTTCCTGGAAGCTATGCTGGCTTCATATTACGAGGCAGTGTCATACCATACGCCCGCAGCGCAGGTTTAGTACCGGCACAAAGTGAAATATGGCGGACAAGCGCATGTAGTGACAATGAACACCTCTATATAATAAAACTTGAAATAGCACTACACGTGAATTATGACGTTGAAAAAAAAATGCAGAACAGCATTTCACAAAGAGTCATAATATAACGTTGTAGGATTCAAAAATTGTGGCATATACGACATGTATTATGTAACTCCGAAATTATGAGCCTCGTAACTCACGGAGATCATATTCATTATGTTAGTATACAGACGATGTCTGTCAGTAAGGTGACTACAAAGAGAACCCACATTAATGCACTCGCCATACATTGCTTTTAACCAGCGTTGTTGTTACCAGTATCCGTTATTTTGATAATTAGTGACATTAAATTAATGAATTGTCGATTCCTTTAAATAATAAAAATAAACAAGTAGTTCCGTGAAGAACTATACTCCCAATTTTCATATATCCTATTTGTGTTAATTGCCTCTATCAACATATAAAATTTCAGTTTAATTGCTGTAATAGATTCGTAGATATTGAGAACCGTCTAAATATTTCGGATGATTGCCATGTTGGATTTTTATATTTCATTTCATTTCATATTTATTCATCAGTGCCTTACACTATATTTACATTACACTGAAGGGAGTCTCTGAAAAGAGCAAAGCCCCACTTCGCATTCGCAATGCGTCAGAGTTATGTACTATTAGATGACGATTTCTGCATATTTTCATGATGTAAACGTTCACTTGTATCGCGTGATTAATACACAAGAAATAAAAACTTAATTTTAAAATTGTGCATAGCCACCATCTTGAGGTTATGTGAACAATTGAACTAAATTAGATGCCAGTGTATTACAATGTGTATAAACATTTGCTGTACCAAGTTTTTTTTTTTGCGTTTGGATGGATAACCGCGAGAAAAGTCTATTTAAAAGTATAAATTTCGCTTGGGCGCCATGTTCGTTTTGTAGTTAACAGGATCTTGAAAGTTTCATAGGTGACCTTTTATTAGTACCCTTTATTACCGTACAAAATTTAAGGGTGATATCAGTAATAGTTTCGGAGATAAAGAATGCCGGTGAAATATTTCGCACAGCCGCCATCTTGATATTATGAAAACAATTGAAATAAATTAGATGCCATTGCATTACACTGTGCATAAACATTTGCTGTACCAAGTTTCATTGCGTTTGGATGGTCAAATCGCGAGAAAAGTCTATTAAAATGTTTCGACTTTCCTTGACCGCGATGTTCGTATCGTAGTTACAGGTTTGTGAAAGTTTCGTAGGTGAACTTCTAGTAGTGCTCTTTATCACCGTACAAAATGTCAGTAATAGTTTTGGATATATAGAATGCCGATGAAATATTTCACACAACCGCCATGTTGGATTGGTGAGAATTAAATTTAAAGGGCACGGTCTGTGTCGACCGAAATAGTACTATGACATTACTGAGTTTCATTGTAATCGCTCCAGCCGTTTAGAAGTTATTAGGGACACACACACACACACACACACACACACACATAAGGACACACGGACAAAAGGTGATCTCATAAGACTATTTTTCATAAAATAAAAATAGGCTAAATATAATAATACTGGATTAACAAAAATAGGCATTTCTCTTCGCCGTATGCAGAAGTAATTATTATTATTACTAGACACGGGGGCAGAGAGCGCTAACGTACTAGCTCTTGCCTCGCTGGCATCAGGAGAGCGTGGGTTTGTATCTCTCCTCGGCCATCCTGAAAATGGTTCTCTTGATTTCCTATTTTCACCACCAGGCAAACGCCAGGACGGTTCCTTTCGACAGGTTCACGGCCGACTTCCTTCCAAAATCCCATCCCTAACCCTTCCTCAATTAGACCCAAATTAGCGGCCACCTGGGCGATCGGCCTGTCACTATCATCAGTTGTATTTACTGACAAACCGTAAGACCTCCCAAACTCCATCCTTGTGACGGTAGAGGAATGATCCAGAAGCCAAGCTGGGAGGATAAGCGATTAAAAATATACATTATTAGTATTATTACTGATGTGTAACATCTTTCCTCTCGGTTGCTGGATATATTTTTTGCGGGAGTGATTTTGGAAAAGGGACGGAAGTGTGTTACAGGAAACAATGAGCGCGCGCGATGGCGGAGATTGGTAAGACGACGTACTGTCAGCCAACCTACAGGAAACAATGAGCGCGCGCGGTGGCGGAGATAGGTACCACGACGTACTGTCGGCCAACATAGTGTTGCCTCTCGGTTGCTGGATATTTTTTGTGGGAGTGATTTTGGAAAAGGGACGGAAATGTGTGACAGGAAACCAGGGAAGCGCACGCCATTTGATATGACCAATGAGCGAGCGCGGTGGTGGAGAGATGGCTGTGAGATGATGCCAACCCATTTTGAGTGAGGTGACGCCCCCTCTTTTCCTATAGCCCCCTTAATTTAACCAAAGGTCCCAAAACTAATTGGTCATCGGCTTTTTAATATCTCGCGAACCAATAATGCTAGGGACTTGTATGAAGTGTCCTAGGACTCGGGGTGACGCCCCCTGTTTTCTTGATTTTATGATTTGCAGAGATAGGTAAATCCAGAGCAGAATATATGCGAAATTATCGACAAAAGAAGCGTAAGAAAAAATTAAAAACTGGAGGAGTACAGCCGAAAAGAAATTGACTTCACATATATTTCATCTCAATTTCATAGTAGGATAACATGTCAGATGTTACACATCATATACGACTACTGTAAGGCTCTTTTTTTAGCCTATTTTCAATTTATGAAAAAGTAGGCTTATGAGATCACCTTTTATCCGTGTGTCTGTGTGTGCGTGTGTGATTCGTGTGTATGTGTCCCCCCCCTAATAACTTCTAAACGGCTGGAGCGATTTCAATGAAACTCGGTAAGATCATATCATCATTCTGGCCGACCCCGACCGTGCCCTTCAAATTTTATTGTGTCTCACCAATCCAATAAGGCGGCAGTGCGAAATATTTCACCAGCATTCAGCGTCTCCGAAACCATTACAGATATCACCCTGAGATTTTGTACGGTAATAAAGAGCAATACTAGAAGTTCAATTTTGAGACTTTCATAAACCTGCTAACTACAAAACCAAAATGGATGCCAAGCAAAGTTGAGACTATTAAATAGACTTTTCTCGCGATTTAACCATCCAAACGTAATAAAACTTGGTACAACAAATGTTTATACACATTGTAATGTACTGGCGTCTAATTTAGTTCAATTGCTTACATAACCTCAAAATGGCGACTGTGCGAAATATTTCACTGGCATTCTATATCTCCGAAACTATTAGAGATATCACCGTGAAATTTTGTACGGTGATAAAAGGTACTGCTACACGTTTATCTAAGTAACTTTCAAACACCTGTAAAGTACAAAACGAACATGGCCGCCAATCGAATTTGAAACATTTTAATAGACTTTTGTCGTGATTTAACCTTCTGAGCGCAGTGAAATGTCGTACAGTAAATGATTGTACATATTGTAATGCACTGGCATCTAATTTAGTTCAATTGTTTACTTAACCTCAAATTGGCGGCTGTGCGAAATTTTAAAAATAAGTTTTTATTTCTTGTGTCGTAATCATACGATCGAATGAAAGTTTGAATAATAAACCTACGCAATAATTTTCCTTTAATGGTGCATAACTCAATGGCTTATCCATATGACAATCCAAAATGGTGAGCATCCGAATTATTTTGACGGTTTTCAATATCTACGAATCTTTTACAGCAATCAAATTGACGTTTTTTTTATGTTCATAGAGACTATGAACATAAGTTCCCCTTTAGGACATTTAGTAACCTGGTGAGCACAAATCCAACATAGCGGCGACGCGAAGTATAAATATTTGATTGGTCGTTTCTCGCGATTTAACCATCCGAGTGCAGTGAAACTTTGCACGTTAAATACGTATGTTAATCGACTGGCATGTAATTTATTTCAATTTTTTCATAACCACAAGTAACAGCTATGCGAAATTTTAAAATCTCGTTTTTACTTCTTGTGTCCTAATCATGCGATTGAAGTTTGAATACCACATGTACACAATAACTTCATGTAATCTATATATATATAAATCAATGTTACGTGATAGTTTGTCTGTGGGTGTGTATGTCTCCTATGCGTTCATATACCATTCATTCGATTGCGATGAAACTTGGGTGAGATGTTGAGTCCACTCCAAGGAAGGTTTCTGGCTTAGTAAATCCATTTTACAATAGGTAGCGCACGAGTAGATTCAACAAATGAGCGAGGACGCGCGAAGCGTTTCAAAATAGTCCCGTATGCGTTCATATACCATTCGTCCGATAGCGATGAAACTTGGGTGAGATAGGCCTATTGAGCACACTCCAAGGAAGGATTCTGGCTTAGTAACTCGACTTTACAATAGGTAGCGCATGAGTAGATTCAACAAATGAGCGACGACGCGCGAAGCGTTTCAACAAAGTCCCGTATGCGTCCATATACCATTCGTCCGATAGCGATGAAACTGTAGTGAGTTGTTGTGCACGCTCCCACGAATGTTTCTAAATTAGTAAATCAATTTTTATGATAGCTTAGAGGGAGTTAACGGAGATTGAACAAAATATTGTGTATCCAAAAGCACTTCAAGAAACAAAATTACAACGTCAACACTTTCTTTGATTGGCATTGCAACGCATGCCGGGTACAGCTTGTAATACATAAATAAAAATCTAACCTGGCGACCATCTGAAATATTTAGAAGGTTCTCAATATCTACGAATCTATCACAACAATCAAACTGAAATTTTGTATGTTGATAGAGGCAATTAACATGAGTAGGATGAATGAAAATAGGCTGTATAGTTCTTCACGGAACTACTTGATTAAATTATTATTACATTACCGACAGCAGCATTAGGTCATGGGGCCAAGCTCTCAGCTGACTAAGTGGAAGCGTAGCTTCGAGCCCCACCGTCGGCCGTCCTTGAAATGGTTTTCCATGGTTTCCAATTTTCAACAGAAGGCAAATGCTGGGACGGTACCTTCTGACAGGCCACGGTCACTTCCTTCCACATCCTTGCCCAGTCTTATTCATTCATTTCGTCTCTCATTCCAGCGTGCATGTCGCCCACGGGCGTCGACTAGAAAGACCAGCATTAGGCCTCTCAGGAGGCCACACAAAAATAATATAAAAAAAAGAAATATTACATTTCAAGTGTGCATCCAAAGACTGCATGTTAACAACCAATTTAATTTGTGTCTTGATCTCGTACGTCTATCAGCTTTGACATCCCCCTGTATTTCTTGAGTCCATGAAGCAATGCCATCTTAGGTGCTTCTGGGAGAGGACCTCTCTCTCTCCTTGGTTTATATTCCACTTCAAAATTCGGATACCTTTTAATCATTTCTCTAAATTTAAATAAGTTGTGGATTTTCTGCTCTGGAATAGCATATTGTAGCCTATCAGGTCTTCCTAACATTCTTGTAACCATCTCATAGTTGGTTACCTTTGGCTTTGTGAAATTCCAGATTTTCTTATTCGCGCAGCTACCTTTGAGTTGTAGCCATTGAGGCGATCTGCTCTTCAATTTTGTCGTTCTTACTGGCGAAACTGGAGCTCTGTTGGCTATCCTGAGGCTGACATTTAATTAATTTTGTTTTGTAATCGTGAAATGTAATCGTTAACAAGCTAATGGTTTAGAATGCCATGTACCTTCTTGACCCTTCAATAATCCCATTTCCTCTGCCCGTAATCGATTCTACAATCCTTGTATAATGAAGCGGAAACTCTAGCAATGATACAACGAGGAGGGATGTGCCTATGAACATGCAGGGTAGTAGGTCAGAGAGAAACTCAACGTACAGATACATTTCCCCTCTTGTTTCTGTTTTCTTATATCCACCCCTGAATGAGTTTCTTTTTCAAATATTAAATTATACATTTTCCGTTATGCCCTATGACAGTCCTACGATTCCCGTTTTAATGCAGTCGGGTGTCCTAGGCTGGAGAGAACTTGCATTGGTCGTCTGCATCAAAATTGGGTTAAAAGAAACTGGAGAAAACGCGTAAAGCGGAATAAAGGTCTTGATCGGAAAAGCAAATCTGGACCATTATACCATTAATTTACCTTCATTTGAGGGCAAAATAGACCAGGGAGAAGCAAGTCACAGGAATCGTGTTGGCTGGTGTAATCAGCCGAGGAGGCAAACTTGGTCTTGAAACCCCTATTGTCGATAAAATCATTAGTCACTATTCGAACTGTGACCTCCTGTGTGAAGAGATTCAGAGTCAAGGGTCTGTTGCCTGTCAGTTTAGTCCGGAGTTCTGTTTCACTCCTTGAAGAAGAAAGGTAACCGCAAGCACATCTTGACAGGACAATGGCGAGACTGAAGCAAGCAGACAGCTGGTCCATCCCTGTCATATGTGATACGTATCGCATGCATGGTATATTATCTTCTTGCCCTGCATAACTCTGATCTCAATCTTACACCATTGTTCAACATGCATACAAGGTCATGTATTGTCTTCCTAAAGATGACAACATTTAATGTTGTTTGTATGGGAGTGTCACTATTGTTAGAAACAAACATACGTACCGTGTGATGACAACAAATTATATAGTGAAGTGGAGTGGTGTAACCACAGGAGCTTTCCTCCCGTCTGACCACACAACCTCCTTGTTCTAATTCAACCTCTCCATCATTACTATCATCATCCCTTTCTTCCTTCCTCCCTTCGCTTTTAAATTCCTTCCTTCTCTTTTAACTATCTTCCTTCCATTTTAACTTTCTCTTCCTTCTCTTTTAACTATCTTCCTTCCATTTTAACTTCCTTCCTTCTCTTTTAACTATCTTCCTTCCATTTTAACTTTCTTCCTTCCATTTTAACTTTCTTCCTTCTCTTTTAACCATCTTCCTTCCATTTTAACTTTCTTCCTTCCATTTTAACTTTCTTCCAACTCTTCTAACTATCTTCCTTCCATTTTAACTTTCTTCCTTCTCTTTTAACTATCTTCCTTCCATTTTAACTTTCTTCCTTCTCTTTGAACTATCTTCCTTCCATTTTAACTTTCTTCCTTCTCTTTGAACTATCTTCCTTCCATTTTAACTTTCTTCCTTCCATTTTAACTTTCTTCCTTCTCTTTGAACTATCTTCCTTCCATTTTAACTTTCTTCCTTCTCTTTTAACTATCTTCCTTCCATTTTAACTTTCTTCCTTCCATTTTAACTTTCTTCCTTCTCTTTTAACCATCTTCCTTCCATTTTAACTTTCTTCCTTCCATTTTAACTTTCTTCCAACTCTTCTAACTATCTTCCTTCCATTTTAACTTTCTTCCTTCTCTTTTAACTATCTTCCTTCCATTTTAACTTTCTTCCTTCTCTTTTAACTACGGTATCTTCCTTCCATTTTAACTTTCTTCCTTCTCTTTGAACTATCTTCCTTCCATTTTAACTTTCTTCCTTCTCTTTTAACTATCTTCCTTCCATTTTAACTTTCTTCCTTCCATTTTAACTTTCTTCCTTCTCTTTTAACCATCTTCCTTCCATTTTAACTTTCTTCCTTCCATTTTAACTTTCTTCCAACTCTTCTAACTATCTTCCTTCCATTTTAACTTTCTTCCTTCTCTTTTAACTATCTTCCTTCCATTTTAACTTTCTCTTCCTTCTCTTTTAACTATCTTCCTTCCATTTTAACTTTCTTCCTTCTCTTTTAACTATCTTCCTTCCATTTTAACTTTCTTCCTTCCATTTTAACTTTCTTCCTTCTCTTTTAACCATCTTCCTTCCATTTTAACTTTCTTCCTTCCATTTTAACTTTCTTCCAACTCTTCTAACTATCTTCCTTCCATTTTAACTTTCTTCCTTCTCTTTTAACTATCTTCCTTCCATTTTAACTTTCTTCCTTATCTTTTAACTATCTTCCTTCCATTTTAACTTTCTTCCTTCTCTTTTAACTATCTCCCTTCCATTTTAACTTTCTTCCTTCGTCGTTTCCTTACTAACTTCCTTTCTTTTTTTCTTTTTTTCTTCTTTCTTTCTTTCTTTCTTTCTTTCTTTCCCACTTCCTTTCTTCCATTATTCTTTCGTTCCCTCTTTTCCTCTTTCCTTCCTTCCTCACCTCCTCCCTTCTCTCCTAACGTCCATCCTTCTTTCGTTCCTTCTATCTTTCCTGTTTTCTTTCTTCCTTCTCTACTTCCTTCCTTCCTTCCTTCATTCCTTCCTCCCCTCCTTCCTTCCATCTCTCCTAACTTCCTTCCTTCCCTCCTAATTTCCTTCATTCCTTTCTTTCTTTCTCTCTTCCCTCCTTCCCTCCTTGTTGCCTTCCCTCCTTCCTTCCTTACTTCATTCCTAACTTCCCCCAGGGGGTCACATCTAGTGGGACGAGGGTTAGCGACCACGGGACCCCAGCTGAGTCCGGCTTTGCTTCCACTTACTTGTGCCGGGCTCCTCTCCAGCTTCTTTCCTGTCGACCTCCCTTGGTCAACTCTTGTTCTTTTCTGACCCCGACGGTATTAGGGTATCCGAGGCCTAGGGAGTCTTTCACTTTCCCGCCTTAATTGGTCCTTGTCTCATCTTTCCTGATCCCTCCTTCTTCGAGGGGTCAGACCTCTTGTTTTCTTTTCATTATTTCCTTTTCTCTTTAAGATTCCCGCACTGTTTCATCATTTCAAATGATCTTGTCGACTTCGTCGTTATGGTTGGGGTCCATCGTTATGCATTACGGACACGTACACGGACAAGGTGACGGACGTGACGTCATGCAGCCGCGCGGGAAGTGACGTCATGCAGCTGCACGGGAACGTGACGTCATGCTCACGCGGGGAGCGAGAACCAGACGCTAATGCTTATTGGAGCCGGTTGAAAGAGGCCTGGCGTCGAGCGACCTTTTTAAAATCAGACACTCACTCCACAAATCTGAAAATCAGTATTCTTTCCTTATTTCAGATACACTATTCATTAAACAAACATATATGGCATAGTCATGACCCCTTCATGGAGTAGGCTATTGTCTAAATCTGGACACTCGTACTACATCCTTACACTAATTCAAATTTACGGCCAAATGATCCTTCTGACAGGGAGGCAAAGGTTTCCGCGGTCTTGCCTGGGATGATGGGCCACAAAACCGCTATCAAAAAGTACACAATTTACGCTTTATTCAAACAAACACATCTCTAATACAAGTACAAGAAACACATTTCTTCCCGTGACCCTTAAAGAGGTGCCCGCGCGGGAAGCCTAAGTTAATGGGTAATGCAGTCTGTTGAAAGAGTCCTGGGGCTTCGAGCAAAGCGAGAAGCCCTCCTGAGCCTTTCTAACATGTGTAGTATTTGTAGCATGCGTCATTTGAAATGATACAACGTCTAGTCTTTCAGACTGACTGTGATTTTTTGTTTGTTAATTGGCTCCCCGTGTATCTAAATTCCCTTTAGCATTTTTTTTTTGCATCTAAACTACATTTTGTATGTATTTTTAATCTACGTTGCATTTTGTAAATTTAAAAAATCTAAATTGCATTTCGCGAGTGTTATCAACCTCAATTGCATTTTGTAAAGATTGACAATCTAAATTGTTTTTTAGTAATCTTTCAATGTAGGAGCAGGGCATTTTAGTAAGTATTTTGAATTTCAGTTACATTTTGTAAGTATTTTCAACCTAAACCGCATTTCGCAAGAATTTTAAATCTAAATAGCAATTTGTATGGTGGGCATTTTGCTAGCATTTTGATTCTCAATTGCCTTTTGTGGGTATTTTGAATCTAAATTACATTTTGTAACTATTTTCAATCTAAATTGCATTTTGTAAGTATTGTCAATCAAAATGAGTAGTTGGAATCTACCGTACATTTTGTAAGCATTTTCAATTTCAATTGCATTTTGTAAGTATTCTGAATTTCAATTGTACTTTGTGAGTATTTCGAATCTGAAATGGGCGGTTTTAATCTAAATTGCATTGTGTATTTTCAATTTCAATTGCATTTTGTAAGTATTTTGAACCTCAATTGCATTTTGTATGTATTTTCGATCTCAATTGCATTTTGTACGTATTTTGAATTTAAATTGCATTTTGCAAGTATTTCGACTGTACGTTGCATTTTGTACGTATTTTGAATCTAGCCTACATTTTGTGCGTATTTTTCAATCTATTCCTTTTGTGAGTATTTTCGTTCTAAATTACTTTTTGTCAGTATTACCGTTCTCCATTTTGTGAGTAGTTTCAATCTGAGTTCCTTTTTGTAAGTATTTTCCGTCTCACTTGATTTTCGTTCTGGTTTCTATATCATTGTCATTTTCGCTATCACCCAGACCATTAGGGGCCGATAACCTAGATGTTAGGCCCCTTAAAACAACAATTATCATCATCATCATCATCATCATCATCATCATCATCATTACTAACTTCCTTAATTAATTAATTCATTCATTCATTCATTCATTCACTAACTAATGAAACCTATAAACCTTCCGCCTCGTGACGTATTCTCAAGCATTCCTGACTGTCTTCACGAAGGTAAAGATTCGATTCCCGGTATTGCCAAGAAATATAATTCTGGTCTGAAGGCTGGAACGGGATACACTCAGACTAGTGAGGCAAACTGTGAAGTGGTTGGGTCGATTCTCACTTCAGTCATTTTAGAAGTGGATTGCAATGGTTTCCCACTTTTAGTTAAATGGCAGGATAGTAGTCTACCTGCATTAAGGCAACGACCCCTTCCTTCCAAATCATTGCCCGAATTTTCCTATTTCTCTTCCACATGAGTAGGGACCATTTAATCATTCCAAATGAATGTATTATTAGGAAGTAACATTTGATGTTATGGCACACGGGATCAATTTTGCAGAAAAGATGAGCTTAGAAGCCTTTGAAACGTGGTGTTACTGGAGAATCTGATGAAGATCAGATGGGTGTATAGAGTAACAAATGAAGCGGGAATTAAAGACGAGTGGGCGAGGAGAGATGTTTCTGGCAACTGATAATGAAGAGAAACGATAAGTTGGTAGGTCACAATATTCAGGCATCCAGCAATAGCAAACTTAATTTATTTTGGAAGGAAGAGTCGAGAACAAAGTTAGAAATTTAGTTAAACAGATTGCCTTGGATGTATGGTGGGGTAGCTATGAAGAGAAGAAACGATTGGCTCAGGACAGGGAGGCATCTAGGGCTTCTACAAACCAGTTAAAAGTCTGAAGACTCAAACAACAACAACGTTGCCTTGGTAAAAATGTAGAACTAGATTACTCGCGCACTTGAAATAACACTTTCGAAGAAATTTTAGTAATTGTTTAGGGAATACACTTAACAGTATCTTTAGGGACTTTTAGTCCTACAGGACGAGTGCGTACTATTATGGCGACCGATTGGCGTGCTAACTTTCAATAATAGTGAGTAAGATGTTCTTATAGCATCATAGATGTCTCTACTGAATTAAGAGTTCAGAAACTGCTCCTTAAATTTTGTCGTCTGAGTTTAATTAAACATTCCATATTATTAGAAAACTACATTGAATGACGAAATGAATACTTAAGCCTGAGGTCGATCTCAGACCGGCACCTGCCAAAGCAGTGAGTTTCACAGCCTCGCACGGTGCTCCGAGATAGTGATATATACACGTTTAACCCGTACCCATCGTCTGTTGTCTCTGCCGTGACAAATTATCCTGCCGTGACAAATTATCCATCCTTATTTGGTGCTGCTATCTGTTAGTCGCGTGACGAACCTCGTGTAATTTTGATATTGCGAAGCAAGAAACCGTTCAACTATTATTTACAAGGCCGAGCAACCTGTCAGCTGTTCCTCGGCGATCACCAGAATGGTAGTAAACAAACATGGTTGATCGGATATTGGCAGAGCTGTAGCGACAGTTAACAGAATTTTAAGTCGAGGGATAAGGGTAAAGTGAAAATAGAGTCATTCATATGTTTTTATTTGTCAATTATAGGTACCGCTTCTGACTTGTTTAGGTAATTGCCTACGCACGCTTCAGCAAGGGGGTACTTAAGTGCTCTTGCACTTGTTGCCATGGAAACTAGGTGTCGGAAATTTGTCGGCGCAAAAATATCCATGCTAATCCCAGATAGTCCTTCAGTCCCCAAAAATATCCATGTTAATTCCAGATAGTCCCTAAGTCCCCAAAAATATCCATGTTAATCCCAGATAGTCCTTCAGTCCCTAAAAATATCCATGCTAATGCCAGATAGTCTCTCAGTCCCCAAAAATATCCATGCTAATCCCAGATAGTCTTTCAGTCCCAAAAATATCCACGCTAATCCCAGATAGTCCCTCAGTCCCTAAAATATCCTCGCTAATCCCAGTTAGTCCCTCAATCCCTAAAATATCCACGCTAACCTCAGTTAGTCCCTCAATCCCTAAAATATCCACACTAATCCCAGGTAGTCCCTCTGTCTGTTAGGTAGTCAGCCCGAAGGCTGGTTGGATCCTCAAAAAGCACCGCCGTTACGTTATGTGAGTAGATACCCACAAAAACCCAAGGCAGTGCTATATTGAGGCGTTCTAGGCAAGAAGAGGAGTGAGGTAGTTTGCCATTGCTTTCCTCACTGAGTCAGAACAGTAGTCCTAACCCTATGAGTAGAACCTTTCACAACATCCACAGGCACTGACTGTGCCCTGAATGTCATTACTAAGCACCACCCATACCTCAGTAGCTTCCATATAATCACAGCCATGAGTGAGTCTGAGACATCGGTGAAAAGCCACCTTTTACTCTAGCCTGTGCCAAGTGACAAATGCAAATGTACTGTATTCATCAAGAGATGGCAAACAGGCCTGATCCACGCCAATCCCAGTTAGTCCCTCAATCCCTAAAATATCCACGCTAATCCCAGTTAGTTTATCAATCCTAAAATATCCACACTAATCCCAGGTAGTCCCTCAATCCCTAAAAAATCCATGCTAATCCCAGATCCTTCAGTCCCAAAAATATCCATGCTAATCCCAGATAGTCCTTCAGTCCCAAAAATATCCATGGTAATCCCAGGTAGTCCCTCAGTCCCAAAAATATCCATGCTAATCCCAGATAGTCCCTCAGTCCCAAAAATATCCAAGCTAATCAGAGATAGTCCCTCAGTACCAAAACTATCCATGCAAATTCCAGATAGTCCCTCAGTCCCATAAAAGTCCATGCTAATCCCAGAAATCCCCTAGTCTCATAAATATCCACGCTAATCCCTGATAGTCCTCAGTCTCAAAAATATCCACGCTAATCCCTGATAGTCCTCAGTCTCAAAAATATCCACGCTAATCCCAGATAGTCCCTCAGTTTCAAAAATATCCACGTTAATCCCAAATAGTCCCTCAGTCCCATAAAAGTCCATGCTAATCCCAGAAAGACCCCTAGTCTCATAAATATCCACGTTTATCCCAGATAGTCCCTCAGTTCAAAAAATATCCACGTTAATCCCAGAAAGACCACTAGTCTCATAAATATCCATGATAATCCCAGATAGTCCCTCAGCCCAAAAAAATATCCATGCTAATCCCTGATAGACCCTCAGCTCCAAATATATCCACGTTAATTTGCAATAACATTTTCGAAACTGTTACGTAAATTTGAAATTAATGCAAATTAAATTCAGAGTTTGACAAGTCTAACCTCGTCATTACTCGTCCTTTTATCCATGACCACTTTTCATGTTCTCACAAATTGTTAGTGAGAGTTGAGCACGGGCTGAGCACTAATTTCCATCTTGTAGAACATCGTCGACATTACCTGTGATCTTACGATATTATCCTCATTACTCCCTCTCTCTCTGTCTCGCTCTTGACCCTCCCTTTCTTCTTCCTCTCTCTCTTGCTCACCCCATCATCCTACCAACTCACGTTATTCTCACCAGCCTAATTTGAATACAAAATCGTCCATTACGTTAAATGCACATAAGCCACGATAAAACCCGCATATCTCACTCTGAACAGATGAATATTCTTCGATCGACACAGCGCTCGTCTTTTCTAGGCGTCAATTGTAGTAGCATACTCATAAATAACTCCGGTCTTTCTTCTGATTCATAGCCTACACAGTTCCTCTTTAACATCTTCATTAAAATTTCACACTTCCTTTCGCAGAATAAATTGTCTGTTTCTCCGTCATTCTCCCTGCAATCCATCTCTCTTCCTTCAATAGGAATGGAAGAATTGAGAAGGGTTGACGTTTCTTTATTTCATTAGTTACACACATTTCACATACGCTATGTTAACGAGTTCCTACTTCCAAGCTAAGGGCATCTCTATCTCTTTCATTTTATTTCATGACGTATGTTAGAACAGTGACTGGAACAACATCTATTTATATACATAGTGTTTCAAAATGTGACCCTCCAAGGGCGTATACTACCGCATAACTCTCTAAACTCTAAGCCAACTCAGTGCTCGGCCCTGAGTTGTCCCCACCACTTGCCTACCTCACAATTCTCTCTCTCGCTTGCCAGTGGCATTGTTATTAATTCGCTTAAGGGGTTTGAGACATCTTGGTCATCAACTCCTGTGCGACAAAGTCTGAACCTGACTTCAAGGTGAATATGTCCTAAAGCCATTTCTATTTTTTTAAATAATTATAATACTTATAATAATTAAACGTTGACAGAAAAACGAGAGTCTTAATTAAATGGACACTGACAGCCACAACTTCAAAAGTTAAATTTCAAGGTGAACGTTGTGACCCGTTTCGTAATAACACAGGACTTCGGCAAGGAGACAGATTATCTCCGTTATTGTTCAATCTTGTGCTCAATTATTTTTTGTTCGACTACTCAAAACCAAAATTCTACTGCAGTGTTTGGCCTTTGCAGATGATCCAGCTATTCTTTCTAACAATAGATAAGAAGCTGTTAAGGCCCTTTCACTTCATGGAATTGTAGCAAAGACCAGACTCCAAATATCATATAAGAAATTCAGTAATGGGAAGATCCACTTGTTACCTAGATAAAAAATCACTAAATACAAAATTCGGCACCATTCATCAAGTAAATAAATTCAAATTATTCAATAATCAGGATTGAATCGTGAGCCAAATAAAGAGAGAGTTTCAAAATTACATAAGGCATATAGAATCACCTGGAACAGATATAACAAAGAATCATTATCGAAGAACGAGGAAAGTATAGAAGACGACACAACGATGAACTTTATCTGCATGAGGAAACAAGTAGTTCCGTGAAGAACTATACAGCCTATTTTCATATATCCTACTTTTGTTAATTGCCACTATCAACATACACAATTTCAGTTTGATTGCAGTAATAGATTCGTAGATATTGAGAACCGACTAAATATTTCGGATGGTCGCCATGTTGGATTTTATATATGTAGGTCCTAGAGTTATGTACTGTTACATGGAGATTATTGTGAACGTGTAGTATTCAAATTTCAATCGCATAATTAGGACACAAGAAAAAACAAGGAGATTTAAAAAAAATTCACAGCTGCCATCTTGAGGTTATGGAAACAATTGAAATAAATTAGATGCCAGTGGATTAACATTCGGATAAAGATTTACTGTACCAAGTTTCACTGCATGCGGATGGTTAAATTGCGAGAAACGTCCATGTGAATATTTATAATTCGCGTCACCGCCATGTTGGATTTATGATCACCAGGTTATTTAAAGTCCTATAGGTGAACTTAAGTTCATAGCCCCTATGAACATAAAAAAAATGCAGTTTGATTGCTAAAATAGATTCGTAGATATTCAGTATCGTCTAAATATTTCGGATGGTCGCCATGTTGGATTGTTAAATGTATAGGCCATAGAGTCATGTACCATTAAAGGAAAATTATTGCGTAGGTTCATTATTCAAACTTTCACTTCGATCGCATGACTACATCACAAGAAATAAAAACTCAATTTTAAAATTCGCACTGCCGCCATCTTGAGGTTATGTAAACAATTGAACTAAATTAGATACCAGTGGATTACAATGTGTATAATTATTTCCTGTACCAGGTTTCAGTGCGCTTGGAACATTAAATCGCGAGAAAGGTCTATTTAAAATGTTCAAATTTGCTTGGCCGCCATGTTTCTTTTGTAGTTAACCGGTTTTTGAAATTCTTATAGATGGACTTCCAGTAGTGCCCTTTATCTCCGTACAAAATTTTAGGGAGATACCGCTAATAGTTTCAGAGATATAGAATGCCGGTGAAATATTTCGCACATCCGCCATCTTGTGATTATGTAAACAATTGAACGAAGTTAGATGTCGGTGCATTACAATGTATATAAACATATACTGTACCAAGTTTCATTGCGTTTGGTTGGTCAAATCGCGAGAAACGTCTATTTAAAAGTCGCAAATTCGCTTGGCCGCCATGTTGGTTTTGTAGTTACCAGGTTTTCAAAAGTCACATAAGTGAACTTATAGTAGTTCCCTCTATCACCATAGAAAATTTCAGGGTAATATCGGTAATAGTTTCGGAGATATTGAATGCTGGTGAAATATTTCGCACAACCGCCATGTTGGATTGGTGAGTCGTAACAAAATTTGAAGGGCACGGTCGAGGTCGCCGGGAATAGTGCTATGAACTTTCCGAGTTTCATTGAAATCGCTCCTGCCGTTTAGATTTTATTAGGGGGGGACACACACACGAATCACACACACACACACGCACACACACACGGACAAAAGGTGATCTCATAAGCCTATTTTTTCAAAATTGAAAATAGGCTAAAAATAACGGACAACATACGCTAAAGAAGACTCACCTTTTATGACCATTTAACACGAATGAGCTGCGGAAGGTTGTCCTACTTTGAGAGAAAGAAACCCAAAGGGATCTGGTTTACAGAGGTGGAAAATGACCTACAAGAACTGGGAACATCGCATGAAGACATCTTGGAACGAGACTCTTTGACGAAGAAACTTGGGGAAATACATAGTTTTCAGCCAAACCCCATATTTAAAACGGGCAAGAAGTGGACCGAAGAACGAAAAGAAGCTCACCGGAGAAGAACGCGCGAACACTGGGTCAATCTGAAAGAACGAGGGAAATGGCAGTTGAAATAACGTAGTCCATAGAAGACCGAAACGACAAAAATAATAATAGTAATAATAAATTGCGACAATAAAATAGTGATGTCACGTAATGCACAATTGAAGCATTACAACACAGTTGCCCAGAAGCCTATATGTATCAGAAACCATAACTTAAGAGACTATTAAAAAATTGCAGACATTGAAATGCAAGAATGCAAAATTCTTAGTAAAGTATTCGTCCCTACACAAGGGAATGGACCAAGAGACGAACTGTGGATCTCTATAGCCACACAGAGAGTCTCACAAGCACTGGACGCAGGAGACGGTTGAAGTTTTTTGGGCACATATTTAGGATGGCCAACAATAGACCAACACAAAAATTATTCAATATACGAGGGCTGTGCTTTTTTCAAGTTCCGATGGACTGTATAAAAATAACAGTTTGACATACCAAACTGATTTTACTGCTAATTGTTTCTTTGTTTTATACTTATGTCTCAACACAATCGCCAAAACGATTGAAACATTTGTCGTGTCGTTACAACAGCTTTCCAATGCCCTCGGCAAAAAATTCTGCCACCCCTGAGGTGGATACGTCTGGAGAGTCTCCTGAAGTGTTTCCTTTTTGGCGAGGCGTTGCCGCCCAACCATACCTTCAATTCTCGAAAAAAGGTGAAACTCATTCACGACCGCACTGTGCCAACGTTACGATAGACTTTTTCAAAGAATTTAAGTGTGAAGTTTTGGACCATCTGCCGATTAGTCATAATGAAAAAAAAAAGTAATCTTGAGAACCACTGTTAATAAGCACACATTTAGGGGGGCATACAGCAGCAGGACTGGCACAAGATGGACAGTAGAACGCAAGAAGTAACACAGTGACTTCGAGAAGAGATTTTGAGAGAGGAAAAAAGTCATCAGGCCTACTAACAAGTTCAACCGCGCTGTATGAATGGGCATAACGAACAAAGAAAGAAAGAAAGAAAGAAAGAAAGAAAGAAAGAAAGTAAAAAGAATAATAAATTACTTAAAGTGAGCTGGCTGGCCACTATCTCCTTGCTGTGTATACGAAGAGTACCCTGATGTGAGAGCAAATCAGTTTATTGCAAGAATTGTTTTCCTACTAAAATCATCATATATATTATCTCAGTAGTAGGCTATAGATCCCTCCTGCGGCGCTCACAAGCGACCGATCGTGACAAATGAGCATTCAAATGAAAGAGAATAGAGATTATCAGTGACGAATTGCACTCATATTTCATAAATACCTATAATTTCTTTAAAAAATTACTTAAAAAAATACGAAGTGTGCGATTTGCAGATATTGTTGCTGTAGGAAAATACGCTCCATAATTGCTGGACACTTCACATTTTGGCCGCTGTGACGCCTGTTTCATTTCATTTTAAAATTCTGAGGTCTTTCCTTTATAATTTTGCATGTATTTTAGAAACTGTAAATCAAATGAATGAGTTCTCAAATCGTATAATTTAATAAATATCGAATAACCGGTGAGTGTTATGATGATCAAATTTTTAGTGATTGCCTTCTTAAGTTAGGGAACGTAGAACTTGGAATTCTAACTGAAATGTAAATACTGTAGTGTTCTATAATCATTTGGTTGAAATAAAAACATAAAACCTTTCTCCTTTAGTCTCTCATTAGGACTATAAACCTAATGGGGAAAGTGTGGTTTATGAACATGCGAGATTTCTAGCACGGGTACGCTAGTCTCATGTATTGCTTGTGACAATTCTTCAGTTCAGAATAAAAAAGAAGAGTATTCGTAGCCATGATTAGCAGACTTAGCTGATATCTGCCAGAGAGATTGATAAATGTTTCGTGAGCTGCTTTTCTATGCCATTATTACCTTCTTCACTCTTTTCATTTCCAATTCATAAGCCTCACACCCAAGCGTTTCTGTCTCTTGCCTTCCCATGCAATGGATTTACATTTTAAATTTCTACCTAGGAAGAACGTCAAACTATGCTACGCTGCAAGCCACAGGTAAGGCAACACAACCCTTCTTTTATCCCCTTTAAATCCTCCCTTTTTGTTTCATATTTCCAGTTCAAAGCACAACAGATGAATTCATATCAAGAGTTTTTGTTCATAATCCAAAGCAAATACATCTGCTTCGAGTGGCTTATTAAACCCACAACAAGATATTTACTTTGATTTAATTGGAACAGCGTGTTATTTTCATTGGCTTCACAGACGCTAACACAATACGCTGGAAATAAGGGAAATCTCTACATTGTAGCCAATCTACTGTTCTTTTGCCTGATGGCAGTGAGCATTTAAAACCTCCTCATGTAGTATATTACTGCAATACTATCAATAATAATACAGATAATAATAAACTGCAGACCTCTATAGTCTCACAGACAATTTCTCAAACACTGTACGCAGGAGAAGTTTGAACACTTTTGGCACATATTTAGGATGGACAACAATAGACTTTTTTTTTTTTTGTCGTGTAGCCTCCTGAGAGGCCGAGTGCAGGTCTTTCTAGTCGACGCCCGTGGGCGACCTGCGCGCCGGGATGAGAGATGGAATTGATGAATATGAATGAAACTGGGCAAGGATGTGGAAGGAAGCGGCCGTGGCCTGTCAGAAGGTACTGTCCCAGCATTTGCCTGGTGTTGAAATGCATACTTGGGCAGCCATGTAAGGAATGCTATGAAATGGAGTACTCATGTGGGGTGTGTCGTCTCCGAAGCGTACAAATCACTTCATTTTGTAAAGCGGGTATTAAAAGGCGGTAGCTCTACCGCAATAGAATTAGGATATTTGACCCTGGTGAGGCCAATGTTGGAATACGGCTCAGCGGTTTGGGACCCATATCAGGTAGGGCTCATCAATGAGCTGGAGATGGTACATAGGAAGGCTGCTAGGTTTGTGCTCAAGGATTTTAATCCTAGAAGTGGTGTAACTTCAACGGTAGAAAAACTAGAGTGGGAATCTCTGGAAGATGGAAGGACGAAATCCAGACTATACGCTATGTTTAACACTTACACTAATCGACCACCATGGGGAGAACTAAGCAAACGTCTGGGGAATCCCACCTACCTGAGCAGGGCAGATCATCCACATAGAGTTAAGGGGCGACCACAGCGTACAAATTATGGGAAATATTCTTTCATTAACCGTGGTATTGATAATTGGAACTCATTACCAGCCTCAGTCTTAGAGCCTTTCCCCTAACATATCGATGTGATTAAGAGAAGATTGAAATTTTGTGTAAATACTACGATGTAATTACTCTAGTTCCTAAATTGCGAATTGTGTACCCTATATTGTGTTTGATGTTATTGTTAGTAATTTTCTGTATTTGTACTATTTGCAAATAGTATATAATAATAATAATAATAATAATAATAATAATAATAATAATAATAATACACTCCGTATATCCGATTAAAACAGTAGAAAAGGATGAGCAGGAGAGAGAAATGAGATAACAATGAAAACACTTTGCAGTAGTCATAGGCTCAATAGGGAGAGAGAGAGAGAGAGAGAGAGAGAGAGAGGAGGGAGATAAATTGGGTTACAGTTAATTTTATCCTGAACGACTGAATAGTACGGATATTTGTATGTGCTTCAAAGCTTAACTATTGATGAGGTTACGTATTTTGAAACTGTGTTTATTTTCACTTTTTAAATTTTCAATATTCCAATATCTTATATTTTGAATTTCTTAATTTCCTTAATTTTTTATTGTTTAAATATTTTTAATGTTTAATTTTTGATTTATGATTTTTATTTAATTTCTTTAATTTTTTAATTTTTATTTTCATTTTTATTTCTTAACCTTTATTTTTCAATATTCAATATTAAAATTTTAATTTTTAATTTTCAATTTTTAGTTTTTAATTTTTAGTTTAAAATTTTTAATTTTTAATTTTTAGCTTTTAAAGTTTACGGTAGTTTTTAAATTTTTAATTTTAAATTTTAAATTTTAAATTTTAAATTTTAAATTTTAAATTTTAAATTTTAAATTTTAAATTTTAAATTTTATCTTTCTAAATTTTCAATTTTTAATTTTAAATTTTTTAAATTTTAAATTTTAAATTTTTAATTTTCAATTTTTATCTTTTTAATTTTTAATTTTTAGTTTTTAATTTTTGAATTTAAATTTTATAGTATTTGTAGGGGGCTCAGAAGCTCCTTTATCATACGAACATAAAGAATAAAGAATAAAAAGAAAATTTAAAGAAACAATAACTGGGAATGGATTCATACAGAGATAACAATACATGTCAGATTAATGCACTAGAAAATGGTGAGCAGGAGAGAGAAAGAGATAACAATGAAAACGCTTTGCAGTAGTCAGAGGTTCAGTAGGGAGAGGGAGAGAGAGAGGAGGGGATAAATTGGGTAACAGTGAATTTTATCCTGAACGGCTGAATACTACGAATATTTGTATGTGCTTCAAAGCTTAACTATTGATGAGGTTACGTATTTTGAAACTGTGTTTATTTTCACTTGTGTTGTATATTTTGCGGTGATAAACCACATAAATGGTACTTCACATTCTATAGTACATGTATTCGAGCACCGGATTATCGATCCAGAGAGATTTGCCACATATTTTCAGTCATTGGACACAAGTAGGCCTATAGAGGAAGCAGCTGTTCATTTGATTCCACTCAAATAATGCCGCGAGGTAAATTTTAGGAAATTAGCCGAACGCTGTGCTAGTTGGTTGACGTAGCGATACATGCCAGTGAGATGGAATGAATGTTCGCGTGAGTAGGTAATTACGTGGACGTTGACAATCGGTGGGAACCGACTGGTGTTAGAAGCAAGTACGTCCCTTTTACATATGACGTGATAGATGGCAATGGGGGGAAAGCGCGATTAGTTCACCTGGTAAACTACCCGCTTGTAAAATGATAATATCAGCAAACAAATTTGTATTTTATATGAAACCAATGAAACTGATATTGCTAATTTATAGATGTGTTATGAAGGGATTAAAAATAAAACTGTTTGAGGTCTTCAGTCTTTTGACTGGTTAAAGCAGCGCTCCATGCTTCCTTCCCTAAACTAATCGTTTCATCTCTACATAGTTACCACACCTTACATCCGAAGCAATCTGTTTTCCATACCTTGGTCTACCCCTACAGTTCTTGTCCTCGACCCTTCCTTCCATAACTAAGGTCCGTTTTCACTAACGTTAATTATCTGTTAATTCATCATTAAAGGTTATTTAACGAGCATTTTATCAAACAGAACCGCTCGTTAACTTACCACTAACAATTACGTTAAATGGCAAAATCTGACCACTCAACTCACTAAAGCATCTTTAATGTGGTGGTAAACAGCTGAACTGTGCCTTGCGCACCTCACAATGGTGGTTTGTTTCCGATTTTCACACGAGCTTTCATTTATATGAATATAAAATATGTTTGTGACAATGAAATTATAAAAGCTCACACTCATTACTAAGTTTTAATACCAAGGAAGACGAATACGGAAATTTAAAAAAATAAGTATCTCCGAAGAGGGATTCGAACTCCTTCCAGCTACGCATAATATAAGGTGCGTTAGAAAAGTAATGAGCCGGAGGCTGTAATGCTCAAACTGGTGACGACATCGGCTAATCGTGGCGTGTGTAACGAGGTGTGGTTCCGACCAGAGCGTGGAAGGTCACAGCCCGTCGCTAGAGGGCACGCGTGCACGTCACGTGACGATACAAAGCGAGCAGCAGCATACATCAATCGTCCAACACTGCCAGTCGCATTGCAAACAGAGACATGGAGACGTCAAAAGAAGAGCAAAGAGGTGTTGTTCGGTTTCTGACAGCGAATGGAGTAGGGGGAACGGAAATTCATCGCCGAATGTCACAAGTGTACGGCGAACACTGCATGTCCCTTACAAGGGTCAAGGCGTGGCACAAGCGCTTCAGGGAAGGACGGGTGTCGTTACCTGATGATGCCCGGGCTGGGGCACCCCCCTGCATTACCGATAACAACGTCCAGCTGGTTGATGCACTCATTACCCAGGACCGTCGAGTGACAGTGAACGCCATAGCCGCCGTGGTCGGATAGAGTGTCGGAAGTGAGCACAACATCATGAAGGAACGGCTGCACTTGCGGAAAGTGTGTGCCCAATGAGTGCCCCACAGTCTTCAACCACACCAGGAAGCATGTCGAATGGCCTACTGTCTTGGTCTTGGTTGGGCGATTGATGCATGCTGCTGCTCGCTTTGTATCGGCACGTGACGTGCACGCGTGCCCTCTAGCGACGGGCTGTGACATTCCACGCTCTGGTCGGAACCTCACCTCGTTACACACGCCACGATTAGCCGATGTCGTCACCGGTTTGCGCATTCCAGCCTCCGGCTCGTTACTTTTTGAACGCACTTTATACATTCAGAGTCTGCAGCGCAACCGCTTACGCTACGAAGTCAACTTGATGAGCGCGTCCTTTTAAGCTATCTATTCACCCAACTACCAGTTTTCCTAAATACTTTGTTCATATCATTTTAAGCTTTTGCCACGAATACGGTCTTCTATATTTCCCTTCCTTTATAATTATGATCGGGAAAGTCTCAAGGAAGCATCGCAAACTACAATCAGTGCTAGACGCTTCTTGTTCTGTCCGCCATTCTCTCCGAAATGAAACCGAGTCCACGCATGCGCGAGAGTCATAAATCTTATTTAATTAATTGCGAACCCGAATGGCCTCGTGAAATGCGTCGATGATAATCACGCATTAAATCTCGTATTTAAGTTAAATGGGAATTAACTAAATAATCGTTAGTGAAGAGTTGGTGAAAACGGCCCTAAGTTTGCAATTCCTGGGTGTAGCCTATCAGTTTGTGTCATGCCAAACAATGTCATCTCTTGATTAGCAGTCACCAAAAAGATCTCTCTTCTCCCACTCTTCTTTATATAGCTGCATATTTTTGTTCCTCTATCTACCCATCTGATCTTCACCATTCTACTGTTAAAGAAAGCTTTCCAGTCGGTCTACACAAATTGTGCCCAATCACATTAGGCTTGAAACAAGTATTTACATGCCCTAACCTGAAAGAAATAATATAATTAAAATACAACACGCTTTTACGTACAAAAATGACGGCATTTACATGCATACATACGTACTTTCGTACATAATAGCGGGTTATTTTAGTTAATACAGAAGTACATTTTATATCTTCTGTACTTCTGACGACAACAACAACAACGAAATTGGCCTGCAAGTGAAGTTTGGATCCGTTGGCAAATATAAATTTGAACAGTTTTTATTTATTTATTTATAGAAACTCTGAAGGAAGGAAGGAAGGAAGGAAGGAAGCTTGTAGTTTAACGTGACAGTTAATCTCGAGATCATGAGCCACGGGACCTCCTTTTTACGTGGAATCCGAACCACAGGGCATGGCATTTCACTTTGATAATCTCACATGCAATGACCGGGAATCGAACCCGGACCGCCTTGGTGAGAGGCATACAGCTAGACTGCTGAGCCACCACGCCCCACTATAGAAACTCTAATTATGACTTTCTGGACAATTATATTGACAGTGAATATGAGGTTGGAGGAGATATTGTGATATATAGAGTGACGGTGAAGATGCGAACATCAACCATGTGGTGTAGGGTTCTGTTTCGTACCTTTATTTGAACGATACCGGGTGAGTTAGCCGAAGTCGTTACGGCATGACTGTTGGCAGTCGCTCACATTCGGGAGGCGAGGAGGTTCGATTCCCCCCGCCGGCAACCTTGAAGATGGTCTTCTGTGGTTTCCCATCTTCCTTCCAGGCAAATGCCGGGGTTGGTCCCTCACTATAGGCCACAGCCGCTACCTTCTCGTCCTTTCATTACAACTTTCCTCCCCAACGGTACTTGTAGCTCACCCATTGGGTGTCCGTCTCGAAGCAGCTACAAAACTGGCGAGCCGAACATGTCCTCGGACACTCCCGGCACCAAAAGCCATACGCTAAAAAAAAATTGAACGATATCACAGTTGTGTCCATGTTAAGAATTTGAATATCATCAAAAGTGCAAATAGAGAACATGCTTAATTTCTATGTGTTATCTTTGTTAGTTAAATAACTACAAAATCTATTTTTAGCCTACTTCTCACATTTTGCAAAAATGAGGAAAAAGTAGACTTATAAGATCGATCCGGGCAAATGTGTGTCTGTCTGTCTATCTGTCTGTCCTTCTGTCTGTCTGGCTGGCTGGCTGTGTGTGTGTCCGTCCCCCTATCAACTCCGAAATGGCTGCAGCAATCGAAACAAAATTTGGTAGGAGTAAAGACCTATACCTGAATATCTCAATGCAGTATTTGAAAATGATATTAGTGCTACCAACTGCTGAGAAATCGCAATTGAAATTTGAGCTCCATGTTGGATATCTTGGAAGGTATGAATGGGAGCTATTTCAAAATTGGCAAACGTATAGTTAATGATATTTCAGTTTAATTTCCAGGAGGCCATACATGGCAGTGTTGCCAAAATGATTATAAGACTGCTGATAGGACCAAATTTTAAATGCATATAACTTCTACACTATCAATTGGATTTCAACCAAATTTCGTATGTGCTATGTGTACATAAACACATATGACTGAGCGTATTCTTAAGAGCAACCAGGGCTGCCAACTGTTAATAATTGCTCTCTCTATTTTTATCCAAATACCAATATATCTGAATGTATGCAAGCCGACTGCTTTAAACTATGCACACTTATAGTACCCGACATTCTAGGTTAATTTGGAGTAACTAATATACGTCAGTGTTACCAACATGATTATAAGCCTGCTGATAGGACCCATTTTTAAATACATGTAACTTCTATAGGCCTACTATCAGTTGGATTTCAACCAAATTTCGTATGTGCTATGTGTAACATAACAGATATGACTATAAGTATTCCTAAGAGCAATCAGGGCTGCCAACAGTTAATAAATGCTGTCTATATTTTTTACCCTAATATCAATATATCAGAAAGTATGCAAGACAACAGCTCTTTACTTTGCACACGTATAGCACCTGACATTCTAGATCAATTAGGAGTAATTAATATAAGGCAGTGCTGCCAACATGATCCTATGCCTGCTGATAAGTCCAATTTTAAAATACATGTAACTTATATACTCACAAATGGATTTCATCCAAAATTGGCACAATAAGATATCATAATATTTCAGATTATTTCTGACCAGCACACGCATGCCATTGTTGCCAACATGATTTTACGTGTGCTGATAGAACCAGTGTCGAACTGCATGTAACGTCCATTGGACTTCAACCAAATTTTGTATTCTGTACCCTAAGAGATGGAACTAAGAATATACTCAGTCACCAAGGCTGCCAACTGTAAGTTAGTGCTCTATTAGGCTACATTCTTCTTCTTCTTCTCCTTCATCTTCTTAGCGTCATCCCGTAGGAACGGGGTCCGCTTTTTGGATCAATGCACGTCATTTCTTGCGATCTAATGCTTCGCGCAATTTCAAGTTTCTTGATCTTAAATCAGCGTTAATAGTGTCCAGCCACCGCAATTTTGGTGTCCCACGCTGTCTCTGGCTGTCGACCGTTAGATGGCAGGCCGAGCTGATGACTGAACTTTGTGGTGCACGGACAACGTGCCCATACCAACGGAGTATACCAGGTATATTTCGAACTAATTAGACATTTCGATATTACCAACTTAATTTCGTCATTATTCTAGGTAGGTCCATATAGGCTACTGTAGATTAATCATTGGCATGAATCTTAATTTTAAGAAAAGTAGGCTCTTTAGTTCGTCACGGAACTCCTTCTTTAATAATTGCATATTCTTGAGATAAAATAAATGAACGTTTGTCTGCATTTCCTCAATTTTCACGGAATTTTGCGTCATTAACGCGTTTTAGAATGTTCTATGACGGATGCGCACATTATTATTATTATTATTATTTTTTTTTTTTTGTCTGTCGGTCTGTGAATCGGGTTGTGCCCTTATAATTTGAGAACGGCTGGGTTGATCAACGTAAAATTTGGTACGGATATCCATCAGTGCCAAGACACTAATATTTTATGTTATTATCGTAAAAAGGGAGGCTATAGGGAAAACCTCACCAAATACATGCCACGATAGGCGTAGAAGGACGTGACAAAGCTCATTTTGAGCACCTCAAGGTGAGTCTCCTCAGGGATCCCTATAACCATATTTTAAGACCCGAAAAACAACATTTTCCAAGAAATTCCCAGAAATACTAACTAACTTCAGTGTGATATACTGATGAAGGAATGGCAAGCCCGTAACCATTTCAACAGTGACACAATTGATAAAGCTTGGTCATTAATACCGAAGATCGGGTACTTCTGCTAGTGTGTACACAATAATATAATACATAGAATTGAAAGGGTAGCGGCTCTTGAAAATCCAATCTTTGTTAGAAGCCATGGTTCCCATCTGTTGTACAGATGTCCCTTAAGACAAATGACAACCCTCTACCTTCAGAACATCCACAATCTGCCTCGTTTTGCCATTTGGAGCCAGTTATCTTATTGATCTCAATATTCTGTTTCCTCTTCTCTTGTTCTTTTTCATCTTTGTCGTTTGTACTCATTCATGTCTCTTTAGCCTTATTCGCTTTCCCTTTTATGCTATCTCAAAGACATAGCTTTCTTTCTACACCATTCCTGAAAACCTCTCAACAATACTAGGATTACTTTTTTTCTTCCTTTTATATCCTCAACTCTTGAGTTTTATACCTGCCTCATTTTCTTTAAGCGCACCCTCTACGTCCACCCCTGCATCTCAGCAGACTCACTCACTGTAGCCATGCCAATAAGAAATGCAGTTTTGCCAACTTCAAACACACAAAGACATGCAGACACGTTTGTTCAAATTGGCCCCATCTTTTAGCGAGCCTTATCGTCCACGTCTCTCCCCAATGGAGAGCAAACACACACACACACGGTCGACTCGTCCGTTTTTGCATACAATACTTGAATATATAAACGTGTACTCTCTCTGTTTACAAAGAATATACCACAGCACACTCTTTATTATTTCTTGCATTCTCTATTAGGTACAGCGCTCCACGCAGCGATATGAAGCAACACAAAATATACCAAGCATGCTAAAAATATTACCAGCATTCATTCCTGTATTCTCGAATAAAGTGACACGAGGTCCCAAACTTTATTGTATCCACAACATATGACCCATTCAATTTGTGAAAGTAAGAGTTGGCATCTAAAGCACAAAGTAGCCTACTTGATACAATTTCCTTCAATGGGTGAATTAAATTTCCAATTACAGGGTAAAAAATTAATAAATTTAAAAAATGGAAAGAATAATTATTAAATAAAACAAAATAATAATAATAAAATAATAACAATAATAATCAAATATAATAAAATAAAATAAAATAAAATGATTAAATAATAAGCACGGAATATTCCTATATGACCAAGGTTTAACTAGTTATTATTTCAGAATGATTTTCCTACATACAACAAGGAAAGTCCCACATGAGCAGAAAATGTACTTAGCTGGTGTTGCTAGGTCCAGTTGACCACTCAAGTAATGTAGCTAGTTCAACAGAGCACTTCCCGATGTCATCGCAACAGTTGCTTGCTGACAACTGGGCACCTTGAAGGTACTGGGAATACCAAATTACTTTTGCGAAAAGAATGTCACAGAACAAACACAATTGAGGGTGGTCTCATGGACTTCATAACTCTTGGTGAGGGCTAACTACGGAGGTACGGCTTCGGTGGCGTAGTTGGTAGCATGCTGAACTGCTGTGCTCAAGATAGTGGGTTCAAATTCGGCCGGATTTTTTAAGAGCGTTAAAATCCTTCAGTATGCCTTCCTTCTGAGGGGAAGTAAAGCCGGCGGTCCCATGTCATAGATTTATGACATGCAATAGATCCTTCCACTAACTAAACTTGGTGAAGTTAAATTTCTAGGTTAGATTTTATTGAAACTCTCTATCATAGTTCCAACGTTCACCACTAGCTGTCAGTAACATCTGGTAGCGAAAGTTGGAACTACTTGAAATTGAGTGGAACTTGTAGCTCACCCTATGGGTGTCCGCTTGAAGCAGCTACAGCCTCTGGCGAACGAACATGTCCTCGGACACTCTCGGCACTAAAGCCATGCGCTAAATAACTAACTAAATAACTACGGAAGTTACACTGATAATCGGGTAGCGTAGTGTTGACGTGGAGATATCGTTTGATGTTGATCCATCTAGACTCTATGCGACATTCTGGTCCTTGAGTCCCATGTATTTGCCTGGAGTAGAAGTGCCAGGTGCAGCTTCCATGGGGGAGGAGCTCTGAACTCTGTACTCTGTGGAAGACGGATCTGGGCGGGGAAGTCCTCAACCCCGACACGGCGCGTCCCAATGGCTGAAAGGGGCTCTTGTTGAGAGTGGTACTTGCACCCGCGGATCAACTGAGGACATGATATAGTGGCAGCAGCTATATCATTATTGTTGATACAAGATCGATCTGTCGACCTTGCATCAGCAAACAGCTGCATCATATCATGGCATCCTTGGATGTTGGGATGTGATGTGGTTACTGCGCATTGAGGAAGGCAACGGGAAACCACCTCAATTATTTTTCCCCAGGATAATCTTCATGGCTGAAAACCCAATTACATTGGCCCTTAGTCCCAGGCAGACCTTAAGTGGTCAGAGGGTGCGAAGAATCTCCCGGTCAGCCCTGAAGATAGGAACGTGGAATGTACGGAGTATGTTTGAAGCAGGAAAGATTCACAATACAATTCATGAGATGAAGAGGATGAATGTGTCCATAATGGGTATAAGTGAGATGAGATGGCCGGGGACAGGAGATTGTAATGTGGAGGATTGCATGATATACTACAGTGGTAATAATGATGCCAGGCATTTGCATGGAGTGGGTTTTATAGTGGACAAAAGTTTGCAGTCTGCTGTTATCAGTTGTATACCATTCTCCAGTAGAATAATGATGTTAAAGTTACGTGGTAAACCTTTCCACATTAATCTCATTCAAGTGTATGCCCCTACTAGTGACAAAAGCGATGAAGATGTTGAGGAATTCTATGCCCAAATTCAGACCGTCCTCAAAGACACCAAAGAACATGATGTAACCCTTGTTATGGGAGATGTTAATGCAAAGGTTGGGAAAGGTTCTGAAGAACACATTGTGGGCCAGTGGGGTCTCGGACAAAGAAACAACAGAGGGGATCGTTTAGTGCAGTTTTGTAGAGAGGAGAACTTTGTCATTGCTAATACTTGGTTTAAGCTTCCTGCCAGGAGACTTTATACGTGGAAAGCACCTGCTGATAGTCCAGACAACATAATAAGAAATCAAATTGATTTCATTCTAATTAAAAACAGATTTAGAAACAGCGTGATTTTTGCAAAAACCTATCCAGGAGCAGATGTTCCTTCTGACCACAATCCTCTCATTAGCAAAATTTGTGTCCGGCTTAACAAGATTCCGATAAAAACAACGCAAAATAAATATGATACTGATGCCCTTCGGGAAATAAATACTAGGTCACAGGTGGCTGCTGCTCTTGCCACTGATCTTAAGACGTTGAATTCAAATGACATGCAGCCCTTGGAACTTTGGGACACTTTTAAAACCTCATTGAAGAGGGTTGGAGATCATTTTCTTAAGAACAAGAGACAACATAAAAAAGGAAGGCATGGATGACGGATGAAATATTGAATCTAATGGATAAACGAAGAGAAGTCAAAGGAAGAGATAATGAAGAATATTGGTTTATTCATAGATTGATAAAGAATAAGATCAGACAAGCCAAGGAAGTTTGGATGTCAGATAGGTGCAAAGAAATTGAAGAACTTAATAGTAAATATGATACTTTCCAGGTCCATAAGAAAATCAAAGAAGTTTCAGGTAGACACAGGAAAAGAAACACAGTCAACTTAGTTGATAGTCAAGGTAACACGGTACCGGTATTTGAAGTTGAAGAAAAACTACAGGTTTGGGAGAAATATATACAAGAGCTTTTTAATGATGATCATCGTCCTTCCCGACCCGAAATTCCTTCAGTTGTTGGACCCATGATCACCATGGATGAAGTGAAATATGCGATTAGGATAGCGAAAAATGGTAAGGCTCCTGGTCAAGAGGACATTCCAGTGGAATTATTGAAGATCTTGGATGATGATAGCATTGTGACGCTCACTAATTTATATAACAAGATATACGACACGGGCATATTACCAGAAGACTGGCTCTTGTCTACATTTATCGCTCTTCCGAAGAAACCGATGGCTAAGTCATGTAGTGACTTCAGGACAATCAGTCTGATGAGTCATGTGCTCAAGATATTTCTCAAAGTTATCCATAATCGCATATACAGGAAATGCGAGATGAATATCAGTGACACGCAGTTTGGGTTCCGCAACGGTCTAGGAACTCGTGAGGCATTATTTGCGCTTCAAGTTCTTTTCCAGAGATGCCGTGAGGCGAATCAGGATGTATATGCATGTTTTCTGGACTATGCAAAAGCCTTTGACCGTTGTCAGCATGATAAGTTGTATAATGCACTCAAGAACTCAGGAATAGTTGAGAAAGACATTCGGATCATCATTAATTTATACTGGGGTCAAAAGGCTAGTATCAGAATTGATGGACATATATCGAGATCAGTGGAAATAATGCGTGGTGGGAGACAAGGATGCATTCTTTCACCACTTCTTTATAATATCTATGCAGAACAGATTTTCTCCGAGGCACTTGATGGCATTCAACAAGGTATTAAGGTCAATGGTAATTATATTAATAATATACGGTACGCAGATGATACTGTATTGATTGCAAATAGTTTCGAAGGACTTAAAGAGATTGTTACTATGGTGTATCAAAAGAGTAAACAATATGGCCTTGACCTCAACATTAAGAAAACAAAATATATGATAATATCGCGAAAACCAGCATTGTCACAAGTCCTTTTAGTCGATGGACATCAGATTGAGCGAGTCAAGAGTTTGGTATATTTAGGACAGAATATTAATGAGAATTGGGATCCTTCGGTTGAAATAAGATGCCGTATAGAGAAGGCTAGATCCATCTTTATGACAATGAAACAACTACTATGCTGTCGAGATCTCAGTATGACGCTTAAGAAAAGAATTGTGAAGTGTTATGTTGTCCCCACCCTTCTTTATGGTGTTGAAGCTTGGACCTTGTCCGTAGCTACAGAAAAGAAGATTCGAGCTTTTGAAATGTGGATATACCGGCGGATTCTTAAAATTTCGTGGACAGAACATGTGAGTAATGCCGAAGTTCTTCAGCGTGTGAGCAGCCAACCTGAGCTGTTAAACACAATTAAGAAGAGGAAATTGGAATACTTGGGACACATGATGAGAAATCCAAAATACCGTCTGCTCCAAGTTATACTTCAGGGTAAAATTGAAGGACGGCGTGGACCAGGAAGGAGACGAATAACTTGGATGGATAATTTAAAAACCTGGTTTGGGCTGTCTTCCACGGAACTCTTCAGGATTGCACAGGATAAGAAGGTGTTAGCCATGGTGGTAGCCAACGTCCGTATCGGATAAGGTAGAAGAAGAAGAAGAAGAAGAAGAAGAAGAAGAAGAAAAAGAAGTGGGAAAACACAGTAAACCACTTCTTAGATGTTCGAAATGGGGATCGGACCCATCCCTTCTCAATTCAGCCTCACGTGACTTAGTGTAGCCCGTTGACAGAACTGGGAATCGTACCGGACCTACGTTGTGACAGACAAGAGTGCTAGTCTCTACGCTCAGGGCCGTGGAGAGCGACGACGGGCCCTGGGGCTGGAATCTCCCGGGCCCCCCTCTAAAACCAAATTCTGTAAAATCCTCGCAAATTTGCACAAACTCATTTTGCAATTTTTTTTATTTGCACTAAATGTTCATCACGAAATCAATTACAAGAGCATAAAGAGCCAGCAAGCAAGCAAGAAATAGTAATAATAATAATAATTTTTATTTTTTTATTTTTTTAGGGGAAGAAATGCATTTACGCACAGAGTGTCGGGCTCCTGCTCCTGAGTAGCAGACTACCGACTAAAACTCCCCCGTTACTTCTGAACACTAGCCTGGAACCGTTTAGCACATTACTTCAGGCTAGAGTCATTTTATATTTGCCTGTAGGGCACTCTTCCGTAATGAATCATCTTCAGTGGCGATCCAGATCCGTCTTCTTTGTTCGGAGGATATCTTCAACAAAGCTTGCTACCAGTTTCCAGTTTTCCTCATTTTGTAGCATCACTGCAACAATATTGTCCGGGGATATCTCTACATCAATGTGATCTTGAAGAGACTGCCTATTTTGGACCCACCGTCCACAAGAGAAGAAGGTGTGATTAGCATTATCTAATTCATTGATACAGTAGATGCAATCTGATGAATCCACCTTCCCCATCTTCTTAAGATAGGAACAGAAGTACCCATGGCCAGTCAAGAACTGAGTGAGATAGTAACCAACCTCACCATGTTTCCTCTCTGTCCAAACCTGCACCTGAGGGATCATTCTCTTAGTCCATTGGCTTTGATCTCCTTGCTCCCATTTGATCTGCCAATTTTGAAAGGTTTGTACTCTTGCCGATCGTCTTGCATTTTGTAAACCCATATCAGATTTCCTCAAGTAAATGTTCTTGCGTTCTTTCGCAAGAAAAAAAATCGGAATAATCCCGGCAATAACGAGAACTGCTTCCTCAGAGACCGTGCGATATGCAGATGCCACGCGCAAAGCACCCCGCCTCTGCACTTGCGCCAGTGGCTTCCTATAAATTTCCTTATCCAGGGCATCCGCCCATATTTCCGCTCCATACAGCAGAACTGAATGGATGGCTGTCATCAATAGTCTTCTCTTACTAGATTTTGGCCCACCAACATTGGCCATGAGCCGACTGAGGGACGTTACTCCTCTGGCTGCCTTATCTGCAGTCCGTCTAATCTGTTCTCCAAAATTCATTTTACTGTCGATCATGATGCCCAGGTATTTTGCTGCTGGCTGCGTCTCTACTAGAATTTGTCCTACCTGTATTGGAAGTATTGTCTGAATTCTCTTCTTTGTTAGGATGACAATTTCCGTCTTACTAAGTGCTAGAGACAGACCATGTTCCTCCATCCATCTATTGATTTTGCGCATTACCATATTGAGTCGCAACTGTGCCTGCTCGACACTTCTTCCTGCTACAAGAGCAGCAACATCATCTGCATATCCTACTAGAATAGTTTCTTCAGGCATTTCAAGCCTCGACAAGCTGTCGTATGTAACATTCCAGAGATCAGGTCCTAGAATCGAACCCTGGGCAGCCCCAGCCGTGACTTGTACTCTACGGATCCCTTCTGTAGTATCGTAGAGCAGAGCACGATCCTTCAAGTAAGAGTCTAAGATCCGAAGGAGATACCTTGGAACATGGAATGAAAATTCTAGAGCATCCATGATATCAGCCCATTTGACAGAGTTGAAAGCGTTTTTAACATCCAGTGTAACAAAAAGAATCACCCGGCGAGAGTAATGATTATAACTCTCCGCTCTTCGTACTTTATCGGCGACTTCTTGCACTGCATCCAGTGTCGACCGGCCTACCCTGAATCCAAATTGTCTTGGTGATAAATCGCCGGCTGCGATTATTGCTTCAAGCAATCTCCGTCTTATGAGTTTCTCAAATAGTTTGCCTGTTGTGTCAAGCATACAAAGTGGGCGGTACGATGATGGTAACTCAGGGTCACCCATGCCCTTACTAATGAGCACTAAGCGACAGATCTTCCAGCGAAAGCTAAAGATTCCTGCTTTCATGCACACATTGAACATTCTCAACAATAACAACAACATATCTTGATCAACTATTATTTTCAGAACCTCATTAGGAATCCCATCCGGCCCCGGAGCCTTGTTGTTCCGTAAAGAATGCGTTGCAACCCGAAGTTCATCTTCAGTAAACAGTGGGAAGTCCAGATCACATTCAAAATTCCTCTCAGGTCTTGTGGGATGAGTTGGAAAAAGGGTTTGAACAATGGTGTTCATAATATCATCCTCCATGATGCACGATGTTCTGTGACTTCCAAGTTTCTGTGTTACAATTTTGTAACCCAAACCCCATGGATCAGTGTCAATATCTTCCTGAAGCTTTCTCCAACTCTGAACCTTGCTCGTAGTTATGGCTTTCCGAAGTAGCTTCTTTGCTGCTTTATGCTCCGCTGATTTTTCATTAGCTTCTTCCCGATTTCTTGCTCTCTGGGCAAGACGGCGAAGCCTGAGGCAGTTCTTCCTTAATTCTGCTATCTCTCTGGTCCACCAGTATACAGGGCTCTTTCGGTGACGTGGTACTGAGGAGGGCATCGAAACATCACAAGCTGACGTAATAATTTTCATGGTTGCAGAAACCAGATCCTCAACCTCAAACTCTCTCCGTGCTTCAGCACTTCGAATCTGTTCTGCACCCTTCCCAATGATATCTTTGAACTTGTCCATGCTAATCCTATTTACATTCCACCGTTGACATTTCTGGGGAGGTACTTCCCGTCCCTGAACATTTGATTCAAAGTCAAAGGCGATGAATTGATGATCGCTAGCACAATAATCTTCCAACACTTTCCATCTCTTAATGAATGGCACAATTACTTCTGATGCCAGGGAGACATCCGGAATTGTTCCTTCACATCCTGGACGTCGGAAAGTTGGAACTGTACCAATATTTAATATTAGAAGGCCTATCCTGGATGCCATCTCTAGAATGTACTTACCCCGGGAATCTGTACTTGGCATACCCCATTCCACTGCTTTGGCGTTAAAGTCTCCAGCCACTATGACACTATCTGTGGCGTTTAGAATTGCATCTTCCAAAGAATTTACTTTGCGGCGGAAGTGCTCAATTGCCTCATTAGGAGTTAGGTAAACACTAAAATAGGTGACCCTTCTGGTCTTCACCCAAACATAACCATCAGAACTTCCATGATCCTTTATAATAACTTTTCTAGAATCCAACACCCAGATTGCAGAAGTGCCAAGTGTGTCACTGAACCAAAGAGATGACTCTTTATCTTTATACTGTTCGCTGATTAGCAAGAGATCGCTTTGCTTCTCTGTGACTAGCTGACATAGCAGATCATTGGCTGTCTTACTTCTATGTAGATTGGCTTGAAGTATACGAATCATTTGAACCTCAGTGCCTTTTCTTTGTCCAAAGCTTCTCTGAAGACCTTACACTGGCCAGATCCCATAGCATGTGCTAAATCTTTGATAAAACCTCGTTCTTCACAAAGAACACATTTCTTTGAGGCCGTACATCCTCTAGCTTTGTGACCTGTCCCGCCGCAATTGTAGCAAAGTTTACTTCTATCTGTGCCTTTGCAGTTGCTAGCAACATGTCCATAGTCCAGACATCTATAACAACGAGATACCATGATCCTCCGTCTAATCCTGCAATTGACCCATCCTATGGTGATATGATCTTGCCTCAAGAGCACATCTGCATCACTAGTTGTTAATGTGACAACAGCCATCTTCACTTCTATTAATAATAATAATAATAATAATAATAATAATAATAATAATAATTATTATTATTATTATTATTATTATTATTATTATTATTATTATTATTATAGCATGCTGAACTACAATGCCCAAGATCGCGGGTTTAAACCCGGCCGAAGTCGTCGGATTTTTAAGAGCGTTAAAATCCTCCAGTATGCCTTTATTTGGAAGGGAAGTAAAGCCAGTGGGTCCATGTCATAGATTTATGGCATGTAAAAGAACCTACCACTACAATATTGGTAGTGTGTAGCCAAAATTTGTAGGTTATTTGGTTAGAAACGCTCTATCAAGTTCCAACGTTCCCCGCTGGGTGTCAGTGACAGTGGCGTCTGGTAACCAAAGTTGGAACTACTTGAAATTGAACTTGTTGTGGAGTCTATGGGCGTTGAATTGAAATGTACTGCTATGACCATTGGCTGCAATTCATATATAATAATAATATTTCAATGACATATTCCAATTAATCCAGGCTATATTTATTATCATAAGCAGAGCGGAATTACTATCAATATAAATAAGTTAATGCTGGTATGTAAAATTTACAACATTGAAAGTGGATGAATGCATCCAAAATTATTTGCAAATTCAATGTTTATACCTGACAAGCGCGTACTAATGCATTATTTTCAATTAAGAAAAAATAATATCAGATTAAAGCCATCGAAAATTAGGTACCGTAATAATTTTCATTAAATTCACTATACTGTTTTGGCATTTGACAAATCTAAATTTGTCTCGTTGAGGTAACATTGTAAGCATACATAATGTTCAGATTTTAAGTTCTGCAGATCCTCTTTGATATCAATAACTTTAGAACTTCAGTGATACTCGTAAAAGCAATATGCTCGTTTGTCATACACAAATTTGAAAAAAGTTGCATTTACCGGACCAGTAATTGCATGGCTTTTACAGTATTTAACTTTGGGAAAATACTCACATCGAAAAAAGCTGTTGTCCATTAACTCGGAAACAGGTGGGTTAGAATTCCATCGTCGGTGATTCTATGCTTATTTTCCATGATTCATCGTTTTAACCCGTACATTCATTTCCTCCTCAATTCTATCCCTACCTCATAAGACCAATTAATCAACAGGAAGTTCATCTCACTGAACTGCATGTTAAAAGAGGTGGAAAGGGTATACTGTACACTGTGCAGTACTACGGCCTCTGTGAAATATGACGTAATCTCTTTTCATAATAAAAACATGATTTTTACAAAAAGTCAAGACGTATTTTAAAATACGTTTTACATATAGTGTTTTTATGTTGACATTCTTAAAATTTGCTGACCTTGAAGAGTCACGCCCTTGGTTCTAAGCCTAAACACTGATAGGTAAGTGTTTTGTTTGAACGGCGATCAGACATCTTTGTACATTAAACAAAGCAAAATATATTTTCATAATTAACCACAGGTATACAGTACTCATACTTAACTCAAGTTATTATGTGCTATCAGTAGATTGCAGCTGTTCAGTGATTGTTTTCACAAAAAAAGAAACTGTGAATTTTAACTATATTTTGTAATTGGCAGTCAGTGGATTTCTTATATTTTAATATTGCATTGCAGTAAGCAAAACTAGAGCCAGATTCTCCTAAAAATCCTGAATCCTATCTATGACTGGTGACCATCATGGGCGGATTTAAGCCAAGATTATGGGGGATTGGGCACACCGGGGATCTTGGGGTATGGAATATCACCAAGCTCAGAGTGGGGTCCGGGGGCCCTCCTCCGGAAAAGTTTGCAAAAATTAGGTCCAAATTATTGAGTTATAGGATAGACCATTTGGGTGATTATTTTTGGGATATTTTGGAGTAAAAATTTGGTGACCATTGACATATAGTGGCTATAGAAAATACTCTCTGATATTGAAGTAAAAGCTCTCACATCTTCAAGTAAGACCCCGTGGTGTAGCTCACCAATGACCGTGATTGGGGCCTACAGCAAGTCTACAGATCGGAGGTTCGAATCCGGGCGCTGACAGCGGCTATCCTGAGTGTGGCTTTTCACACTCCCTCCAGACCAATGCCGGGGCAGTACCTTATTTCAAGTCCAGGGACACCTACCCTACTCTTAACCCTAATAATTACAGTAATAGTCGCGACGGCCAACGCATTCCCAGTCGGCAACTAAGAATACGACATGCGATTTATCATGTCACAGAGGCCATAGCACAGCACAGTGTATACCCCGCTTTTCACCCAGCAGTTGATGGTTTTAAGAGGGTCTAAGTTTTTACTCTCCAAGACAAATAGTTACAACAATGTTGCCAATACACCTCACTTATTATACAAAAAACCACTAGCCTCCCCTTCAGTCTACACAATTCGCATATGTTTTGGTTTTCTATTTTGTTCGCTTCATCAATATTTGTGAAAAGTACTGCTTTACAGTCAACTTCATTCAATTATGTGGAAGCCTTCAGAAACAAACCGTAAAACTAACGCGTCAGCAAATACTGAATTATATCTACAGTACTATTTGATGCAAACCATCCCCAACCGAGCGCCAATGGTTCATTGCCCGCCAGTGATAATAGACCTAATAGCTACCAAGTACACGGGTTGAATGTTGCAAGCCCCTAAATGAATGAATATCTGTAACGACAAACAGGCCTTTTATTAACTGTTGAGTAAGACTACGAATAACACCGCAGTCGGGAAGCCAAATCCTGCATTCCTGCCGCGGCTTCGTCAGGAACCGGGGTCATTTCTAAGTCGTAGATAAAGAGGGCAATTAATGTTATGTTTAATGGTACTGAGACGTTAAAGCGTATCACGAAAGGGATTGATTCGCAAGGGAAAATATCTCTTCGCGTCCTGAAAAATAAGTGCCTTTGCACATCCTCCTAGGACGCCGGGCCCCCCTGGGAGGGTCGGGCCCCGGGGCACCAGCCCTGCCTGTCCCCCCCTCTCGTCGGGCCTGTCTACGCTACGAGGTGAACTTTTTAACTGATGGTCATAATTAGGGCCCAGATGTTGATGACATGTCATGTTTTTACTGAGCTGTCTAAAACAATGCTGAAGTACATAGAAACTCCGGAAGGGCCACCCTTTCCTGAAATATGTCATTTTTATTTTGCATCTTTTTGCATTTTTTTGCTATTTATCCATTTTAAGAGCATATTTTAAAGTTTGGTAGATTTTTTTGGTCATATTTTAGAGAAATCGGTCTTTTAAGGTAATTTTTTTCAATGTAGTCATGCCACAGCTTTATATGAGGCCATTACGTCTCTCCGAGTTAGCAACAAACGACGTTCCTCACTTCAAGTACGCTCTGATCACATCAGTTGATGTTGAACGCAGCTTTTCGAGATATAAAAACGTGTTGACTGATAACCGCAGATCATTTACATTTGACAACAGAATGACATTCGTAGTGCAGTGCAACTCAGACTAAAGTGAACATAAACCTTTTGTTAAGTGCTAGAAATCTATTTTGATTGACTTTTCAGTTTTAGCTTAAGATGTCATTTTTGAAATATTTTATAGTGCATTTTTCGATTTTTTCGGTCATTTATTACAGTCATTTTTCAAAAATGTTAAGTGCATTTTTAAAACCTTTTTACGGCATCAACATCCGGGCCCTAGTTATAATAATAATAATAATAATAATAATAATAAATATTATTTTCATAAAATGAAATCTATCGTAATATATTGACCGTCCTTGAAGTCCGCTACAACAGTCCTATTAGTCTATTGTTATCATCATTAAGAAGGTTAAAGAAGCCATCCTGGTTGATGTAGCAGATCCCAATACCAACATCTGAAAGGCAAAGCACGACGATAAGATCTCCAAATTGCCTACAGTATCAAGACCTAATGGAGCATATCAGGAAGCAATGGCAGATTGAAAAGATGATCATACCAATTGTTATATCAAGCACTGGCATTGTACCAAGGAATCTACTTCATTGGTAGAAGGAACTTGATGTAGACACGAATGTATACACGTCAATGCGAAATCAGTCATCGTTGCGGCAACCAGATTAAATTGAAAATTCATGGACCAGTGAAAATATGTTATTTTTAAAGCTGGTGTTTATGCTCTGATTTCTTATAATCTGTGTAGTTGCCATGCAGCCTATTTGCCAGATAATGTTCTGAGAGTGAAGTAATAAATAATAATAATAATAATAATAATAATAATAATAATAATAATAATAATAATAATAATCATCATCATCATCATCATCTTTCAAGTTGAAGTCATTTTGGCGTTTTCCCTCTCCAATTTCAACGTTTCATTTTGCCCTGCCATCTGAAGCGGGATGGTCGAACTCCGCTAATTAGGTTGAACCCAAACAGTCCTGTCAGCTCACGCTAATGGGTTTGGGAAGAGAGTGGGGGTAGGCAACCTCCCCTGAGTTGACTGACAGATGGACTCCCTGGAGTTTCCTTAGATATAATCAGTGTAGTCAAAGAGGTGGAGAATTGAGAATTATAGGAAACTATACATTTTATAACAGTGAGTTGTCAAGGCGGGGCCAAAAGTGGAGGTGTCCAAACATGGAATGTTCTGCCCATTTATTTACAAATGGTTTTACAAAGTTTTAACGTTAACTCCACGAACAGTCAGTGGAAGTAAAGCTTTTGTCTGAAGCAGAATACATTTAAGCATTTGATTCCCACGATATCGTTTTAATGTTCATAGTGCAGGTTATAACTTTCATACGATAACATTTTACGAAGCTACAACGTACAAATTAAAATATGCATATTGATCTTTATAGTAACTCTGAAACACGAAGATAATTATTGCACTTGAGTTTTAAAGGCAAATCTGGAATAACGCCTAAAATGTCTAATGAGTGGTATGTAATACGTGTTTGAGATAACAAGAGTAGATAGTGACGATCGGCGCAGGTTGACACATGCCGACAATATTTACTACCACGTCCAGTTTGTCAGTTTGTAGTGGGGGGCAGTGAAACACGCCTCAGGCAGCTTCCCCTGTTAGGATTTTTCTAATTGACCCCCGTGAAGAGGACCCCTTTAGCGGAGCTCGGTATCACCCATCTGAAGTGCTTTAATTCTCGTCTGAGGGCTGGAATAAGATATACAGTACCAAAATGTATCCGTAATTGATACTGTACTGTAAATTGAATACCTGTAAATATATTTTTCGTACATATTTTTGCGGTGTCTGGTCCAGGTGGGGGCACGTTACTTTTAGTACGGTACTTTGAGACAGGTCCACAACTTCTTACTTTGTCCAGTCTTGTTTGCCTCAAAAAGCACAATTATTTCTCCACATTCATTCCAATGAAATGATTTTACTGTATTATTATTTATTATTTATAATGTCATTTTTTACATTGTTTTACTTTTTAAGTAAAATTACATTTTATGTCTCTTACTGTAGAAAAACAGTATTTTTTCGCAAATGAAATAGAGGGTAATTCAAAATAGACTGACTTTTTCAGTAGATAGGGTACTCAGGTACATGAAACGGATTCTCCAAGCTAGTCATAAGCTGCTGAGAATGGGTCAGGGAAGAATTCCAAGAATGATATTAGTGGAGGTAAGGGGATGGGAATTCACATCTCACACTGCCGGAGACTCGGCGGTTCGACTTCAGATTATTTCAGTTGTCCAGTGAGTGCCTGAGATTCTATTTTTCAACCTGTTGTTCAGAAAGGTTACTATATTTCCTCCCACCCCGCAAACATAAAGTGCCCCTCACAATACTTATTGTTGAGTTCGTACGCATTTTCTTATAAATAATAATGGAATTTAATTAAATAAGTTATAATATGGTCATGCTTAGTTATTGTACCACCCGATATTTTATTTTCGCTCACGTCCGGTAGGCGAGGTTCGAATCCCCCCACCGGCAACCTTGCTTGCAGGCAAATGCCAGGGTTGGTCCCTAACTATAGTCCACAGCCGCTACCTTCCAATTCCTCGTCCTTATATTCACACTTTCCTCCCCAGTCAACACTCCACACTGGTTGGTACTTGTAGCTCACCCCATGGGTGTCTGCATATAAGCTGCTACAAACTCTGGCGAGCCAAACATGTCTTCGGACATGATAAAAAATATATAGCCCGGATATTCGAGAGTATACTGTACATGAAAATCCCATTCCTAGTTATCACACTCACGCACACCCAAATACACGGTACTACATGACTTAGCTCACCTTGTCATGGCGGTCTTCAGTATTATTCCTACAACAAAAGAATGTATTCAAACATGAACTGTGGGTGGAGGTGTGCCTACTTGTGCATGCTGAGAACACCCAGGTTAGGTAGACTCTACAGCAATTACGATTGGACACGGGACGAGCTCGTTCCGGCTGGAATTACCGTACCTGTCCTCCTCCCACCCCTTCACTTGTTCCTGGGGCGGCGCAAGAACCTCGCGACCAAGACAAATTGAAGCTCAGGACACGAAGGCAGAAATGACTGCGCATCCTGACGGCTAGTGACATAAAAAGTGTGAACTCAACTGCTTGAGAACCCATTATAAGTCAACTCCTCCACGCGACACGAGACGTTCAAGACACCGCTCTGAATACGTTACGATTTTCCACTTTGATGGGGAAGTCACGGAGACACAGTGGCATATTGATTAGTGTACAAAAAATTGGCTTCTGTGGCATAACCCGTGGTAGTAGACCCCTAGGGACATTCGAGTTCATTGAATTATATTGTGTGGAAAAGGACGCAATTAGGGAAAGTATTCAAGTGCACCGGCATCGTAATAAATGATTATTAACGCCCATAAGATCATGAAAAATTTTTTTTTTTGCCTATTTATGCATATTTTGGTTATTTTGGCGTAATGCATGATATTTTTCTCCTTTGCCTACTTAAGTCCATATCTCTGCTTGAGAAGAGCGTATTTTCTAATTTCCTATTGTTTTGAAGCTATTTTTGTTACCTAAATGGTCACACAACTGTTTCTTGATCTCTGATTGGTGGGAGAAACAGATTCATAATGAAAAATAGTGTTCTAATGACCCTCATTATGATACAGTTTTCTGACATATAGACTAATATTTACATTTCGACATCATCGAACATAAAACCAATAACATTGTCAAAGTTGGCCTAGAAATGCCTGTCGTCAGATCAATTCCACTGCCACATTGGAATTTCACCAAAGCCAACTGGTCAAAATTCACCAGCGAATTGGAACATAATATACAGTGGATCCCACCTAAAATAGGTAATTACGAGCGCTTCGCTGGACTAATTTGTGCTATTGCAGGGAAACATATCCCAAGAGGATACAGAAGGACCTATATTCCTGGTTGGAGTCCAAAATGCAATGAACTGTATGAGGAGTATAAACTCGCCAGTGATCCTGAAGTTGCCAACGAACTACTACAGTCTTAAGACTCAGCTTGGAGAGAAAAATGGACCAACCTAATGGAAAATACGAATTTTCAACACTCCAGCCGAAAAGCATGGTCTCTTTTAAGGAAACTTGGTAGCAGCACTCAAACATTCAGTTCCAAGTGCACCAAGATAAAGCCAGATGCGATAGCAAGCAGATTAGTTAGTCTGACAAGAAAACCTGCCGTTACTGACAAGAAAGAGGCAAAAAGAATTCAGTTAGAACTAAAATCTAAGATGTTCCATGCAGAAACAACATCCCAGTTTACAGCTGATATCACGGCTGCTGAAGTTTCAACTGCGCTAAAAGAAGTAAAATCAGGAAAAGCAGCTGGGTTGGATGGTGTTTATCCAGAATTCCTACAACGTTGTGGTCCTCGAACAATTGAATGGCTTGCTAAATTTTATAGCAACATCTTACGCGATGGTCAACTTCCACCAGCACTCAAAAGAACTAAAGTAGTTGCTGTACTCGAACCTGGGAATAGTGGAGATAGTGCAGAAGATTACAGGCCTGTTGCCCTCCTGAGCGTCTGTTACAAGTTGCTGGAAAGAATAATATATAATAGAATCTCAATTACAGATCTTGAGCACATACCAAATGAGCAAGCTGGCTTCAGACCAGAGCGCAGTTGTACCGACCAGGTGTTGGCCCAACCACTCACATAGAGAGAGGATTTCAAGATCGAAAGAAGACCGTATCTGTGTTTGTGGATCTCACGGCAGCATACGATACAGTTTGGCGAAAAGGAATGATCCTCAAATTCCTGAAAATAATCCCTTGCAAGAAACTTGCCATCCTACTGAATAATATGCTGGTCAACAGAGTGATTGAAGTTCACCTAAATGGCAACGTAAGCAGATCTCACAAACTAAATGATGGATTACCACAAGGATCGGTCCTTGCCCCATTGCTGTTCAATATTTACACCACAGACTTACCTCCTACTAGTGCTAGAAAGTTCGTATACGCTGACGATCTTGCATTGACAGCTCAGTCCAACGACTTTGCAACAGCAGAAACCGTACTTACGGAAGATCTCTGCAGACTCGACAAGTTCTTCAAAACATGGAGACTAAAACCAAATATAGCAAAAACAAGAGGTCAGCTGCTTTCATCTGAGCAACAAACAAGCCAACTACATTCCTAGGGTTCAATGCCAGGGTCATCTACTGAAATTCAATCCTCATCCTAAATATTTAGGCGTCATCTTGGATCGATCCTTGACTTACAGTGAACATCTAGGCAAAACATCTGCTAAGATCAAAACCCGCAACAACATCCTGCACAAACTCACAGGAACGGGCTGGGCCCAACAGCATCCACCCTCAGAACTTCAGCACTTGCCCTAGTGTACCCAGTAGCAGAATATTGCTGCACAGTATGGCTTAACAGCGCCCATGCAAAGAAGATAGACGTACAGCTGAACGACACAATGAGGACCGTATCAGGAACCATCCAATCTACACCTTTGGAATGGTTACCAGTACTCTCCAACATCCCGCCTCCTCATCTTCGAAGACAAATGGCACTGAAGAGAGAATGGCTTAAATGTTGTGACAACCCTCTTCTGCCAATTCATCTAGACTGCTCACCTAAAGATCTCAGGCTGAAATCCCGGAATCCTTCTTGGAGACAAGGAAGGAAGTTGGTCCAAGAGCAGTTTCAAGTGAATGAAGCTTGGCGCAATGAGTGGCTGACTTCAAATCCAGACAGATTAGGTCTTAGCTCGGATCCAGTTAAGCAGCCCCCTGGTTTCGACCTTCCCAGGAAAATCTGGACGTCGCTGAACCGTATAAGAACTCAACACGGTAGGTGTCAGTTCTGGAAGCACAAATGGAAAATTGCCGAGAATCCTTTCTGCAACTGTGCAGATGTGCCTCAGACCATCAGTCACATCGCTATGGATTGCCCACTCCGAAGGTTCAATGGTCCAATGAAGGAGATTCATCAAGCTAGTGATGAAGCTTTAGAATGGTTAGAGAAATTAGATATCCAGCTCTAACAAAACTGAAGCTACTTGCAGATCAAGGTCTCAATCTGTATATATTTGTACTGTAAATACTGTCGAATGTAAATAATTGTATATTGCATCTTCATGCCATACGAAATATATATTGTTATGATCATTGTTATTATTATTAATAATATTATCCATATTTTTGGGATTATGCCGCGTGAAATAATAAGAAAATTAAAATGCCTATACGTTTCGTGAGGGACCTTACCTCCTTTTTCAATGGAAGAATAAACAATGTGGCCAAAGAATGTGTGCCAATGAGCTTGTGCAAAAACTAGAGAAGTTCCTCTGTTCGTCACCAGATAGCAGCCAGAATGTAATGCATGGACTTTGTAGAACAACGCACCATATTAAGTAGAACGACGGAAAGAGTAGTAAGGAAGGAGAAGGAAAAAGGGCGGGGGAAAATTTGTTACTCCTCGAAGAATGAGGATGTCAAGAAAGGGGAAGGTGGGAGGGTGGGGGTGGGGGTGGGGGGTGGGGGGAGGGATGGATGAATATAAGGAAACAGAACAAAAGGGGAAGTGTATCAATGTAGACCTACCCAAAGTCATACAGGCCTCGGCGAAAGAGCAGATGGAAACTCCTCCAGTGACGAACAAAGGAGATCAAGGCATGGTCTTGGAGCCATAGAGGAAACCGAACAAATTTGAAACACACGGCATAATCCCAAAAATATGGATAATATTAATAATAATCCAGGCCGCAAAAGCCTTAATATAAACATTATTATTATTATTATTTTACATTCATTTCACCACATAAGTGGGACATATCAACATATCGTCGGCTTGTTTGCAAGACGGTATGGTTAAATCTCTTAAGGTGGCACATTGAGAAACGAGCGAACAATAGAACAGGTCTCCAAGATGACGGCCTTCTGCATGGTGATATGTAGACCAGGATGTATTCCCAATATTTGTAGATTGCGAGCCAACGATTTAGGGACGATGCCGATAGAAGAAATTACTATGGGCAGAACCACTACACTTTCCTGTCTCCACATTTGCCGTATTTCCTCAGCCTAGGGCAGATATTTGGTGATCTTATCACAGCAGGTTTGTTGCAGATTATGGGAATTGGGCACTGCAATATCAATTAGGAAGGTTATCTTCAGCACCTTGTCCACAAGAACGATATCTGGCCGGTTTGCTGGTATGGTTTTATCAGTAATAACTGATCGGTCCCATAACAACTTGTGGCTAGGATTTTCCAATACGGCGTCAGGAACATACTGATAGTAAGGCAAAATATTATCAGATAATAAGTGCTTTTGAGCAAGGTGTAGGTGCAATATTTTGGCCACTTGCTTGTGCCTTTTCATGTAATCAGTACAGGAGATTGCTTGGCAGCCTCCTGTGATATGTTGAATTGTTTCCGGTTCTAGTTGGCATCTTCGGCATTTATCATCCTGAATATTTGCCTTAACTCTATATTATTATTATTATTATTATTATTATTATTATTATTATTATTATTATTACTATTATTATTATTATAATTATGTCCACCTCGTTGCGTAGTGGCTAGCATTCTTTGCTGTCACCGCGGAGATTATACTTATTCCCAGTGGCGTACGCAGATGACCTTGCTGTTCCGCCCCATAAAACGACAGTCATCATAATTAAAATATTTCTATTAATATTAATAAAAAAACAATAATTAAATAACCGTTCTATTTGCATGAAATCTAACTTATTTTAGGCTTCATTATTTATTCGACACAATAAAAAAAATGAAAATAAAAATTATACGAGCCTTACAGTAGTCGCATACGATGTGTAACATGACTGTGACAAAGTTCTCTAAAGGATCTGCAGTAGTGACATCTACTTTTAACTAGTTGAACTATGGCATGTGGGAGCACGGCCGACTGAATACGAGCTGCGCTCTATACCGGCCAGTTAGTGAACCCATGCCAGCGATGTTATAGAAAATGGCCTCTTTTTGCCGAAAGAGCGTACGGCCAAGTACAGACGCGATTAAAAATTAGGTGTGCAGAAGGCATATTAAAAGTGTTTCTCCCAGTTATACGTTTAGACCAACGAAGTTTCAATTATAGTTAGTAGTCGGTGTTAATATAGGCTACTGAATTCCTACGTAGTTTGGAGTGTTTGTTGCAGGGGCGTATATTAAAAAAAATCGGGGGGGGGGGGGGGGGGGCTGACTAACCTGGAAAAATGTGAGACTTCTCAGGGGATTGTCACCGCAAAATACCCATAAATATCAACCAATACCTTAGAGCGTATAACTTTGTGTAATTATTTTAGATAAGATTCAAAGCCTACAATTATTACTGGCAATACAAAAAAAATGTTGTAAAATACAACACAACACACAAATAAAATTTTATACTTAATGAACTTTCTATTATGATCTATTGAGTATGAATGGCATATATCGAAATATTTGTCAATTTACTAAGCAGAAAGGTAAACAGTTTTTTTTCATGTATTTCTCAAAAAACATACTGTGGAATTCACAGCTTTACCTCACAAGGATGAGTGCACCTCGTTCTAGCCCTCAGACTAGAATTAAAATTTCTTGGCAGAGCCGGGATTCGAATTCGGATCTCCGGGGCGGCAGCGAAGAATGCTACCCACTACACCACGAGTTAGTATAATTTCAATTTTACTATTGTTTATAACTTAGCCGATAAGTTAAGATTAGGGTACAACCAAATTTACAATTATTTTATGCTCTTACCAAAGCAGCACATTCTTAATTTTTATTGGCTTTTTTCGGGGGGGGGGGGGGAGGGGCTGGAGCCCCCTCAGCACCTCCCTTATATACGCCCCTGGTTTGTTGATGCGATATAGATTCCACATAGCCTCATGGCCAGGGTTGGATTTACCAATAGGCCCCATAGGTCCCGGCCTAGGGGCGCACCATGCTCAGGGACGCAAAATTAATCCGCAATTTTTTTTTGTCAGAAAATGTCCATGAAATGTTATATTGACACTTTTCCAATTTATTATATAGTCTATTGTGGCCATCATTTTCCAACAAATGTTTTTCAACAGCAGATTTTTCGACTTCAGCTTTTGAACAGGAATGATTTATGATTTATTAGGAGAAAATTTAAGTCTTGAATATTAATATCAGTTTAATTTGAATCATTCATTATGCATAGTTGTAGGTTGTATGATATAGTGTGTATTATGTATATCTGTAAGTGTATAATGACTCTTAAATGGTTTAATAGTTCATTATGCAACGAGCCTATAATGGCAATAATTAAGACACCAGTATGTTTATAAAACGAGCGTATGCGAGTTTTATAATTTCCATACGAGTGTCTTAATTACCATTATAGGCGAGTTGCATACGACTGTTTATGTTCGACGATAATTATTATAACAATTTTATGTTCGAACATAAATATTCATAAATATCTATCAAGATTTCACCAATTTTATGTACTGAACAGAACGCATGTTTCGCAGGGAATGCCTTGTATTTGACCATGGCCTCCTCGATTACCCCACTATGACACTAGGCAACGCAGCGAAATTTAAATTAGAAGGCCTTGGAACTCAGTGAAGGTGCGATGAAATCCTTATCTAATTGGTCAAACAACTGTTTCTTGAGCTGTGATTGGTGGGAGAAACTGTTTCATAATGAAAAATAGTGTTATAATGACCATCATTATGATACAGTTTTCTGACATATAACATAAACATAAACTTATTTTAATATCTCGTTGGCCTAATTATTTATAGTTTATATATACAAATTTAGAAACAGTTGATTCTCTCATCATTTCAATTTATTTAATGGATTTTACTTCCCGATACATTAGAATAAAATAAAATTTCCTTCACAAAGACCTTTCTGAGGTCTAAATTCTTCCCCCTTCACGATGGTATGAAGAGGGGGCGGCAAAAACCCACGGGCCTAGGAGCGCATAACATATAAATCCGGTCCTGCACACGGCCGACAGTACATCGAGTGCTTACATTAAATAAGAATACAGCAAAAGTGTGAAGATTTAATAAATCGTAATTGTTTTCAGCAAATTTGATATAATTATTTTTTTCACACCAAAGAATGACAACTTGCAGATGATTTATTGTAGAAATATATGTAATGGCACCTCCAAACCTTGAAGTAATACGTATGTGGTATACATTCCACATGGCACCACTGCCAGCTGGATCTTATCCCTCCTGGCTGCTTTAGCGATCCAGCTGGCAGTGCGTCTTACACACTTCCGTTCGATCCACTTCCGTCCCATTTTTCAAAATCACTCCCACAAAAATATCCAGCAACCGAGTGGAAAGATGTTACACATCAAAACGATCTGAAAAATATGGAATACAGTAACTAAATATTAAAACTGAAACGATGCAGTGGTATCATCATGACCATAGTCACGTGGTTGCTTAAAATATTGATATTATGTAAGAGAAAAATAATGTTTTGCTCTCCGTATTCCTACTGCCATTACCATTGACTCTCAAAATCTGCCTATCTTGATGACTTTAATTGTATAAATTGGAATAAATTGCAGAAACTCCTCATGTACTGAATTATCTTTAACGAAACGGACACACAATTAAAGCAACCCGAAGCGACGTGAAAAAGGTTACCGATCGCACACATCAACAGTAAAACTGATCCATGGCTAGCTTCAACACTGAAGGATGAGTCTCGCTGCGAGTCGGGTGCAGGTTATTTACCAAGTGACGGACGTGATCACTTTTAAAATATGTACAGGAGTTAAGACGCCTCACTAGTGGTAGTGTAAAACAGGTGGGACAATATAAAGGTTCAAGTAGAAAATGTGTCGGGGGGGGGGGGGGTTAAGCCCTAACCCCCCCCCCCCCCCCCTCTCGTCGGTACGCCACTGCTTATTCCATTGTACTTCCTGGAGATCAACGTTTTGTTATTTGGCCACCCCTTGTTACGACGAGTTACTGAACGTAGGCCTAATGTCCCCCTGCGTTGTAATGCTGATGTTTATGTTGTAGAAAATTACTTTGACAAGGGCACTTGCATGGTAAATGACAACACTTATACATCGCGGAAAATGCTGTGTAATCGGATCAATAGGGTTCACACAATTGCATAGTTATTGTGCTAGTACAAAGGATAGCTGCTCAACACACACAAAAACATTAAAGAGTTATTTGAAGCTTTGAACTTATTATTCTCGACAAGTTGCAAATAGAAGCTAAATAGATTAATTCAATCTACTTGTGCAAACAATGCAGCTTTCTGAATCTGAATATAAAAAAAAACGAAATTAATATGGTTTAAATGAAACACCACAGAGCAGCAACATCTCTATTCGTGAGTTTTAGAAACACAAAATGATTCAACTTTTCTCTCTGGGATTTAGAAGACCATTTGTTACAAAGGCGAGGGGTGTAATTAGCTCCTTGGAGAGTTCGCATTCATAACGCAGGACCGAGCACGACCTTTCAACCACGTGGCGAGTGAGGGAACTAGAGGCAGGGGTGTACAGAGAGTGACCAACATACATTGTGGTGAGAAGGGAATCTATAGTTAGGAGTGTACGGAAAACGACTTTTAGACCATGTGACGATTGAGGGAACTAGGGGCAGGGGTATACAGAGTGTGACCTCGTAGTGATGATGATGGTTTGGGTGATCATCAAATATGAAAATGAACCTATAATAAATCAAAGCTAACTACTGTCGACCAAAATATGATGTGTACTCGAGTTTGATGGTTGTTTGTGAAGTAACCATTAGACCTACATAAAATCCAATAACATCATCATTTTGGTCGTTCTATTTTACGTTAGTTCATATAGGTTTGGAATTTTTAATTTATATTTTGATATTTTTTTATCGCAGTTGGAACACAAAAAGTGCCCGTTTTTAAGCGTGTTTCAACCATGCGTCACATTTAAGAATTATTATCTCAAAAACCCGTCATCAGATCGAATCCAAATTTTAACACAATATACGTTGGAATGGTGTATAAATGGTTTATTTATTTTAAAATTTTGTATGTCCAAGAAACAAAGTTGTTATCATTTTTGTAAAGTAACTTTTTCTCGGCTCGGGGTCGTTGGAAAATGTAGTTCTTGGTTGCGTTGAAATCCTTATACATCGAAAAGTTGTGCTGTATGACTGTGAAATACGTAAATTAATTCACTTATTTTATATCGGTTTGTATTCGTACGGGGAAATAAGACATGGTTCACCAGCTAGCCGCTCCAGGAAATGCTGTACAGCGTTGCCAAGATGGTCTCCATCACGCGTCATGGCGGGCCTCGCTCGGAAGTGATGGGCTCCATATCAGCAACGCTGTACAGCATTTCCTGGAGCGGCTAGCTGGTGAACCATGTCTTATTTCCCCGTACAAATACAAATCGATATAAAATAAGTGAATTAATTTACGTATTTCACAGTCATACAGCATAACTATTTGATGTATAAGGATTACAACGCAACCAAGAACTACATTTTCCAACGACCGCGAGCTGAGAAAAAGTTACCTTACAAAAATGACAGCAACTTTCGTTCTTGAACACACAAAATTTTGAAATTAATAAACAAGTTATACAACATTCCAATGTATATTGTATTAAAATTTGGATTCGATTTGATGACGGGTTTGTGAGATAATAATTCTTAAATGTGACGTATGGTTGAAACACACTTAAAAACGTGCACTTTTTGTGATCCAACTGCGATAAAAAATATTAAAATATAAATTAAAAATTCCAAACCTACATGAACTAACGTAAAATAGAACTACGAAAATGATGATGTTATTGGATTTTATGTAGGTCTATTGGTTACTTCACAAACAACCTTCAAACTCGAGTGCACATAATATTTTGGTCGACAGTAGGTTTACAGCTTACAAACTAGGAGAAGAAAAGGAGAGTAACAGAAATAAAAGAAAGGGGAAATGAATGTCCTCAACCCTCCAAAAGGAGGATTGAGGGACTTAGAAAGAAGGAGAGCCATGAAAGGCAGATAGGAAAGGGAATTAGGAAACCGCCCGCCCCAGAGGCAATAGAAAAAGAGGGAAGAATCCGGACCCAGCTCAGGAATCCCTCGGGGATACCAACTCACGAACTCACCAAACGTGAGTCCTTGAGGGTGTAGCACTATCCAGGGAGCACCTTAAAATGGTGAGGCTACACATACCCTGCTCCTTGAGGGCCTTGTGCACAAGGCATGAAAAGAAAAAGAAGGCTGTTACCCTCGAAGAATGAGGGGTCAGGAAAGATGAGAGAAGGGAAAATCAAGGCGGGAAAGGAAGAGACTCCCTAGACCTCGGATACCGTAATACCGTCGGGGTCGGAAGAGAACAAGAGTTGACCAAGAGATGACGTCAGGAAAGAAGACAGTGAGCAGTCCGGCACCAGTAAGTGGAAGCAATGCAGGACTCAGCTGGGGTCCCGTGATCGCCAACCCACGTCCCACAAGTTGTGAGCCTCTGGGGGACCTTGTAGTGTGAGAGGGAACTAGAGCAGGGGTGTACAGAGTGTGACCTCGTGGTGAGTGAGGGAACTAGAGGCAGGGGTGTATAGAGAGTGACCTCCATACTTTGTGGTGACAAGGGAAACTATAGTTAGGAGTGTACCGAAAACGACCTTTAGACAATGTGGCGAGTGAGGGAACTAGATGTAGGGGTGTACACAGTGTGCCCTCGTGGTGGTTGGTTCCTTAGTTTTGGGGCTGCGACAACGTAGTCATGTAGCCCCGTGTACTTTGGCTGTGTGTAGAATCTGTCTGATAACCTGTGTAATTTTTTTTTTTTCGTGTAGCCTCTTGAGAGGCCGAGTGCAGGTCTTTCTAGTCGACGCCCGTGGGCGACCTGCGCGTCGGGATGAGAGATGGAAAGGATGAAGATGAATGAAACTGGGCAAGGATGTGGAAGGAAGCGGCCGTGGCCTGTCAGAAGGTACTGTCCCAGCATTTGCCTGGTGTTGAAAATGGGAAACCACGGAAAACCACTTCAAGGACAGCCGACGGTGGGGCTCGAACCCACGCGTCTACCGAGTCAGCAGAGAGCTTGGCCCCTTGACCTAACGCGGAGCTTTAGCCCGCGTAGCCACTACTGTCGGTACCTGTGTTAAATGCGATGACTGTATTAGTGTGTTTTATCTGTTTCTAATTCAAGTGAAGATGATGATGATCGTGTGACCTCCGCAGAGGCCGATTGCAGGTCTTTCGAGTTGGCGCCCGTGGGCGAACTGCGCGTCGTTCTAATTCAAGTAAGGACTGCAGACGATAATTTCAACTAGTTCCTACTTTCGCTACCAAATGCTACCGTCCACAACACCTAGCTGTGAACTTGGCTGCTACTAGATTCCATCGCATCTAGCACCTGGTGATGAACGTTGGAACTTAAGAACATTAATCAAACCTAACTTACAATTTTTGCTTCATACAAGTTTATTTATTGGAAGTTTCTTTTACGTGCCATAAATCTATGACATGGGACCGCCGGCTTTACTTCCCCTCCGAAGGAAGGCATACTGAGGGATTTCTAACGCTGTTAAAAAAATCATGCGACCTTGGGCATAGAAACTCAGCATGCTACCAACTACGCCACCAAAGCCACCGCCCTCGTGGTCAATGAGGGGAATCTAGTCAGGGATGTAGCGAACATAACCTTTAAGCCTGCAGTGCACTGTTGCCGAATGTAGGCGAACTGAGACGAGCGCGGTGTGCTCGTGTACATTCGGGGTAGTTCGCATCGCCAGCATTCGTGTTCGGCTGCGCTCGCTATTTTGGCGGTCTACCGACACGGATTAAAGGAGACGAGCGCGGGCGAATGCCGAACGGGGACAGGTGCTTAGGCTGTTTCCCAATACTCAAGTTGTTTGCTATTGACTAGCTGCTAGCTACTATGTGCTAAGTGCTATGCACTACGGAGCTTTGGGACTTGTCTGCTTGATCACAGCCTCCTTCATAGACTTGTGTTCTGAAACGCACTGGACTTAATGCTGGTACCAACCCAACCAACACTCAAGATGGCAGTGATCCGCTGCTCCTTGTAAGCTCTTTGCGCTTACATCAGCTGTTTTAAATAAACAATACATGAAAGATACGTTCATGGATGCGCCAAGAAGATCACTTTTTAGCCGAGCCCTAATTATGGTTTTTGTTTGGCTGATTAAGAGAATACAGTTCAGGAGGAAGAGAAGAAGGGCAATCATGATAATAAGGCAGCGGCAAATTGACAATTTGAGACGAGGCCCTTATTGTGCGCTGGAGACCATGAACCGAGTTGTCGTTACAATCCTCAGTCGTGATTACCACAGAACCAAACAACATATTCGCGTGAAAATAATTATCACAACAGAACAAGATATTATGCTTCCCTCGTGGGTTGTGGTTTGAAGCGTTGCATTTGGCAGAGAATATAGGCCAAGCATAAACTGGATTAAAGTCAAAGACAACCTAGAATGTACATAACCTACAATTCCGATAAGCTACAATTTCTATAACTTCCTTGTACAAGTCGACAAGTCGGCCAATCTAGCAAGCACTTTCATTCACTAGCTACTACAGACTTTATTGCTATGTGCTAAGCAGTATTGGATCACGACTTCTGACGTCACATCCGGTAAAGTAGTCGACTATCTAGTTCACTACGGCTGAAATCTTACTATTGGGACACAGCCTAACTTGAGCCAGTACACACTCGCTTGCATTCGTGTAGCCACGCACGCGCTCTGTCGACAGTATTCAGTGCAGTGATCGTTGATTACTTATTTGTTAACTGGTGCGATTTCCTCTGGTGCGATTTCTTTAATTATTGATGGAGTGGTCTAATGAGGAAACGCTGTAGTTTTTAAGCCCCCACCAACACTCCCTCTGACGTCAGAAGCCCCCACCATCCCCCTACTAATTGTTTTGCCCTAGAGACTTGAAACTTGGTTTGTGTGAAGAGGGGGTAAAGACCATTCATTTACATCAAACAAACGTTTTTGTAAATTCCTTAAGTTTCCAAAATATAGGCAATTTTGAAAATTTGACTTTTTTGGAAAAAATGAAAAAAAAAGTTTTGTCCTATCGATAAAGAACATAGAGACCATTCTTTTAAGCATATATAACTCTTTTTAGAAAGTTTGGTTTTCGAAAAATCGCCTACTTTCAAAATTGAGCTTTTTTGTTTTTTGTCCTAGAGGCTAAACTTGGTTTACGTGAAAGCAACTTTTTTTAAACTTCCTTGTTTCCAAAATATAGAAATTTCAAAAATGGAGTTTTTTGAAGAAAAAAAAAGTCTTGTTCTAACGATAAAGGTCACAATGAGTGGGTTTGGCGGGAATGTTTTGCAGCGAATACGCACGATTGGGTTCGGCATGGTTCGGCCGAAATTAGGCAATGGTGTACTTGATTAGTTCGGCGTGGTTCGGGTTGCACATTCGTCTACATTCGCGGTCGCAATCCCACCCGAACATTCGGCGAAACATTCGGGCGAATGTTCGGCGATAGTGTAGGCCTACTGCCCACGTTAGAACACGTGGCAAGTACGAGAACTAGAGTCAGGGGTCTACAAGATTACTTGAGAGGTCGAATTCATACCTGTAGATTGATGCAGTCAGGGGAGATAACAGCATGCAGGGCAACAAAGTAAAGATGGTGGTATACAGATCAGGGCCTTTAAAACTCGTGGCGAGTAGGGATACTTAGGACAGGGTCTGGTCCTTCTACGAAAACCTCCATATTTTGCCTATTTTCGCCTATCCCCTAGTTTGCCCGGTGAAATCTACCTCCACCTTCCGGCGTGCCGAGAGGGACTTTTATTACTACAAGAGTTTGATAATTGCGACCGAAATGAATACCACTGAGGCAGTTTAGGTTTAAAGAAAGCAAGCAACGAAAGCTATTATTAGTATTATTATTATTATTACCAGCCATGGTGACCGAGAGCACTAACACGCTAACTCGTGCTGTCATCGGGAGAGCGTGGGTTCGAATCCCACGTCGGCCATCCTGAAAATGGTATACGTTGTATCCCATTTTCACCACCAAGCAAATCCCGGGACGGTTCCTTTCTACAGGTCCTCAGCCGATTTCCTCCCCAAATTCCAGACCCTTCCTTAATTAAACCGAAGTTAGCGGTCGGCCTGTCACCATCCCCAGTTGTATCTCCTAGATAGTGTGTTCAGCTCTCAGACACCGTCCTTGCGACGATAGAGGAATGCTCCTTCGTAGAGTTCGTTGGTGAAGCCAAGCTAGGAGATTCAGCGATTAAAACAAAACAACAAAACTAATTATTATTGTCATTTAGACTTTCACGGCCCGTGTTATTATTCATAATGTTGAATTTTGGGCTTATGCCGTGTTTTATTATATTGCAATTCGACGCGTTTCGAAAGAAACCATGTCTTTCATCGTCAGGAATAATCTGGAATACGACAATGTTGCTAAGAGAAAGCAACGAAGAACATATAGAAGGTGCCCAAAGATGGACGCCATTATAGCCCCATGTTAGGGACAACGGAAAGCAGCAGTGAATTACTTTCTCAGGGTTCTGATAATAGGTAGCCAGGATTCACTGAGATTGTAGCCGGTGTCGCGGTTGAAATTATCTGGGTGTTTACGTATTTCAACCGCCTCCCTGATGCTTCTGGGACGATATTGCTTTATACGGGCAAGAACATCCACCCCTTGGAACATGACATCATGGCCAGGTGTTAAAGCATGATCGGCAACAGCTGATTTATCAGGTTGAATGAGCCTGATACATCTATTATGTTCCTTAATGCGAGTGCATATTGTTCTCGAAGTCTGCCCGATGTAAACCTTGCCACAAGTACAGGGAACTCTGTAGATACCCGGTTGTTGCAATTTAGGCAAACTGTCCTTAGTTGGTCGCAGGAGTTGCCTAATCTTAACAGAAGTTCCAAATACAGTCCGTATGTTGTATCGACGTAGGATTTTAGCAATACGATCCGTTGTGTTATGTATGTACGGAAGGTAAGCAGTTCCTCTTACATCTCTTTTCTCAACTGACGTCCTATTATTATTTGTTGGTTTCAGAACCGTAGAAATCAAAGCCTTGCTATAACCGTTGCTCTCAAAGGTGGTTCGCAGGGTGTTAATTTCTTCTTGTAAAGAAGACACTTCACAAATCCTCCTAGCCCTGGTAGTTAGAGTTGTAAGGATACCATGTTTCTGGGCAGGGTGATGGTGAGAACTTGCGTGGAGATATCTATTGGTGTGTGTTGGCTTACGAAAAACGCTGTGTCCTAAAGATCCATCCTCTTTCTTGGTGACGAGAACATCTAAAAAAGGTATTTTGCCGTCAGATTCCTTTTCCATGGTGAAACAAATAGAAGGGTGCTGGAGATTAAGGTGATCCAGGAAATGGCTAAGATTTTCCTCACCTTCCGTCCAAACAACGAACGTGTCATCCACATAACGCCACCAGATCTTCGGTTTGAAAGGAGCCGACGACAAAGCTTTCTCTTCAAAGTTCTCCATGAAGAAATTAGCCACAACAGGAGAGAGAGGACTACCCATGGCCACACCATCAGTCTGCTCATAAAAATTCCCATTCCATAGAAAGTAGGAGGAGGTCATGCCGTGATAAAAAAGTCTTGTGATGTCTTCAGGAAAAAAGCCATTAATGAGAGACATAACACCATCAATAGGTACTCTCGTAAACAGAGACACCACGTCGAGACTCACTAGAATATCACCCGGCTGAAGTGTTATAGCTTTTAACTTTTCCACGAAGTGTGTGGAATCCTTAATGTACGAAGGCGTGTTACCCAGAAGCGGCTGAAGTAGTCTTCCTAAGTATTTGGAAAGGGCATATGTAGGAGAATCAATCGTACTAACAATAGGTCTAAGAGGAACATCTTCCTTATGTATTTTAGGAAGACCATAGAGTCTCGGAGGAATAGCATCCCCTGGAAGGAGAGTCTTCGCTGCATCCGCTGGAATAGATGATTGCTTGATCAATTTGACGGTGACATTTGAGTAGCGAGTAGTAGGATCACGACTATTAATCCTATATACAGGATCTGATAACAAAGACGAGATCTTGGAATCATAATCAACCTTATCCAATACCACTGTCGCGTTACCCTTGTCAGCGGGGAGAACGATAATATCAGAATTGTCCCTTAGATCTTTAAGTGCCCGGCTTTCGCCTTGTTTTAAGTTGGTGTTAGGTGGCTTAGCTGTCTTGAGAACTCGGGAACATTCTTGTCTGGCTTCCTCGGCCTCTTCAGGTGTGAGGTGATGTACTGAGGATTCTACGGATGTAATAAGTTCTTCAATAGGAATTCTTCTAGGCGCTACTGCAAAATTGAGACCTTTAGCGAGAACTGCCTGTTGGGTATCACTTAGGGGCTTGCTGGACAAATTTAGGACAACCTTGTTAGCATCAAGTCTAATGGCTTGAGATTTCTGCAACTGACATAACCTATCATATTTGGAAATATGTCTGTCCCTCACCTGATCTAGAACGCTGTTAGCTTGCACTGAAGAAATACGATCAAAGATATTCCATAATTCCTCACTTACGAAGTTTGAGAGGCGTAGATGTAGCTGTAGTAACTCCCTCGAAATAAAATCCAACTGCTTACGAGTATGCTGTAACCTCTCTATCAATAATGCCTTGCTTGCACGACGATAGATTCTCGTTGCCTTAGGTGTTCTGAAGGAATGCTTCAACATAACAAAATTCGGTAGAATATCATGATCCCGGCATCTTAGGAGAAAAGCGAGTGAAGAGATTAGACACACCTTCTTGCGTCGTAACCTACTGAATCTAGACATCAGTCGGAAAATATCCTCCCCATAGAGGTTTCTAATATTGTCATTTAGACTTTCACGGCCCGTGTTATTATTCATAATGTTGAATTTTGGGCTTATGCCGTGTTTTATTATATTGCAATTCGACGCGTTTCGAAAGAAACCATGTCTTTCATCGTCAGGAATAATCTGGAATACGACAATGTTGCTAAGAGAAAGCAACGAAGAACATATAGAAGGTGCCCAAAGATGGACGCCATTATAGCCCCATGTTAGGGACAACGGAAAGCAAACACCCAGATAATTTCAACCGCGACACCGGCTACAATCTCAGTGAATCCTGGCTACCTATTATCAGAACCCTGAGAAAGTAATTCACTGCTGCTTTCCGTTGTCCCTAACATGGGGCTATAATGGCGTCCATCTTTGGGCACCTTCTATATGTTCTTCGTTGCTTTCTCTTAGCAACATTGTCGTATTCCAGATTATTCCTGACGATGAAAGACATGGTTTCTTTCGAAACGCGTCGAATTGCAATATAATAAAACACGGCATAAGCCCAAAATTCAACATTATGAATAATAACACGGGCCGTGAAAGTCTAAATGACAATATTAGAAACCTCTATGGGGAGGATATTTTCCGACTGATGTCTAGATTCAGTAGGTTACGACGCAAGAAGGTGTGTCTAATCTCTTCACTCGCTTTTCTCCTAAGATGCCGGGATCATGATATTCTACCGAATTTTGTTATGTTGAAGCATTCCTTCAGAACACCTAAGGCAACGAGAATCTATCGTCGTGCAAGCAAGGCATTATTGATAGAGAGGTTACAGCATACTCGTAAGCAGTTGGATTTTATTTCAAGGGAGTTACTACAGCTACATCTACGCCTCTCAAACTTCGTAAGTGAGGAATTATGGAATATCTTTGATCGTATTTCTTCAGTGCAAGCTAACAGCGTTCTAGATCAGGTGAGGGACAGACATATTTTCAAATATGATAGGTTATGTCAGTTGCAGAAATCTCAAGCCATTAGACTTGATGCTAACAAGGTTGTCCTAAATTTGTCCAGCAAGCCCCTAAGTGATACCCAACAGGCAGTTCTCGCTAAAGGTCTCAATTTTGCTGTAGCGCCTAGAAGAATTCCTATTGAAGAACTTATTACATCCGTAGAATCCTCAGTACATCACCTCACACCTGAAGAGGCCGAGGAAGCCAGACAAGAATGTTCCCGAGTTCTCAAGACAGCTAAGCCACCTAACACCAACTTAAAACAAGGCGAAAGCCGGGCACTTAAAGATCTAAGGGACAATTCTGATATTATCGTTCTCCCCGCTGACAAGGGTAACGCGACAGTGGTATTGGATAAGGTTGATTATGATTCCAAGATCTCGTCTTTGTTATCAGATCCTGTATATAGGATTAATAGTCGTGATCCTACTACTCGCTACTCAAATGTCACCGTCAAATTGATCAAGCAATCATCTATTCCAGCGGATGCAGCGAAGACTCTCCTTCCAGGGGATGCTATTCCTCCGAGACTCTATGGTCTTCCTAAAATACATAAGGAAGATGTTCCTCTTAGACCTATTGTTAGTACGATTGGTTCTCCTACATATGCCCTTTCCAAATACTTAGGAAGACTACTTCAGCCGCTTCTGGGTAACACGCCTTCGTACATTAAGGATTCCACACACTTCGTGGAAAAGTTAAAAGCTATAACACTTCAGCCGGGTGATATTCTAGTGAGTCTCGACGTGGTGTCTCTGTTTACGAGAGTACCTATTGATGGTGTTATGTCTCTCATTAATGGCTTTTTTCCTGAAGACATCACAAGACTTTTTTATCACTGCATGACCTCCTCCTACTTTCTATGGAATGGGAATTTTTATGAGCAGACTGATGGTGTGGCCATGGGTAGTCCTCTCTCTCCTGTTGTGGCTAATTTCTTCATGGAGAACTTTGAAGAGAAAGCTTTGTCGTCGGCTCCTTTCAAACCGAAGATCTGGTGGCGTTATGTGGATGACACGTTCGTTGTTTGGACGGAAGGTGAGGAAAATCTTAGCCATTTCCTGGATCACCTTAATCTCCAGCACCCTTCTATTTGTTTCACCATGGAAAAGGAATCTGACGGCAAAATACCTTTTTTAGATGTTCTCGTCACCAAGAAAGAGGATGGATCTTTAGGACACAGCGTTTTTCGTAAGCCAACACACACCAATAGATATCTCCACGCAAGTTCTCACCATCACCCTGCCCAGAAACATGGTATCCTTACAACTCTAACTACCAGGGCTAGGAGGATTTGTGAAGTGTCTTCTTTACAAGAAGAAATTAACACCCTGCGAACCACCTTTGAGAGCAACGGTTATAGCAAGGCTTTGATTTCTACGGTTCTGAAACCAACAAATAATAATAGGACGTCAGTTGAGAAAAGAGATGTAAGAGGAACTGCTTACCTTCCGTACATACATAACACAACGGATCGTATTGCTAAAATCCTACGTCGATACAACATACGGACTGTATTTGGAACTTCTGTTAAGATTAGGCAACTCCTGCGACCAACTAAGGACAGTTTGCCTAAATTGCAACAACCGGGTATCTACAGAGTTCCCTGTACTTGTGGCAAGGTTTACATCGGGCAGACTTCGAGAACAATATGCACTCGCATTAAGGAACATAATAGATGTATCAGGCTCATTCAACCTGATAAATCAGCTGTTGCCGATCATGCTTTAACACCTGGCCATGATGTCATGTTCCAAGGGGTGGATGTTCTTGCCCGTATAAAGCAATATCGTCCCAGAATCATCAGGGAGGCGGTTGAAATACGTAAACACCCAGATAATTTCAACCGCGACACCGGCTACAATCTCAGTGAATCCTGGCTACCTATTATCAGAACCCTGAGAAAGTAATTCACTGCTGCTTTCCGTTGTCCCTAACATGGGGCTATAATGGCGTCCATCTTTGGGCACCTTCTATATGTTCTTCGTTGCTTTCTCTTAGCAACATTGTCGTATTCCAGATTATTCCTGACGATGAAAGACATGGTTTCTTTCGAAACGCGTCGAATTGCAATATAATAAAACACGGCATAAGCCCAAAATTCAACATTATGAATACTAATTATTATTATTAGTTCCGGCCCCATGGTGTTGCGGTAGTGTGCCTGCCTCTTACCCCGAGGCCCCGGCTCGATTCCCGACTCCATCAGAGATTTTACAAACTGACATGACGGCTTCAACGGGGTGTACTCAGTCCCGCGAGGAAAATATTGAGTAGCTGTCTGACGGTGAGGCAGTGCCCCGGTCAAGGAAACCAAGATTAACGGTCGAGGGTACCCAACGTGTTGACCACGTGCCACCCCACGACAAGGACAACACCGCTGGGCAGCGGTCGCTTGGTTGATCAAGGCTCTTCAGGGATTAAGTACTTGGGGACTTGCTATTATAATTATTATTTTTATTATTATTTTATTAATAATAACTTTGTTGGTTTTTATATAACTTACATAACATGATCTAATTGCAGAAAGCCTCTTTGGGTATTATATACTACAGATAATAAATTGTATAGTTAATTATGCATGAATATCTCATTTAACCTTTGACTACACGCACCTATTAATTTATAATAAGTACACAAGTGGTGAATTTTGTTCACCAAGAGAATAATGTCACGAAATCACTTAGCCTGAACATTTTATCTCAGTAAACACTAAATCAACTGTTCTACAAGCCTAATAGTATTAAAAGGTATTCTGTATCGTGATGATTTTCCTCTATAAATTCTTCCTCGGAACTATCTGCGTCTCATCAAACTTCTTCTTCTGATTCTTCTTGCGCTATAGCGTCATAGACTTCCGCGTAAGTAAGTCTCTTCGGAGTTTTAGCTCGTGTACTGTACAAGCCCTACAAACACAGAACAGTACGAGACACGATTCTAATTATATTAAAATTTGATTTAAAAAATAAGACTGCGTTAAAGAACTGAATCAATATTATTCACGCGTGGTGTACTTGGTTCACCATGTCACCCAACAGCTCAATGATTATTCCTGTGAATCAGCACAAACGAATCCGGCAACAATGACACTGCTTGAAGTCATTTGGGAACATTTTAGGGATAGGTTAGGTGGTGCCTAACAGCCTGCAGAAACATTACAATCAAAAATTTACCATCTTTAGCACGGCTGGTGTACTTAATTCATCAGCGCGTGTACTTAAAGGTTAAGAATAATTATTTGAGTGATGTTCCTTGCTAGCAATCTTTTAAGTGCGGTATTTAAATAAATATAAATCGAAAGCAATGGAATGTAGCCGAAATAAATCAGAAACCCCTATTGATGTTAAATTGGCAGGTGAAAAGCTAAAGGAAGCAGGAGACTTTTGCTACTTAGGAAACAAAATAATCGGTTACGGACGAAACAAATTGGATTAAAAAAAAGGAGGTTGGCTCAGACAAGGAAAGCAATTCTGCAGAAAAGAAATCTGCTGCTATCAAATATAGATATAGTTATTAGAAAGTCATTTCTAAAAGCCTTTATCTTGAGCGTGACACTTTATGGAAGTAAAACTTGGACTGTTGGCGCAACAGAAAAGAGGAGAGAATAAATGCATTTGAAATGTGGTGTTACAGGAGAATGATTAAGGTCAGATGGGTAGATAGAGTAACATTTGTGTATTTATTTATTTATTTATTTATTTATTTATTTATTTAGCGTATGGCTTTTAGTGCCGGGAGTGTCCGAGGACATGTTCGGCCCGCCAGAGGCTGTAGCTGTTTCAAGCGGACACCTATAGGGTGAGCTCCGTTCAATTTCAAGTAGTTCCAACTTTCGCTACCAGATATCACTGACATCTAGTGGTGAACGTTGGAACTTTTATAGAACGTTACAACGAAAGCTACCCAAGAAATTTAGCTTCACACAAGTTTAATTAGTGGAAGGTTCTTGTACATGCCATAAATCTATGTCATTGGAGCACCGGCATTACTTCTTCTCCGAAGGAAGGCATACTGAAGGAAATGAAAAGGTATTTAGACACTTGGGAGAGGAGAGATATTTCAGGCGACGGCATATGAAGAGAAAAGATAGGTTGGTAGGACACATACTAAGACACCCAGGAATACAAACTTAGTTAAGGCAGGAAAGATCGAGAACAAGATCAGTAGGGGTAGACCAAGGTTAGGATATGTTGTAGGGATGAAACGATTAGCTCAGGATAGAATGGCATGGAGGGCTGTACTAATCCATTCAAAACACTGAAGACCAAAATAACACAACAAAATTGAACTTGTTGAAAGCAGGTGGGTTAATCGTGGTTCGGAACGTTATTCTGCAGCTCCAGGCTTTATTTGCGCTGAGTTGTATGCAGGTGCCGAGGGCTAATCCCAGAGGCTTGCATTGGGAGCGAGCCATTCGCTACACCGCTCCAACTGAGTGTTAGGACTGTTTTCATTACACTGTTAGGTCTGGAATCAAGTACTGTAGTTATTTTTCATGTAATTGAAAACACTCAACTCTATGGTTGCAAATTTTCTGTGAATTATTTGGTCTCTTTTCATTTATATCCCCAACCGTAGCCTAACATGCGAAAGACAGTCTATAAACAGCTCTACGTGCGTTGGTTCGAATCCTTGTGGTGAATATCAATCAATTTTGGATTCGATTGCCTGCTCAGCCTTGGGTAAATACAGTATTTGTTGTTATTGTTGTTGATTAAGTAAGGGCCTTGAGGCATCGTGTTCATGTAGCCCCGTGTACTTGGTTGTGTATGTGTAATATGTATTCCATTGTCAATGCTGTACTAGTGCGTGCATTAGTAATTCTGGCCATAGCCAGAAGTTAAGAACCATTCAGCATTTGTCTGGAGTTGAAGTAGGGAAACAACGGAATATCACTTCCGGGATGGCTGTGGTGGGAATCGAACCTTACTCTTCTCAGTTTTACCCAACAACGCTGAGTGTACCCCCAACTACGCTGAGTGTACCCCGTCCCAGCCCTCACACCAGAATAAAATTTCTTGGCAGATCCGGGAATGTTTGATGTCTATGAATTACACTAATGCACAAATACACAAAAACCTTTTTGTGGACCCCTCTACAATGTTTGTGTAACGCGTCAATCTTATTTACAGATGTTATTGATGATTTCTATAGTTGTTGCATTATTTTTAATTAGGCCTGTAATTATTTATAAGATTTTACGAACTTAGGTGCGATCATCTAAACATTGTATATATATTTGAGAATATATTGCCGTAAATATACATTGGATTACTCAATTTCTTCTATCATAATTTCACAGTTACATCATAATCTGATTATATAATACGTTAAGGTGTATGTTTCACAAAACTCAAGCTCCTAAACCAGGGGAAGATGCGGTTTGTAGCAAAATCTTTCAAATCGTCTCAATAGTACAGGAAAAATCTTGCATTCCTTGAAAGTGAACGGAAATATATTTATTTGTTTATAAAGTGCTTTTTAAACAAATAAACAAGACGATAGGCCCTGCAGAACCGTGCCGCGTCCAGCCCGCATAGCAATAGACCCGGGCGGGTAGTCTGTACACATGGGGCGCATACATTATGCGAGAGTTCTCGCACGGGTCCGCTAGTTATACATATATTCGCTCACATGCATGTTCATGTCAGTCGTTAATGTACAAATTTCCATGCATATGTCATAACCACATCACTGTTTTCAACGTCAAGCTGTTAGCCTACTTTCGATTTTTGCAAAAAATGAAAGTAGACTTATGAGATCAACACAGGGCGAAAAAAGTGTGTCTGTCTGTGTGTGTGTATGTGTGTGTGTGAGTCTGTGTGTGTGTGTGTGTGTGTATGTGTGTGTGTGAGTCTGTGTGTGTGTGTGTGTGTCTGTGTGTGTGTGAGTGTGTGTACTCTGAATGTCTGTCCCCCCCTATCAATTCGAACACGGTGAATGCGAATTGAACGAAATTTGGTACAAAGGTAGCACTAGCAAAGGACACCTCAGTGTCATGTTTTATATCGCCGCCATCTTTACTAAAACTGAATGGCGGCCACTCAAACGTTCAAAACGTAAAATCAAATAACGACTAACCAAATCATCCGATCTCTACCAAATTTGGTAACAACATACCTTCGTATAGGATGCGTCTTGTGACCAAACTACAAGGTCATCCGCCATACCATTTCAGGATGGCGGCCGTGCGAATTATGCAAACTTTATAATCCATATCATGGGACCCACCAGTTCCGATTATCGAGCCGAGAATCGTTTTAACTGTTCTAAAGGAAGAGGCACGTTCGAAATTAAAAGTTTATTTTGTAATACTATAGTGCAGACGTGATTTTAAAAAGCTGAACTGATTCAGTAATAAGACAAGATGGCAGCGGATATCTTGTGCCTGACTTATATTTCACTAATTTGAGTATTGAATGCAATATAGCGTACTGATAAAAAATAAATAAACTTTGTATGAAATGCTTTATATATAAATAATATACTCCAGTGATGAAATCGTTTAGTATAAATCATTATTTGCTAACAAGTTCTATGTAAGTCATTTTAAATAGAACGATATTCGTTGACACAATTAGCTCAGTGGTAGAGCGATAGCCTATCGCTCAAATGCCTATGGTTCAAACCCGATCAGAGCTAGTTTTTTTGCTTGAAATGTTATATGTTTATTGTTTTGTAATGACTCAGATGTTTTAAAATTAAGCGTTATATTGTGCACTTTATGGTGTAAAATATATATTTAATTAAAACATAATTCGCCAGCAGATTTACTCGAGACATCTAGCTGCCAAAAAGGTAACTTCCAGATTTTATTGAAAAGTTTCTTCTTCTGGCCGCTAGAATGCACTCGCTCTGTTAGGATTATATTGTTCGATATTTCACCACTAGATGTCCCGACTAGTCTACGTGGGGATCCATTGATTACTATACCATTATCATTCTATGCGCATCGAATTTGAAGAATGACAAGTTGATACTACGATACATTTTAACTTTTTATTTTAAAGGGTTTGTAACAGCCCATTTTGCGTTACTTGAAAATGTTATTAAGCGTTATATTGTCCACATTATGGTGTAAAATATATATTTAATTAAAACATAATTCGCCAGCAGATTTACTCGAGACATCTGGCTGCCAAAAAGGTAACTTCCAGATTTTATTGAAAAGTTTCTTATCCTGGCCGCTAGAATGCACTCGCTCTGTTAGGATTATATTATCGAAAATATCCACATAGTTTGTATACACACGTCTCTGTAGGGTCATGGAAAGATTTGTTAATTCAATTAGGGTTGTGAAAACCATGCACAACCAGACGTGTAAAGACATGCCTCAACTCAAAGTTGGATGTTGCCCACGGCAGGTCGTAATAATAATAATGTTATTGGTTTTACATCCCTTTTAACTACTGCTGTTTTTAGAGACACCGGGGTGCCGGAATTTTGGCCCGAAGGGGATCTTTAACGTGCCAGTAAATGTACTGACACGGCTCCCTCGCATTTGTGCACCCTCAAATGCCAGCTGACTGCGCCAGGATACGAACCTGCAACCTAGGGCCCAGCAAGCGAGAACGTTACCGCTGAGCCACGCCGCCAGTCCGGTCGATTATGTCTCCAGATCCATAACATTCTTGATATACTTCTTATCTTTCTTTCTTTCTTTCTTTCTTTCTTCAATGATGGTAGCAGTTTTTATCTAGGTCGTGGCGTTTGGTAGAGGTAAATCGTTTCTAAGGTCTTCAACAAAGAATAGTTCTATTATACTCTTTGATAATAACAACGAGTTATAACTATACTCATACATTTAGGAGAAAGTAGGCTATATGTTCTTTACTGAACATCTTGTTTTTATTTTATTTTTATTTTATTTTTTTACGATTCCCGGTCAATTTCGAAGTGAAATGCCATGTCCTGTGGTTCGGATTCCACGTAAAAAGGAGGTCCCGTGGCTCATGATCTCGAGATTAACGGTCACGTTAAACTACAAGCTTCCTTTTTTTTTATCAAGATTTATATCTTTCATTTTATAACACTTTGTAACAGATCTGGTTTTTAAATGTTTCACGTGTTTTTTCAGCCTTTAGAATGTTAGTATTTCAAGTAATTATTATGATAACAACATTTAATAAGGAAATTTGTGTATGTAAGTCTTGCTTCTTCACGTATTTCATGATATAACGCTGAAGAAGGTCATGATGTAGCCGAAACCGTTAGGCTACTGTGATACAACTGGTTATTGATGTAAGGTTACAATTTACTGAATATTTTAAACTTCGTCAATAAAGACAAGGGCTGCCATGGCCACATTCTTAGCCTTTATATATATTTGAGTATTAGTGTAATTTATTTATTTTTATTTATTTGTTGTGTTCAGTAGTGGCGAAGTTAGGCCTCATGTCCCTCTCTTACACTTAACCACGCAATATGCTACCAGTACATATGAGACAATTTTGGAAATACAAAAAAATAATTTTGATGATAAATAAGGAGTCAATTAATTATGATATTACAAATTTTAATGAAAAAGGCACATGAACAATGATGATAATAATAAGACCTTAAACCTCAATTATAAAGGGGATCGTGAAAACATCAAGAAAGCTGAAAGGAAAATCATCCGAAAAATTCTTGGCCCAAGACTTACTGATGAAGGATATCGTTTACAATCGCACACGATGACAGAAAAATATTCAAATATTGAAACCGATTTCCGTAAACGACGCTTGAAATTTTATGGACACATTATGAGGCTAGATGACAACCGATTAACAAAGACAATATAGATGTACTCACAAAAAATTAAAGACGACTACGGTTTGGATTAAACAAGTCCAAACTGATCTCAATAACGCCAACATCACACCCACAGATATCGAAGACCGCAAAACTTTCAGACATAAGATCTACACTTGGGAAGCTGCATCAGAAGATAAGCCCAGCAGACCTAGGGGAAAATGGACTGACGAACGTCGAGCTAAACATAGCGACATGATGAAAGAATTCTGGAAGAACAAGAAAAATAACAGCAACAGATCATAACTTGCTTTATGTGATCCTGTATTGGTCGAAACATACTAAATAAATAAATAAATAAATAAATAAATAAATAATAATAATAATGATAATAATAATAATAATTCCAAGCAAAATAGTTGAATATCGTGGTCCGTAGTTGGCCTATACGGAACAAAAAGAAGAAGAAGAATCACAATGTCACAGACCTTTCTATAATATCCTAGATATAATCTTAGCTCAGTCATACGTCCTATCATCTATCACCATTCACACAGGGTAATCAGCAATATTCAACAGGAAATCTCGGCATGCGGCTTTACATTTCTTTATTGTTATAGAATTTCAGATATCGGCAGGAGTAGAATTCCATGGTCAGACCCAGCTACAGCGAAAGAGCAGTTGAACATGGATGAGTGGTAATTCATAATCATCGAAGCCTAAGTGAGCAAGAACTGAAGATGGTCGCTTGACGATCCAAACATGTCATCCAATTAAGTACCTCCCATTTGTGTAAATAAAAGCGTGTTACTTTGTGATAAATATGTTATGATTTTCATGTTAGGGCATATAATAGTACATTATGCAACGAGCCTATAATGGCAATAATTGAGACACGAGTGTGTTTATAAAACGAGTGAAGAGAGTTTTATAATTTTCATACGAGTGTCTTAATTACCATTATAGGCGAGTTGCGACTGTTTATGTTCGTCGATAATTATAACTATTTTATGTTCGAACATAAATATTCATAAATAGGGTTCGGAAGTTAAAGAACTAAAGAAGTACAAAATATGCAAGCAAATATGCCCTAAAACTAGCTAAATATGACCTAAAAACTATAAAATATGACCTAAAAACTATGAAATATGACATGAATTTGGGGATATGTAGAGTATCACTAACATACAGTAAACGTCTTAAGTGCCAAAACGTGATCAGCGATAATACACCAGACACATTTAATCATACAAACTGACAGAGAGCTACAGTACATTAAAATTTTCAACATTCATTCAGAATCATATCCTTGAGATGCAGTTCTTGCTCGGTTTATTTACTACTATTCGGAAATCCTGTGTTTGAAACTCGACACAGATAACACGTACCTTGTTACCGACGCCTCAATTTAAACAAAAAAGCTGAAATTATAACCAAATATGACCTTATATTACTGAAATATGACCAAATATGACCAAAACAATAAAAATGGCCGAAATATGCATTTATAGGCAACATCAAATTGCTTTAAACGTGGTCAGAGACCCATCATTGAAACTTATTTTTCAAATTTCTGTTAAAATGAGCTCATGAAAAAAAAAAGACTTTTCCTTAACATCCGAAACTTATTCATAAATATCTGTCGATATTTCGCCAGTTGTATGTACTGAACAGAGCGCATGGGACGCAGAGAATACCTTGTATTTGACCATGGCCTCCTCGAATACCCCACTATGACACTTGCCACGCAGTGAAATTTAAAATAGAAGGCCGTGGAAGTCAGCGCAGATGCGATGCTATCCTTACCTAATTGGTCACACAACTGTTTCTTGAGTTGTGATTGGTGGGAGAAAGTGTTTCATAATAAAGAATAGTGTTATAATGACCCTTATTATGATACAGTTTTCTGACATATAATATTTACATTTCGACATCGTCGAACATATATACTTGTTTTGTTTCTCCGCCAATTGTAATTGGGCAAAATTTGTGTTGACCGACTGGAAAGCATTCTTTAATGGAACTAAGCAACTCTGAAAAATGGCTTCTATCATTTCAACATTTGGTGAAGGAACGCTGTCCTTAATCCCATTATAACATTACTCATGTCTTTCATTTCTAATAATTTGTTTGTTTCTCTTCCAGGTAAGGAAGTGAAGACCTTCACTACTTGTGTTCGAGCATATCCAAGAGAAACTAGCTTGAGGTGGTAAGTGATGCAACATTAATATTTCTTTATAGGCCTATTCCTAGCTTTAACACTGACCGTGGTAGCTAAATGCGCTAAGGCACAGAACAATAGGGTCGGGTTAACTCCGCCAGACGTTCTTGAAATTATTTTCCTTGGTTCCCCATTTTGAACTCCAGGAAGTTTCATGAAGTTGCGATCAAAAAGATAATAATAATAATAATGGATTTAATTGTTTTACGTCCCCCTTAACTACTGCGGGTTTTAGAGGCAATTGGGTGTCGGAATTTTATCCTACCCTGAAGGGGATCTTTAACGAGCCAGTAAATCTACTGACACAGCTACCTTACATTTGTGCACTCTCAAATACCAGTTGGCTGCGCCAGGATTCGATCCAGCAACCTTGGTCACAGCAAGCGAGAACGTTACCGCTGAGCCACGCAGCCAGCCCGTTCTAAAAGACCAGATCCGCTTACATACAACTCTTGACCTAATTCCTTACACCTTAATTTGAGCTCCAATTAAGCGGCTCAATTTTCAGCATTGTATTTACCTTTATCTCAAAAAACTAAAAACTGAATTGGATTGAATTTTTTCAGAGAATTTCCTTATGGTTTTCTCCTTGCTTTTGCATAGAACTTTTGAAAATAAATATAATTTTCATTTTCCAAGATTTTGTTTTTTAAATGACGTAATTTTAACAGCATTGTCCTCGTGACGTTAGAAATTGTACATCCCTAACAACTTACAAACGTGCATCTAAAGATTTCCTCTTGGATTCGTAGGCCAACTAGAACAATTTGTGTATGAATGTGTGAGTGAATGACCATAGCAAGACTCTGGTGGAACTCCTTACTGTATGTAATTTGTAAAGCTTAGTTAATTCCCCCAGGGGCCCACGACCAGTGGGACGTGGGTTGGCGACCACGGGCCCCCAGCTGAGTTCGGTATTCCTTCCACTTACTTGTGTCGGGCTCCTCTCTGTCATCTTTCCTGTCGACCACCCTTGGTCAACGCTAGTTCTTTTCCGACCCCGACGGTATTAGGGTATCCGAGGTCTAGGGAGTCTTTTCCTTTCCCGCCTTAATTGGCCGTTGTATCTTTCCTCACTCCTCATTCTTCGAGGGGTTAGACCTCTTCTGTTCTCTTCCTATTTCCTGCTTTCTGCTCAAGGCCCTTAAAGAGGCAGGGTGTGTGTAGCCCCACCTCTTCTGGTGCACCCTGGATAGTGCTACATCCTCAATGGCTCACGACTGGTTAGTTCGGGAGTTAACAAACCCGAGAGATTCCTGAGCTGGGTCCGTTCTTTTTTCCCTTTCCTCTGGGGCAGAACCTCTCCTCTTTCCTATCTGCCTTTCATGGCTCTCCTTCCTTCCAATCCCTCAATCCACATTCCTCGAGGGTTGAGGGCATTTCATTTCCACCTGTCCTTTGTTTGCCTTATCCTTTATTTGTTTACCATTTCTTCTTGTAGTTTGCAAGTTTGTAGTTAGTATTAGTTATAGTTTTCATTCTCGTCTCATTTTTCACTATCACCCAAACCATTAGGGGCCGATAACCTAGATGTTAGGCCCCTTAAAACAACAATTATCATCATCATCATCATCATAGCTTAGTTAATGTCACACAGTTGCCGCTTTAATTCTAGTATTTAAATTTTCCTAGTACGGTATTTAAGTTTGGTAGGTTAAGATGAACATATTGTAGTGGCCCCAACCCTTTACAAGGGTTGCGCCCACACATATACCTAGAGAATTATAGAAGCTACGAAATGCCGACATAGTAACAGGAACATGTCAGGTCATAGTCCCAAGACCGCCAGCTTAGCAAAGTAAGGAGGAAACCCAGGACATTACACTCCACATTCCGCTGATCCAGAGTGACTCCGCGCTTGTAGCCTATAAATAAGAGATACAACCACGCGCCGGGCTCTATTACCTGATCAAGCCCTTTCTTGTAATCTTGAAGTCTTACGCTCTTTTTGAGCAGTGCTACGCTAAGACTCCGGCGGGGCGCTGCCCTGACGGATGTCCCAACACGACACCACGGTCATCTGGTAGGTTAAGTGAAGTGTGTCTACGATACTCCTTTTTCCTTCTAGTATTTATCTCTTTTCCCCCCTTTTATCAAAACCTATTTTGCCACCACTATTAAGCAATAAAGCCCTTTCTTACTGTCAAATGCTTCATCTTATTATTTCACTTAGTTTAAGAAGCCTTTCCCCCTAGATTAGAAGTTAGGCTAAGATCTACACTGAACGCTGTCTAGCAGTAGGCGCGGTGTAGCAAGTGCTTAGCTTGCTAAGGCTTCCCAGGTAAGTCTGGTGAGTATGGCCCCATAGCTCTTTACACGTCCCTTTGGAATAGTGCTTGGGCACTATTCCAACCCCATACACCTGAACATAAGGCCCCCGGTGTAACTCAGTAAGTACCGGAGACGCCGACACTAGTATCACACCTAATCCGCATACCCAACAATAATGGGGAGGCGGCCTTACCTTTCATCCACATACCCAACAAAAATGGTATAGGCGCCGGGTAAAACTCAGTAGACACCGGAAATGCCGGCCAGGTTAGTTTCACATACCCAACAATATGTGAGTACTGTATGCATGTAAGTTGCATTGTGTGTGGTTAAGTGTAAGACAGGGCCTAGATCCCTAACTCCGCCACAATAAAGGCACGAATAATACTATTAAATCAAGCTAATATGAAGATTAAGGCTTTCACTGCCCGGATTACTATTTAAATTATTAATGATTTGGGATAATGCCGTGTGAAAATAACGTTGAAATACCAGACGTTTCAAGAGGAACCTTGCCTCCTTTTTCAATGTAATTAAACACTGTGGTCAATGAATGTGACTTGCGTCTCGCGACAAACTTGGCGGGATAAGCTGATTCGTTGAATGGTGAGACGTCATCAAAACTCTTCGTTACTTCCTTAACCTATCCATTCCAGCTTCTCGTACAGTACAAGAACATGAGTTGTCCTGCCAAGTCGGTCAAGAGACGCAAGTTTTTCATCAACAAAAGCTTAGCACTCTGATGAAATGAAATAAACAGTATTATTCTTAATAAAATTATAGATTAAAGCAGTAGACCAGCGGAGTGGGCTGTTAGTGACAATACAACAGAATCTTTCTGTTCGTTATCTTACCAAAACTACGTTAACGTTTAGGCATTCAACCACTCGTACGTATGCAAACTTTTATAGATTCGAGATGGGTGAGGCTTCTGTAATGAGATTTCAAAATTTTGAAGAAATTTAAATAAATATAATTTTGTAAACGTCGTTAAAACGTGACTTGGATAACAATCGCCTGTATTACAAAAGTGAGGTTATAGTTATGACTCGATCCTGGTCAGAGCGACCGATCAGCTTATCCAGCCAAGTCTGTCGCGAGACGCAAGTAGAATGTGTGTCAATGAGATTACAAAAAAAAACGAGCCTTATACCCCGTTTAGATGTCCCGGTTGCAATCGCGATCAGGCGCCGATCCAGATTAAGTTGGGACGTCTAAACGCAACAGGATAACATTATCGCGATCAACTTTCCCTCCAACAGGATCAGCCCGATCCCGTTCCCACAACGAGATAATCGCGTTCGCGGCCATTGCGATCGCCGGTGTGTTCTATCCTCCTGCTGTGTGAGTGAATAGGCAGTGGAAATGATGGCCATTTTGTATTATCTTGTGTTTTGAAAGCGAGTAGTACGTAATGTTGGCCACGATGGTTGTATTTATATTGGTTGATATCAGATGTTTGAACATCGAGAGACACGAAATGATGAACGGAGGCAAACATTGCTATGTTTAAACGCCGAAAAAAAAATTAGCGTTGGGGACAGTCGACGAAGACGATTAATAAAGACATAAATTTGTCATAGACATAGAAGGGATTCCGATCGGGACAAATGACTCGGGACGAACGAAGAAGAATTTATGCAATAAATATCCTGGACATGTGCATAAATATTTCAAAATATTTTTATTTCCACACCACGCCTACACGTCTGCACAGGATTTGTATGTATTTAAGAATATACATTAGTAGGTTGAATTATGTATAAAGAATAACTGAAATACCTCAAAACTGGAGGAAACCAACTACTGTAAATTTCTGCCATAACACTTGGAATTCAAAAGTTGGCAGACTTTATCGATGCCATGCTGTTTTACTCGATTATCCTGTTGTTTCATGATGGGACGTCTAAACACGTACCAATGACAAATGCCGTTGATCGCGATTGGACATTATCCAGATCAGAGATCATCGGGATCGCGACCGAGACGTCTAAACGGGGTATTACAGTAGTCGCATATGATGTGACATGTTATCCTACTATGTTTGTCCCAGACCGCAAAATCCCTTGTTGACAGTGAACTCTGTTGGTCTTTGAAATAACTACTTGTATAACTCCAGTGCCAAATCCTGACCGTAATGAATCATAATTGTTATTTGCCGTGGCGGAAGCAATCCACTGCCTACTTGATGCGAGCTGCGCTCTATACCGGCCAGTTAGTGAACACATGCCAGCGATGTTATTGAAAATGGCCTCGTTTAGCCGATAGAGTGCACACCCAAGTATAGGCGCGATTAAATATTAGGTGTGCGGAAAGTATATTAAATGTGTTTCTCCCAGTGATATGTTTAGACCAACGAAGTTTCAATTATTGTTAGTACTCGGCGTTAATATAGTGAATTCCTACGTCGTTTGGAGTGTTTGTTGATGCGATATAGATTCCACATAGCCACATGGCCGACAGTACATCGAGTGCTTACATTAAATAAGGAAGCTTGCCACGGTGGGTGAGTGGTTATAGTGTCGGACTACCAACCCCAAGATTGCAGGTTCGCCCCTGGCCATGGTAAGTGATTTTTGAAGGCGACAAAAATCACGATACTCATGTCATACGTTGTTGGCATGTTAAATAACCCATTTGAATTCAGTAGGCCGTGTTCAATGGTAAAATTAATCTCGGGATTTTCCGCCAACACAAAGTTCCTCCATTCTCTACTAGAAAGCGCTGTAGTGTCAAGGAGCTTAGATATCTAACCACCTTGACTTTCATAGCGTTCAAAGGAACGACGAAATTCGACATGCAAGCAACCCTCTGGGTGTCAATTAACAAAGCTTGCACCAGGCACCCGAGGCCATACGATATTATTATTATTATTATTATTATTATTATTATTAAATAAGAATACAGCAAAAGTATGAAGATTTAATAAATCGCAATTGTTTTCAGCAAATATGATAAAATGAATATTTTCACACCAAAGAACGACAACTTGAAGATGATTTATTGTGGGAATATCTTAAATCCAACAAGATCTCAAAGCAGTTGGACTCAAGATAACAGATGCCGAGGAGAAAAATAAAATTAACACCATTCTTAAAACTCACAAATTTTCTGCAGAAATGACACATAGAAAGCCTATGGAGATTTCAGATGAGTTGAGAAAATCCCGATCTGAAAGAATGAAAAAGTACTGGAAAGAGCGCAAGAACCAAGCAGTACTACCTTCAAAGAAGAAGTGATTGTGGAACTACTCAAGTGGTCCAATGTGACCAATCAAGATTAATAATAATAATAAATGGGGTCTCCAAACTTTGAACTAAACTGTATGCGATATACATTCCCCATAGCCACACGACCTACAGCACGTCGTTGTACCGATCTCCGCCACCACGCGCACTTATTGTTTCCGTCCCATGCACTTCGGTCCCATCCATTTCCGTCCCTTTTCCAAAATCACTCCCGCAAACATGTCCAGCTACCGAGCGCCGCAAAAATATCCAGGTACCGAGTGGAAAGATGTTACACATCAAAAACTACAGAAATTCCTCTGTTCGTCAACAGAGAGCAGACGTACGACTTGGTAGAAAAACGCGCCATATTAATTAGAACGGTAGACAGAGTAGTAAGGAAGGAGAAGGTAAAGGGAGCGGGGGAAAAATATTGAGACTCCTCGAAGAATAATAATAATAACTTCTGGCACTATAGCCCGTGAAGGGCCTAGGCCTACCAAGCCCAGCCATTTGGCCTGCAGATATTGGGGTCCCCTCGGGTCCTCTCGGCCGTTAATCTTGGTTTTCGTGATCGAGACGCTGCCTCACTGTCAGACAGCTACTCAATTGTCCTCACAAGGCTGAGTACACCCCGTTCCAGCCCTCACGTCAGCTTATAAAATCTCCGACGGAGCCGGGAATCGAACCCGGGGCCTCCGGGTGAGAAGCAGGCGTGCTACCTCAACACGGTCGAACATCAATTCCGCCCGATTTTCCTCAATTCCACCCGGTCCTCCAAGGGACCCAAAAATAAGTTCCTCAACTCCGCTCTGGCTTTGACAAGGGGTCGGCAAAGGGGTTATCCCCAATGACGTAAACAAATGTCATAACCCTCCTGTTCGCATACCAAGGGCCGGGTCAAACACCTTATGCAGCGCATGAGTGAATTCTTGAATGCAGCTGATTTTTAGCCTACTTTTCACATTTTGCAAAAATAAGGAAAAAGTAGTCTTATGAGATCGATCCGGGAAAATGTGTGTCTGTCTGTCTGTCTGTCTGTCCTTCTGTCTGTCTGTCTGGCTGTGTGTGTGTCCCCCCCTATCAACTCCTAAACGGCTGCAGCAATCAAAACCAAATTTGGTATGAGTAAAGATGTGCACCGGAATAGCTCACGTCCATATTTGAAAATGATGTCAGTGCTACCAACTGCTGAAAAAACGCACTAGAAATTTGAGCACCATGTTGGATATCTTGCAAGGTATGCATGGGAGCTATTCCAAAATTGGCACACAAGTAGATAATACTATTTCAGTTTAATTTCCAGGAGGCACACCATGACAGTGTTGCCAAAATAATTTTAAGCCTTCTGATAGGTTCAATGTTTAAATGCATATAACTTCTACACTATCAACTGGATTTCAACCAAATTTTGTATGTAATATCTGTACATAAACAGATATGACTGAGCGTATTATTAAGAGCCACCAGGGCTGCCAACTGTTAATAATTGTTCTCTTTATTTTTTAAAATCCAAATACCAATATATCAGAAAGTATGCAAGCCAACAGCTTTAAACTATGCACACGTATATTCCGACATTTTAGATTAATTTGGAGTAACGTATATACGTCAGTTCTACCAACATGATTATAAGCCTGCTGATGGTACCAATTTATAAATACATGTAACTTCCATACTATCAGTTGGATTTCAACCAAATTTCGTATGTGGAATGTGTACCATAACAGATATGACTATAAGTATTGTTAAGAGCAATCAGGGCTGCCAACTGTTAATAAATGCTGTCTATATTCTTTTTACCCTAATATCAATATATCAGAAAGTATGCAAGCCAACAGCTCTATACTTTGGACACGTATAGCACCTGACTTTCTAGATTAATTTGGAGTAATTAATACAAGGCAGTGCTGCCAACATGATTCTATGCCTGCTGATATGTCTAATTTTAAAATACATGTAACTTCTATACTAACAAATGGATTCCATCCAGAATTGGCACAACAAGATATCATAATATTTCAGATTATTTCTGACCAGCACACGTATGGTATTGTTGGCAACATGCTTTTACGCGTGCTGATAGATCCAGTGTCTAACTGCACGTAACGTCCATTGGACTTCAACCAAATGTTGTATTCTGTACCTTAAGAGATGGAACTAAGAATATATTCAGTCACCAGGGCTGCCAACTGTAGTGCTCTATTAGGCTACATTATACCACATATATTTTGAACTAATTAGATATTTCGATATTACCAACTTAATTTCGTCATTATTCTAGATAGGTTCATATACTGTAGAATAATCATTGGCATGAAAAGTAGGCTGTATAGTTCTTCACGGAACTTCTTGTTTCGTTCTAGGCTGGAAAACAGTATTTTCAGCATCCGCAGCTGATATCGAAAGTATTCTTTTAGGTTCAAATTATACACCTATTATTATCTAAATTTAATTTAATAATGTCTGACGAGGTCAAAAAACATACAAACATTTAATTATGCACATGTTAAATACGATGTATAAAATTTGTAGAAAAAAAAAATAGAAAACTTGGCAGACTTATTTAAAAGAATATTATGATTAATTTTAAATCACTTGTATTTTCTGCCATATAAGTTATAATGTGCCAAACACTTTATACCTGATTTAACGAATGAGCGGACTTGACATCAGAGCAGTTGACCAGTGGCACAACAACGTCTTGCGAGCAACACCACGCCATCGGTCAAAAGCTCTGAAGTCAAGTCCGCTTATTCGTTAAATCAGATATAAACATAATACATACTGAACCCTTGCAAAGAAGCATATGAGACTCAGATTCGGGGCGTAATAGGTCATATTCGTAAGTTGCTGTCAGGGCGCTTCATTAACTTGCAGGGTAACATATAACAAAATAACATGCAGGAAAGAGTGAAGCCAGGGTTAAAACAACTGAATTTAATAACAAATCACCATATTTACACATAAACAATTAACAACAAACTCCCAACTGACTCCCGCTTAATAAAAATGCCAAACAAAAATTGGGCGGTATCTCTGGAGAGATTAATTACCTGGACCAAGTGTCCTTAAATAAAGATACAAAAGTGACCATATAAGTGCGTATGCCGTTCTACATGCATCACGATGTGTACTTTGAATGCGTGATTCGTTATCATCCAGAATGACCCTTCAGACAACGAATCCGCATTTCCTAGAGCTAGACCGACACAAGGGAACACAACTACAATACATAAATTAAACCGACACTTCCTAACATCTACTATAAACAAACACAAAATTTCCGTGTGAAATTGGACTTGAATTGCCGTAGCAACATTTACTGCCTAAAAACTTAGGACTTCTCACACAAATCAACACAAGTACATTAACACGTGACCAACAGAAAAATACTCAAATGACCGCTGTCAAAATTTACAAATACTCTACCACTACACCACACGGGTGTGACAAACAAAATTACATGGAATCGAGTCATCAACAAAGCAATAGGCAAACAGCCAACATTTACGTTAATCACAATATTCTTATCCATACAAGGTACAACAATCCGTTACACACATGGCGAACTCCCCAATTAATTATGGCTTAAAATTAGCCATGACAATGAACAGGTTTGCTGCATGAAAGCTTACAGGGTTCAGTCGGACGAATAGGACTGCCTATCAAAATAAGTCACAGGCAAAACGGGCGGTTTGTGGAACTCTGCATGTCTGTCAACCCACGTGTCAATAACCTCGACCTCCCAGAGCATGGGGTCGAACCTCGAAGAAATGTGCCCCAAAGCACAATAATACGTGTGTGTCAGGAAAACATATGGACAAGAATCAGCAGTCTCCCAAGAGCACTCTGTCTTTCCATCTAAAATACAACAGCAGCAAAAATATATAAGGGCGGTAGGACAACTACCCCCTCCTCACGTAGAATCAACACACACTAGACACATCAACACACACTTAATCACACGTATGGGTTTTGACAGACCCTGAAATAAAAGACACAAATAATATCCACATGCTGGCGCCATCGTTCTATGCCGTGACTAGTCACCTGAAAAGGACTCAAGAAAAATCTATCAAATTAGAACGAAGGTGTTCTACAATTACTTTTAAGTTGGTGCACTCGGCTACCCTAACATGAATAATAACCTGTTCAGCAAAATGTTTTACAATCATTTCCTCCCATTCCTATTTCAAATATTAACGTTAATAAAGCACCATTTATCGAATGTAACGGGTTCCGCAATTGCAAGGATAAAAATCACGCACGCACGCCGCGTACATTACACATGACTCAAAAAAAAATCAAAATATCAACAAACACATTGGCCACGCGCCAACGGACATATAAACATATAGTGTCGGTACAAGAAAAACAGCTATAAAACAAGAAAGAAAAACATGACTATTTACAAAGTTCCCCGGCCAAATCTAACTACATAATTGAAATAATCCAATTTTAGTACATCACCGTTTCTGCATGTAGGACTAAGGACATCCTCCTCAACCCATTGCCCTATGGACAATTTAGCACTCCATAGTAGTCGTCTGCGTTGATTTCTTGAAGCTCATCCCAACTCCAAACCACGTGCTGATCATCTTGGTCACGACTCCTTGGCAGAAAAGTTCAATGTTAAATATTTGCCTATCTATAATCGCTTGCAGGCTACTCAGTTCACCCACAATTGTCCTACTGCGATTAATAGCGAAGACTGGCCCTAATTATATCGCACATACGCACTATAAAAACACACATACAATACACACAATTTATACATAAAATATACATCTCGAGTCCGCGCCACTGGCTCGTTAACAAGTTCAAAATCCTGGCTGCACCAGCAGTCGCTATCTCGTCCGGTATTTCCGTCCCGTCTTGGACTTCGGTTCTGGTAAGCGCTAATTAGGGTGATACGATACTTCCCCCTTAAAGTTGAACTCGTCGTCTTTAAAAGAATGTTACAGTTTATCACGCGCTGGCGTGAAATATTTAGATCACACAATTTAGTTGATTTTAGAACAAAATGTATTATAGCTTTTTAAAAATTCGATACTGCAAACGCTGCGACTTTAGCTCCCCAGAGCTCAGAAAATAAATTAGCTTCACTGATTTTAGAGCGTAAAAATCACATTTCGAACTGGCGTGGAGTATGCCTCTGAAGGCTCCACAAGAATAGTCTTCGATAAATTCGAGCGTCAAAATCACACTTCAAACTGGCGTGGAGTATACCTCTGAAGGCTCCACAAGAATAGATTTAGATTGGCGTCAGTCCAGACTATTTATGAGAAACTGACAAGGGCGGCGGAGTGGGGCAGAGTCGGATAAAAACTTCCAGAGTTTTTGTCTCACAAAGATGGGGCTAGTGTCATTCTTCTCCAAATAAATCCAACGTCTCAAATTACTCGAGCGGAGATTAATCCGTTCGGCGGTTCCTTAGATACACACTTCCGCGCGCTTTTTACTACTGACGCCGTCCACCTCGTGGTCACGGCTTGGTCTCTTGCGATTGGCTGATTCAATCGTATGTTCGTTGAGAGGACCTCGTGATTCTTCCTTTATGTCTCCAATTTTGGTACAGTAGTTGCACAATTTGGCCTTGAACTCGACTAATTCTGGCCGTCCCCCAGGAATAGCTACCAACTCAGCTTCTGTTGCAATCATTACGAAATGCTGGCCTCCCTAATATCCAAGTCGACTTCCTTATGCGCTGCCTGGGCCGTAGTAATAATAATAATAAATATGAATACTTATTTATCGAAGATCAATAAGGGTTCATTTATCCTCAGCAAGGTTTTGAAATTCGAAACAATTTATTGGTTTGGATTTCAAAAACAAAATCCACTGTAGTAACAACACATCTCTTTAAATCTCACTCAGCTGCTCGAGTGTATGCCCCTCTGACTCAATTAGTGTGCTCACTTCTCGCTGGAATGTCATTCATATTTTCTCTAGGTCTCCCCCTTCTCCTCACGTAGTTGCCACTCCCGTCGTCTCAGCTGTTCGTTGTTTACAAACAAAGTGCGTACTCACGCGCTCCCCGTGGATTTGAGTGTTTGCTTTCAAAAAAAAAAAATTTTTGGCAATACAGATTCTGCACATATCATCTTTCCTAATCATCAAATGGTTCCCTTCTGTAGTACGGTTTCAAATTGGCGCTATTAAAAACAGATTTTGCACCAGTGCTCACTTCTTCTAATCTGTAGGCATTGTTACCCAGATTCTTAATTACCCGGAACGGGCCAATGAATTTTGGACAGAACTTGGCGAAGACTTTGTTCTTAGGGTCGGAGATCGGTGGTCTACGAACCAGCACTAATTCTTGTTCTTGTAACTCTCGGTGAAACTTCTTTCCTCGGTACCGTCTCAGCCTTCGGTCCGCTTGGTTCCTCATGTGCTCTCTCGTTCGCTGGATTCGCAAATCATGCGCTAATAATGGATCCCTTGGGCAAGGAATGATCTTGTCCCAAGTTCTTTCCGGCAATCTGTTGTGGTGTACAATCAGTGGGACTTGACCCGTCGACTCGTGCTTAGTAGTGTTCATGCACATCTCAATTTCCCCTACTTTGTCTACCCATTTATTGTGTTCGTTAGGAATCATTACTCTGTAGTATTTAGCGACACAGCGAATTGTTCTTTCGCTCGGATTTCCACAAGGATGACGAATACTTGAAAATATGTGTTTTATTCCTAGGCTCTCCAAACCTTGCCTAAAAACATTGCTTGTGAAATAGGTACCGTGATCTGATAGAATGGATTCCGGCTTCCCAAGCATCGGAATGACTTTGTTCTTAATTCGACTAAGGACTTGTCTTGATGTCGTCTTCTGAATAGGACATAGCACGACCATCTTCGAAAATACATCGACACATACCAAGAGGTGTCGGCATCCACGCTTTCCTTTTACTAAAGGACCAAAGCAATCAATCGCGAGCATCTCGCATGGTTTCTGCGGTAATAGTGGTCTTGGAGGTTGTTTCAGAATAAAGTTGCTCGGCTTTGTGCGCTGACAAGCGTCACACGTTCTAATTACTTCAACAATGGTGAATCTCATCTTGGGCCAAGTAAAGGTCTCCCCTATCGTAGCTTCAGTCTTATCCGTGCCGATATGTGCTAGGCTCTCATGAACATGCCAAGTTAATCCCCTCTGTAGTGATGCTGGAACTAAGATCCGCAGTTTAGTATGATGCTCATCCACGTACTTATGTAACAAGTTATTCAAGTAGTGAAATCTCGCTTGTTTAGCACTGGCTTCCCGGTACTCCGGTGAAATTGGTTGTAACTCCTTCCTATAGAATTTTATCATCATCATCATCCATGGGTCAGCTTCTTGCTCCTTCCGAATATCCTTCAATCTTGCCAAAAACTCACGAGCCTTAGGTGTCAAGGTAATATTGTGAACTTCCGCTGTTACTTCGTTTCCGTCCTCAGGGTTTCTACTCAAGGCATCTGGTATGACGTTCAATTTCCCAGGACAATGTTCTATTGTGATGTCAAACTGCTGTATGTAGATGGACCAGCGCGTAACTCTCTCACTTGCTATTGTTGTCTTAAATAAAAATGTCAGTGCATGGTGGTCGGTTCTAACAATGATGGAATAACCATAGATCATCTTGCGCCACTGTTGGAGAGAATATAGAATTGCTAGTAGCTCAAGTTCCGTAACTGTGTAGTTCCTCTCATGTTTCCGTAATTTACGACTCGTAAATGCCAAATAGGATTTCTTCTTGGGTTCTTCAGCGTCCTCTTGGTACAGCATAGCACCAATCCCAATTAACGAAGCATCTGCTTGAATGATAAATTGTTTCTCAAAATCCGGATATCCAAGTTTCACACAGTTTTCCAATAAATCCTTCGTTGCTTTAAAAGACCTGTCGCACTCCTCGTTCCACGACCATCGATTCGCTTTCTTCAACATCTCCTGCATAGGCGCTACTGTTTCTGTGTAACCAGGGCAATTTTCTTTGAAGAAACCTGTCACTCCCAAAAATGCTCTAACATGTTTGACTTTGGTAGGTGTGGGAAATTTCTTAATAGCATCAATCTTGGCTGGATTAGGCCGCACGCCCTCGACATCAATTATATGTCCCAAATATAAAATTTCGCTCTGGCAAAAATGTGACTTTTTTAAGTTGATCTTGAAGTTCATGGTTCTCAGGTTGTCCAGCAGTTTATTTATATTCATCAAGTGTTCTTCCATTGTCTCAGAAGCGATTAATATGTCATCAACATATCTCGTGGTGAAGTTCTTGACCTCCTCAGTCAGATTTCTATCGAGTGCTCTAATGAGTGCACATCCCGCAGTTTTCACGCCAAAGGGCATTCGACACCAGATGTAACTTCGATTATCGAATAAAAATCCCGTCAACAGTTGGGATTTTTCTTCAAGTTCAAGATGGTGGAAACTATTCGTCAAATCAACACTTGAGTATATCTTCTTCCCGCGGAAGCCTTTCAAAACATCTTTGATCCTCGGTGCTTGGTCGTGCTCAACTAGCAGTTTGCTATTTAAAACTCGCGCGTCTAGGCATAGCCTAATTGATCCGTTTGGCTTGGTCACAGCCAATATTGCGTTCAGATAAGGAGTTGCAGCTTTCCTTATCATGCCAGAATCTAATAAGTTAGTAATAATGTCCTTCACCTGAGAAAAATGCTTCTCTGGGATCGGGTACAATTTACTTTTAAATGGGGTCCAATCTGTTACCTGCATCGCATATTGAAAATTTAAAACTTTCCCAGGTACGGTGTCAAAGGCTCCTTTATGTAATCTTAAAATTTCTTCCAATCTTCTTCTATCAGATTCCCCTACGATGGCTTCCTTAAGTCGCTCCTGAAGTAGAATTTCGAATTTGGTTCCGCCCATTTCTTCTTCCGCCAAATGCACCCAAAGTTCCTGCGAAATATCTCGGCTGTCCATTTCTAGCACTGCTGTCTGGTTAACTTGCTCTCCCCTCAAGATCTTATCTCCGGCCTCATTAGTGCATTCCTCAACAACCCAAGTATTGGCCTCTCTCTCCAGCGGATTCTCTTCCATATTTAAACCCACATGATCCAATCCTTCTACTTGTTTGAAGCTTACAGTGTTGTTATGTAAATCAATTACAGCCTGAAAGTCGCAGATGAAGTTGGCTCCTAAAATTATATTGTAGTTCATCTTTGGAATAACAATGAATGTTTGTGAAAAAGTATGGTTCAATATTTCCAGATCTAGAAATGCTTGCTGTTTACAATTCATAGTTTTGTCAGGAATGACACCTCTGACTTTCATTAGCGGTACCGGCATAATAGGAACAGTCTGTTTTCTTGCTATTTCTTTTATCAAAATTTCAGTGACTAGGCTCACCTGGCTACCTGTATCAATCAAACATCTCAACCTCATACCTCCAATATGCGCGTAAATAATTGGTAGCTGTCTGATAACATTTTCACGGTTCTTCACCACTTCCTCCAGGCAGTCGTCTGGGAATGCTACCCACTCTTCTATATTGGCCACTATCATCTCTTCTTGCTCCCTGGCGATCTCCGTTTTTAGCCTGTCTCCTTTCAGTTCATTTGGGTTTTTTTTTTATCCCGGGCCCCATTAGATGTGTTTCGCCGGTTATCATTCTGTCGCTCCTGTTGCCTCAGTAAACTCTCTGCTCCTTCTCCTTGATGGTTGTCTGGGCTCTGTCTGTTCGCCATGGCACGCCCCCACTTCTCCTTCTCCGCTTCTTCATTACTTAATTGATCCAAGTATTTACGGGATTCAATATATCGTTCGTTCCAGTTATTCCTATAATCTCCTCTGTTTTCTTGGCGATAGTCCCTGCCGTAACTCCATCTACCATCTCCATTTCTTTGGTAAGGTCTACCTTGTCTCTGGTTTCCCCTCCAATTCGTGTATTCCCGCTGGTACGTCCACTGATTATTTTGATTTTGGTTATTCTGATGATATCTCCCGCGGTTATTCTGATAATTCTGATTGTTGTTATGGAACTGGTTTCGGCCGTCAAAATCTTGTCTTCTTGGCGTGAACTGTGTCCCTGTGGACTGTGTCTTACTTTGGTTCCCCTGGCCGTGGTTATTTTGGAGTCCCTGAACTACCTCTGCCGTGTTGACACATTCCAAATTCCTTCTTCCTGTCTGTGGGCTTACCATACTCGTCTCATCTAAGTGTCTGAGTAATTCTTCGGCTTGGACTGCGGTCTGAATATTTCCTGCGACTAATAATTGTTGGATATGCATTGGGAGTTGTTTTCCGATGGTTAGAACCATATTCGGCTCGCTAGGCGGGTCATCAAAATCCCTGAATTTTACAAATTGCTGACTGAAGAATTCTGAAAAACGGGTTGGATGTGTACTGTGGTATTTGCGCGTGTACAGGTCCATTCTTAACCCCTGTTGTAACGAAGGACTCCAAAACTTCTTCAAAAACGCCTCGCGGAATTGAGCCATGTCTGTAAACGTGTACTTGAAACTTAAAAACCAGGTCAGGCTAGGTCCTTCTAAAAATTTTTCCACCAGTCTTAATTGTTTCTCCGGGCCGATGTGTTGGTCATTAAAGTAGTCAGTTAATTGCCGTAGAAATGCTTTGGGAGTGGTTCCTGAATGTTCTTTAAACTTATCGGGCTTAAAATCATTACCCCGAATGACTTGGATGACTTGGGCTGGTGCCAAGTTCGGTTGCGGAGTTGAAGTCTCCCCCCTGTACTGCTGGAATGCATTAGTCGTTAGTCTGGGACTTTGACCCCGACTCGTGTCCTCAGCCAACTTCGAACCTGCCGGACTTCCAATACTTGTTTGCTTTTCCGGAATATTTTCGTTTGAAAATAACGTCGCATTCTCTAACGATCTAATCTCGTTTTTTATGATTAATTCTGAGTGTTCCTGTAATTTCGACTTCATATTTTCCTCCAGTGCCTGCATTCGCTTTAAAACTGCCAGCCTGTCTTCCTTATTCGCATGAGCCTGCTGGTCCCAATCTCGCCGGATCCTACTTTTTAAGCTATTTATTTTCTCCTCGTTCCTCTCCTGATTTTTCTCTAGCTCTTCACGTATCCGTTCCTGCGTTTTTACTAGTTGTTCCCCCACCTCTTCTCTTATAACCTCTTGCGTTTTTATTAGCTGACCTTCCAAATTATCCTGAGTTTTGACGAGCTGCTCCCCTACTTCTTGTCTTATGACCTCTTGCGTGTTTATTAGCTGGCCTTCCATCTCTTTTCTTATGATCTCTTGTGTTCTGCCTAATTGCTCCTCTAAATTTTCCCGCAAGTGTATCCGCTCGGTTTCAGCCTTAACTTCGACTTTATCTATTTCCTTTATTAATTCCAGCACGTTGTTATCTACCGAATTAATTTGCTGCTGTAGTTTCTCTTGGGTTTTCTTCACTCCCGCGGTGTTACTGACACATGCTGCCTCTATCTGCTTGAGTTTATCTGCCACCATCTCGTCAAATTGTACTAATTTGTTATCAAATTTCGCCTCCAATTTCTTCATTTCGCCTAACTGTTTGATGTTGTTTTCCGCAACCTCGCCTGCCAGTTTCTCTACTTTTTGAACGCTCTGATTAATATCATTTGTGATTTTTCCTAACTGTTCGGTTTGTGTTACCGCCTGTTGTGACAATTTGTGGTTTAGTTCATTGAATTGTTTGTCAGTGTCTAATTTCTGGACTTCTAACTGGACCGAAATGTTACCGCTCATATCAAGTAATTGTTTTTCACTATGCTCACGCTGAGCTTCTAATTGTTCTTTTAATTGTTCTTCCGTCTTTACGGACATTTGCACTAATTGTTTTTCACTATGCTCACGCTGAGCTTCTAATTGTTCTTTTAATTGTTCTTCCGTTTTCGCGGACATTTGGATCGACATCTGTTCTAACAATGCCTTTATCTCATCAACACTCGCCATATCACACACAAAATATATTCAGAGAAAAACAGGGTTATGGGCTAAGGTTTCAGCCCTATACGCACATACATGTCACACATTTAAATATTACTGGCTCTAATTTAATGAAATTTTCAGTAACAAAATTTACTGAATACAATGACATTTATTCCCAAACAACAAAATAACCCCTAGTGATCTGCTTTTAAATTCCTAACCAACAGAATTTACGAAACACCAATTAACCGAAGTCAATTAAATGTCCAATATAAGGCAACATCTTCCTGCTTTGACTGAGTTCATTAATAATGCAAATTTCTAATTTTAATGTGGGCGCCAGAACAAGTTTATAACAAATACCAAATCAAATTCTAACCTTGTTCAATATTTCTAACTTTAGGAACTCAGTGATTTTACTAATGCACATGGCGGTACAACATCGCCTCCATTTACTGAATTTACATGTCCGCTTGACCTGGCATCATTTCTCAACGAAATAAATATGAGATCAGCGAAGCAACAACAACAACAATCCCCACTTGGGCAGCCATTTTTGTTTTATGAACCCTTGCAAAGAAGCATATGAGACTCAGATTCGGGGCGTAACAGGTCATATTCGTAAGTTGCTGTCAGGGCGCTTCATTAACTTGCAGGGTAACATATAACAAAATAACATGCAGGAAAGAGTGAAGCCAGGGTTAAAACAACTGAATTTAATAACAAATCACCATATTTACACATAAACAATTAACAACAAACTCCCAACTGACTCCCGCTTAATAAAAATGCCAAACAAAAATTGGGCGGTATCTCTGGAGAGATTAATTACCTGGACCAAGTGTCCTTAAATAAAGATACAAAAGTGACCATATAAGTGCGTATGCCGTTCTACATGCATCACGATGTGTACTTTGAATGCGTGATTCGTTATCATCCAGAATGACCCTTCAGACAACGAATCCGCATTTCCTAGAGCTAGACCGACACAAGGGAACACAACTACAATACATAAATTAAACCGACACTTCCTAACATCTACTATAAACAAACACAAAATTTCCGTGTGAAATTGGACTTGAATTGCCGTAGCAACATTTACTGCCTAAAAACTTAGGACTTCTCACACAAATCAACACAAGTACATTAACACGTGACCAACAGAAAAATACTCAAATGACCGCTGTCAAAATTTACAAATACTCTACCACTACACCACACGGGTGTGACAAACAAAATTACATGGAATCGAGTCATCAACAAAGCAATAGGCAAACAGCCAACATTTACGTTAATCACAATATTCTTATCCATACAAGGTACAACAATCCGTTACACACATGGCGAACTCCCCAATTAATTATGGCTTAAAATTAGCCATGACAATGAACAGGTTTGCTGCATGAAAGCTTACAGGGTTCAGTCGGACGAATAGGACTGCCTATCAAAATAAGTCACAGGCAAAACGGGCGGTTTGTGGAACTCTGCATGTCTGTCAACCCACGTGTCAATAACCTCGACCTCCCAGAGCATGGGGTCGAACCTCGAAGAAATGTGCCCCAAAGCACAATAATACGTGTGTGTCAGGAAAACATATGGACAAGAATCAGCAGTCTCCCAAGAGCACTCTGTCTTTCCATCTAAAATACAACAGCAGCAAAAATATATAAGGGCGGTAGGACAACTACCCCCTCCTCACGTAGAATCAACACACACTAGACACATCAACACACACTTAATCACACGTATGGGTTTTGACAGACCCTGAAATAAAAGACACAAATAATATCCACATGCTGGCGCCATCGTTCTATGCCGTGACTAGTCACCTGAAAAGGACTCAAGAAAAATCTATCAAATTAGAACGAAGGTGTTCTACAATTACTTTTAAGTTGGTGCACTCGGCTACCCTAACATGAATAATAACCTGTTCAGCAAAATGTTTTACAATCATTTCCTCCCATTCCTATTTCAAATATTAACGTTAATAAAGCACCATTTATCGAATGTAACGGGTTCCGCAATTGCAAGGATAAAAATCACGCACGCACGCCGCGTACATTACACATGACTCAAAAAAAAAAATCAAAATATCAACAAACACATTGGCCACGCGCCAACGGACATATAAACATATAGTGTCGGTACAAGAAAAACAGCTATAAAACAAGAAAGAAAAACATGACTATTTACAAAGTTCCCCGGCCAAATCTAACTACATAATTGAAATAATCCAATTTTAGTACATCACCGTTTCTGCATGTAGGACTAAGGACATCCTCCTCAACCCATTGCCCTATGGACAATTTAGCACTCCATAGTAGTCGTCTGCGTTGATTTCTTGAAGCTCATCCCAACTCCAAACCACGTGCTGATCATCTTGGTCACGACTCCTTGGCAGAAAAGTTCAATGTTAAATATTTGCCTATCTATAATCGCTTGCAGGCTACTCAGTTCACCCACAATTGTCCTACTGCGATTAATAGCGAAGACTGGCCCTAATTATATCGCACATACGCACTATAAAAACACACATACAATACACACAATTTATACATAAAATATACATCTCGAGTCCGCGCCACTGGCTCGTTAACAAGTTCAAAATCCTGGCTGCACCAGCAGTCGCTATCTCGTCCGGTATTTCCGTCCCGTCTTGGACTTCGGTTCTGGTAAGCGCTAATTAGGGTGATACGATACTTCCCCCTTAAAGTTGAACTCGTCGTCTTTAAAAGAATGTTACAGTTTATCACGCGCTGGCGTGAAATATTTAGATCACACAATTTAGTTGATTTTAGAACAAAATGTATTATAGCTTTTTAAAAATTCGATACTGCAAACGCTGCGACTTTAGCTCCCCAGAGCTCAGAAAATAAATTAGCTTCACTGATTTTAGAGCGTAAAAATCACATTTCGAACTGGCGTGGAGTATGCCTCTGAAGGCTCCACAAGAATAGTCTTCGATAAATTCGAGCGTCAAAATCACACTTCAAACTGGCGTGGAGTATACCTCTGAAGGCTCCACAAGAATAGATTTAGATTGGCGTCAGTCCAGACTATTTATGAGAAACTGACAAGGGCGGCGGAGTGGGGCAGAGTCGGATAAAAACTTCCAGAGTTTTTGTCTCACAAAGATGGGGCTAGTGTCATTCTTCTCCAAATAAATCCAACGTCTCAAATTACTCGAGCGGAGATTAATCCGTTCGGCGGTTCCTTAGATACACACTTCCGCGCGCTTTTTACTACTGACGCCGTCCACCTCGTGGTCACGGCTTGGTCTCTTGCGATTGGCTGATTCAATCGTATGTTCGTTGAGAGGACCTCGTGATTCTTCCTTTATGTCTCCAATTTTGGTACAGTAGTTGCACAATTTGGCCTTGAACTCGACTAATTCTGGCCGTCCCCCAGGAATAGCTACCAACTCAGCTTCTGTTGCAATCATTACGAAATGCTGGCCTCCCTAATATCCAAGTCGACTTCCTTATGCGCTGCCTGGGCCGTAGTAATAATAATAATAAATATGAATACTTATTTATCGAAGATCAATAAGGGTTCAATACAGAGCTAGATAATAATCACTGTTGTTAAATAAAAATATGGGCAGGAAATTAAATAAAATAAGAAAAATCAGAATCTTAAAATCACATAAATCTTTACTTCATTTCAAACTATAACCCCGGCCCTTGGTATGCGAGCAGGAGGGTTATGGCATTTGTTTACGTCATTGGGGAAAAGCCTGGGCGGAGTTGAGGAACTCATTTCTGGGTCCCATGGAAGACCGGGTGGAATTGAGGTAACCCTGGCTACCTGACTGGAATTCCCGGGTGGAATTGATGCCCGCCCCTTAACACCACGGGGCCGGTTCCTCGAAGAATGAGGATGTCCAAATAAGGAGAAAGGGTGGGGAGAGGGATGGATGGATAAAAGGAAATAGAAACAAAAGGGAAGTGTAATCTGTACGTTAGCCAACTTCATACAGGCAACGGCGAAAAAACAGATTGAAACTCCTCCAGTGACGAACAAAGGAGATCAAATCATGGCCCTGTAGCCATAGAGGAAACTGTATAATTTGAAATAGGTGAAGAACAGAGAAACTGAGAGGAACTATCTTCCCAGATCTTTAATGACTGGCAGCCAAGTGGCACTTAGCTGATATCCAGTATCTCTGTTAAAGTTATTGGGGTTTTTACGAATTGAATCGGTCATTTCTAAAAGGCCCTTTCTGACATATTTGGTGATAATGAGTTAAGTATGGATTGGGTTTCTTTAGAGGTAAACACACCATTCCATGCTGAAAAGACCTCTTTCTACCTTTTAGTGTAGTCACAGAATGGCAGTGCTATTTACATTCATTTCTAAAGAGCCCTTTCTGCGGTAGAAGGGGCAGTTTAGCAAGGAACTAGAGCAAGCTAGAAACAGATGCAATCGTTCTATTCTTCGAATAAGGGCCAAAAACTTATCTCAGTGAAGGTTTATGATAGCAGGATAGCACCAACCATTGACCACAGGGGTGAGAAAAAATGGAGTTTTGAGATAAAAACAATCATACCTCCCTTAATAGGCACAATATCAAAACAGATTAAAATGGTCAATCGTCCTCTAAAATCTTCCGTCTGCAAGAATTTTTGATATGACCTACCCTTACGCCAAGGTATGAGCAAAATGATTTATGAATTATAAGAAGATGGGGCTTCATGTTGGCTATACGTGTGGTATACAACAATATTGGCGACTTTAGTGCCCTGAGTAGGACGGACGTGTTCCCATTAACCCGAACAAGATAGAAGACATCAAGAAAGTTATGAAGTACATGCCACATGAATAGGTGGAGTATTATGACGAATTATTGAAATGCCCAACAGAAGTCAACTAGAGCCATACACAAAGATGCTACTCTATGTTATGAAATACCATTATATGTAAATAATACGTGCACATTAGAGAATGATAACATGTCAAAATATTTTTTTTAGCAAGTTTAACACATGTGATCATTAAAATAACAAATAACCACAAGAATATTCAATATTTAGTACATATAAATATTGACTCTTGTGAGTCATTTCTAAAAGGCCCTAATTTTGCAGATTTTGGAAGCTTATTCTGTCCTTTCTAATGAACCAAACCAAACAAATGTTATGTCGACACAGCTATTATACCAGTGACATGTAATGTGGCAGAAATTGTTAGTCTCAGATCAATAGTTTAAATGTAAAACATATGTTTGTGTATTTCTCAAAACTAGTCTCCATGCACATGGGGACTTTTAGAAATGACTGATTCAATTTCAACTGCCTCCCTTATAATTCTAGACAAGATGTGCTAAACAAGGGCAAGAGCATGAGCAACCTTGAAACATACTTCGTGCCCGGAGGACAGGGAATTTCTGTAAGTTATTTGTAATCTCATTGACACACTTTAATTGGCCACATTGTTTTATTCCATTGAAAAAGGAGGTAAGGTTCCCCTAGAATCGTTTGGTATTTAATAGTACACTAGCAACTCGGCCCGGCTTCGCCCGGTATCTTTAACGGTTTACCCGGCGTAAGGTTAAAAGGCGCATGGACGGCAGGTCCCAGACGCAATTCAGAAAAGCCGAGGTGAACAGCGAAACTCCAAACTCATACACTCTTCTCTGAAATATCAAATTCGTCGCGACTCGACAGTCTGATGATGGCCGAAGCTGGGGTGGTAGGCTCACTCACTAGCTCGTAAACTCGCTCCGAAGCTAGTAATTTAAATTTCCACTGAATGGAGATTGTTGGAAGAAATGAGAACGTAAAAACAATAATAGAGGGTGATGTATTTAAAGATAGAGATATACTGTCGCGGACGTTTTTGTAGAACTTTTCATGCTGAACAATTCTTACACTCATAGTATAGCCTATAAATATGTTTAAGGGTTTACCCAGCGTAAGCTTAAACGGTGCACGGAAAGCAGGTTTTTTTTCGACTCGATTCGTTGAAATCGTTACTGCTTGGCTTCCTTTGGTCGTAAATGAATGTTTTTCTACAGAAACCTTCCTCGAGAAGTCCTTTACAGATTGATGAAATTCGCATCAAAATCCATCAAGAGGTTCTCAAGGTTACCTGCTACATCCAAGAATCAGGGACTTTCTTTATTACTTTGTAGAGATTGCTTATATTTAAAAAAGTCAAAAATTTAATAATAATAATTATAATATTAATAATTAATTAAAAATAATAAAAACAGTAACATCTCTTTTGCATGCAGTCTGGTATTGAAATACAATCTCCTATGTTGTAAATAACAAGTAGTTCCGTGAAGAACTATACGGACAGAAGGTTCTGAGCGCACCATGAAATAATACAAAAACCTACCATAACATTTCTCGCCGTGTGTCCCATATTATTACAGGCAGAAATACAAAACGTTTACCATGTTGAGTCCAAGCCCTGTTGATTCCAATGAATTGAATTATGTTGGAATTAGACTACAAATTTTCCCTAAGGAATTTGTTAAATTTGTGTAATTTTTCAAGATCTTATTAAAACATGTAAATATGTTAGTACATGTTCCTGCTAAAGTATTCATACCACTGCATCCAAATATTTTCCACACATTAAATACATTCATAGCTATATGAAACTCTCGAATTTTTACATTTGATAAATATTTAACCATTCACTGCTAAATTAAATTTTGATCACAAAATATATGATTATTAGCAACATATAATATACTAAAGGACTTGGATTCGGCTGGAATTGCTGACCTTGATGTAGAAGATCGTTCTAAATTTTGTGCTATGGTAGAATCTTGGACCCCACCACCTAGTCTCTAAATTTCGGAAGCCCCTTTCGCAGGAGAGAAAGGAGAAATTATCAGCTGGGCTCAAGAGATATTGGGAACGGAAAAGAGCATCGAAGAACTAGTCATAAGCGCTCCGTACTGGGCTTAAATCAATAATAATAATGTTTTATAAATAGCACAATTAAAAAGCTACATTAAAAATTCTTGAGTTTCAGTGCCACAGTTTGGTCACAAATGGGTGTGCAAAATTTCATATCTCTAGCTAAAATAGTTTAGGAGCAATGTGTACCTAAATATGAAAAAAATTTTTTTTTTTTTAGAAAACTTCAGTTAAAGTTTGTGCCTCACTCACCCATGTCTTAGAACATTCCATTCTTCGGCACTTATGGAGTTTAGGTGGTACGGATATTTTTTCTCGAAATGTGATTTTTTTCCTTCAATTATGGGTAAATCGAGGCTGCTGGTCACGAATATACTATTATTTTTGCAACCACACCTAACGCCCTTGAGGGTCGAGGGTTCGATTCCCCTCACAGGTACCAAGTCATAAATTCGAATTTGCGATGAATGTCGCGGAATGGTACGGTATTGCGTTGATATAAATTTTATGAAAACGTTTCTTACATAGGATATGCGAAAAGTCATCCTTAACCCCCTTGAGGGTCGAGGGTTCGATTCCCCTTACAGGTACCAAGCCATAAATTCGAATTTGCGATGAATGACCCGGAATGGTACGGTATTGCGTTGATATAAATTGTATGAAATCGTTTCATACATCGGATATGCGAAAAGTCATCCGTAACCCCCTTGAGGGTCGAGGGTTCGATTCCCCTCACAAGTACCAAGTCATAAATTCGAATTTGTGGTGAATGACCCGGAATGGTACGGTATTGCGTTGTTATAAATTGTATGAAAACGTTTCTTACGTCGGATATGCGAAAAGTCATCCGTAACCCCCTTGAGGGTCGAGGGTTCGATTCCCCTCACAGGTACCAAGCCATAAATTCGAATTTGCGATGAATGACCCGGAATGGTACGGTATCGCGTTGATATAAATTGTATGAAAACGTTTCTTACATCGGATATGCGAAAAGTCATCCGTAATCCCCTTGAGGGTCGAGGGTTCGATTCCCCTCACAGGTACCAAGTCAAAAATTCGAATTTGTGATGATTGACCCGGAATGGTAGACTACGGTATTGCGTCTATATAAATTGTATGAAAACGTTTCTTACATCGGATATGCGAAAAGTCATCCGTACCACCCTTGAGGGTCGAGAGTTCGATTCCTCTCCCAGGTAATACGTCATAAATTCGAATTTGCTACGTATAACCCGGATTTGCACAGCATTGCGTCGATATAAATTGTATGAAAATGTTTCTTATTTCGGATATGAGAAAAGTCATCCGTAGCGCCCTTGAATGTCAGAGTTCGATTCCTCTCCCAAGTACTAAGTGGAATAATCGAATTCGCGATCTCTGGCCCGGATCGGTATCTATTACATCGATGTTGGATATTTATGGTGGTTATCTAGATGCTGGAAGTAAATAAAGGTTCAATACCTATAGCAGCGTGACTATTTTATTAAGAGTAACAGTGTCACAGAATAAATAGCAAAGAAGATGTAGCAGTATTTCAACAATACTGTTTATTATGAACTGCCACCTAGCGGTTATATATGGTAACTAGGATAAGGCAGAAACTATATTGCCAACACTCCCACTTAGGTTCTGCCTTTAAAAACAATACTTGGCAACAAAAAAGATTATTATGTTGCTACACTTATTGCCGCCCTCATCTTCTCAAACCTATTCTTTGGCAACGGCTTGGTAAATATATCTGCCTCTTGGTTCTCTGAGCATATATATTTCACGTCCAGTTCCTTGCTGTTGTAATTTTCCAGTATGAACTTGTACTTGATATCAATCTTGCTTCAAAACTACCGTTTTGATCCAAGTGATTGCACTTTGGTTGTCCACGAAGAGAGTTGGACTTACAGTTTTATATCCTACTAGTTGTGTCACTAGTTTGTTTAGCCAAACTAGGTTTGTTGTAGCGTGGCAAGCCGCCACAAACTCTGCTTCTGCTGTGGACAGAGCCACGGCCTTTTGTTTCTTGGCTCCCCACATCACTGGTGAATCTCCTATCTTTAGCAGATAGCCTGAATCTTGACTTCCTAGTCTTCGTGTCTCCTGCAAAATCAGCGTCCGAGAAACCCTTAGTTTCAATGCCTCTTTTCTGTCCATGGAGCTTAATTCCGTATGCAACTGTACCCTTGAGGTACTAAAATATCCTCTTGACTGCTTTCCAGTGCATTAAATGTGGATTTGAGCAGCGTTGACTCACTCTGTTCACTGCCAGTGCTATGTCAGGGCGCGTGATCAACGATAAGAACAGGAAACTTCCCACCGCCTCTCTGTAGGGCACTTTTGGTGACAGTTTTTGGCTTTCACAGTTTGCTGCTTGACTATTCAAGTCTTGGTGATCGTCCGCTGGTATGTGTACCGCGTTTGCTTCTAACATGTTGAATTTATCCAATAGTTTACTAGTGTACAGCTTTTGATCAGCTGTTATTGATCCATCGGATAGCCTGGTTAGGTTGATTCCTAAGAACATCCCCAATGGTGACACTTCCTTCCTCAGGTTATCAAGGAGTCTCTTGATCACGTCCTTTTTCATGCAAAAACTAGTCCATCATCCACGTGGACTGATAAGATAATACATTCATTTATGATACCTGGTGATTTGAACACGCATGGATCAGCTTCAATTGGTTTAAGGTTAAACCTCTTAAGATAATTGGTGAACGTTTTATTCCAGCATATCTGTGCTTGCTTTAAGCCGTACAGACTTTTAATCAGTTTACATACTTTGTCGCTGCCATTATCAAAACCTTCTGGTTGTTCCATGTACACTTCTTCTTCCAGGTCTCCATGTAAAAACGCTGTCTTTACATCAAACTGCTCGACGTGCATCCCATGTGCTGCTGCTAGCGACAGTATAGATAGCTCTCACTGAGTCATACTTTACAACTGGGCTGAATGTTTCATCGTAGTCAACTCCAGCTCTTTGTTGGCATCATTTGACCACCAATCTTGCCTTGTATCTAGATATTTTTCCATCCGATTTCTGCTTTAGCTTGTAAACCCATCTGTTACTTAGAACATTGGCTTTCTTTGGTCGTTCAACTAAAGTCCAAGTGTTGTTCATTTTCAGGGCATCCATCTCCTCTTCCATGGATTTTCTCCAGTTTTCATGGTCCCTGGTTTGTTTTGCTTCTTGAAAGCTTGTCGGTTCCTGGCTCAGTAGAAGATTTTCTTCTGCTCCCGTGCATTTATTGCAGATATAGTCGTCATCCTTATTGTAGTGTTCCTCGTCAATACCGACACATTTGTTTTGATACCATTTTTTACTACTATCACTTTGGATCCAGTCAATCAGTCTTTCTTCAACTGTATTTCTTTTTGGGAACCAGATTCTATATCCTTTGATAGTGTCGCTGTATCCGACCATAATTCCTTCTTCAGCTTTCATGTCCCATTTTTCCCCCTTTTGTTTGGGGATATGTACCATCACTTTAGAGGCAAACACTTTGAATTTATTGAATTTGTGTTTCTCTGAGTCCAGACTTCATACGGAGTTTCATTTTCGTTTGAGCTTGCTCCCGTATGATTTAACACGTAGACAGCCGTGTTGACTGCTTCAGCCCACAATGCCTTTGGTAGACCTGCACTGAGGATCAACGTTCTTGCTGCTTCTACTACAGTTCTGTTTTCCCTTTCAGCTCTTCCATTTTGTTCTGGTGTATGTGGCACAGTCTTTTCGTGTTTGACACCTTCCTTGAACAGAATTATTTCAGTTGACTGTTAACAAACTCCAATCCATTATCTGTTCTTAGAGTGCTAACCTGTTTCCTGGTTTCTTTATCAATTCTGACCAGAAAGTTCTTTACACAGTCTGGCACCTCACTCTTGGCTTTTAGAAAGTAAACCTGGCGGTAATGAGAAAAGTCGTCTTTAATTAATAGAAAATACCGGGCACCTCCTAGTGATTTTGTTTCCATATACCCACACACATGAGCATGGACAACTCCTCCAATGGCAGTCGCTCTGTTGTTGCTTTTACGATATGGTTGACGGTGCATTTTCTCTAGGATACACGCTTCACACGGTTCTTTTTCTCCTGCTGCGCGAATATTTTTCATTTTTAATACTTTATTGACATGATCATAGTTCTGATGAACTAGTCTTTCATGCCATTGACGTATGCTAACTTCCTTGCTTGCTCCCACCGCGGTGAAAGCTCTTTGCTTCCCTTGGGTTATCAGTCTAAATTTCATTATAAAGAGCTTGCCTGCTCTTTCTCCCACTGCACATGTACTGCTGCCTTGTACGAACCTGCAACTGGTTTTGTCTGTTCCCACTTTATAGCCTTTATCTAAAATTGCACTCATGGATATTAAAATAAATTTTAAATCTGGAATGTACAGTACATCATCTAAGTGTTTATCTACCCACTTTGAGCCGTTGTATGCTTGGATGTTGATAAATCCTTTTCCAACAGCGTAAATGGTTTACGATTTCCAATTTGGATAGGTATTTTGGGATTTAAACTCACCAGTTCTGTGAACCACTCCTTTCTCCCACTCATATGGCTCGTGGCTCCAGAGTCAAGACACCACCTCTCCTTCATCATGTCGATACGTCGATAAAGGCTCTACCTCCTTATTTTTATCCCTTGATGATCTAGAGTTCTCGTTCTGGGCAGACTCTCTTTGCTTTGTTCGGCATTCTTGTTCCCAATGTCCGGTTTTTCCGCAGTAGTTACAGTTTCCCTTGCGTTTCGGTGTTTTTCGTCCCTTGTATTTTTCTCTAGCTTCCTTGTATTTTTCTCTGGCTGCCAGTGCTTCCCCGGTGACGGCTTCTTCATGGATACCCAATCGTGTTTCCTCCATGCCCTACCGTGCTATCAGATTTGGCAGAGTTTGGTCAGCCTGAGCTGCCGACTCCCATTCTGAGATAAAATGACTGAAAGAAGACGGTAAAGTTAGGAGAATTTTGGTGATTATTAAGTTATCTGAAACGTTCTCGCCCAGAGCTCTCAATCTGTGCGCAAGGTCCTGCACCTTTGATATATGCATTGCGATGCTGTCTTCGTTGCTCTTCTTCATCATGTACCACTGCTGGTGTAGCATGTAGATCCCTGTTTCTGTCAGAGATCTCATGTAGTCGGTCCCACATCTTCTTGGCAGTCTCGCAGTTCACGATGTGTAGCATGGCTTCTTCTGAAAAACCTGACGTTATCAGGAACTGAGCTTTTGATTCTGCCTGCGTCCACTGTTTTAGTTCGGTCTTGTGTGTTCTCACAGCAGCTGCAGTTGGTTGGTTCGTTCCATCACCGGTTGGCTCTTATGGTTTTGGGTTGCCACTTGATGCAACCCCCCAGACATCCTTGTCCATCAAGGCGATTCTGGTCTGGAACTTCCACAAAGCCCAATTTTCCAATCCACGCAGTTTCATTACTCTGTTTGCTTCGTGAACACTTTCCATATTTTTTGTGATAATTGCACTTTCGCACGCGGGCTGGCTAACCACAAAAAAGTAGTTTCACTAGCCACTTTTCGGAAATACCGTATTATATATATTTATGATTCAACACCTAGATCCATCCATCTGGGCCGATAACCTGTTGGATATTTATGGTGGTTATCTAGATGCTAGAAGTAAATAAAGATTCAATACCTATAGCAGCGTGACTATTTTATTAAGAGTAACAGTGTCACAGAATAAATGGCAAAGAAGGAGTAGCAGTATTTCAACAATACTGATTATTATCAACTGCCACCTAGCGGTTGTATATGGTAACTAGGATAAGGCAGAAACTATATTGCCAACAATCGATGATATTGATTTCTATTAAACTTCTTAATTCAGGGCATGTATACACTTTCAAACAACACAATCTATAAAACACGTTCCAGACAATGCAAATAAAGTAGCCTATGTTTACATCGAACCATAACAAACACACGTGATTTCCATGGATATGCTCATGTGAAATCTATTGTTCAGACAGGCGAGACGTTTCCATTGCACCAAACTTTGAAACGCGCTAACGCATACAATTCTCGTACAATTAGTAAATAAACTATAATTGATTGACTATGTGACAGTAGTTACATTTACAAAGGGTGTGTGGCAAAAACAAGGTAACACATTATTCGTAATATCTCTGCGAATTCAAATAGAAATACATATAAATTATGCACATTCTTGTTGAGGAAGGCCTCCTTGGCTTAGGCGGCAGCACGCCGGCCTCTCACCGCTGGGTCCGTGGTTCAAATCCCGGTCACTCCATGTGAGATCTGTGTTGGACGAAACGGAGGCAGACAGGTTTTTCTCCGGGTACTCCGGTTTTCCCTGTCAACATTTCATTCCAGCAACACTCTCCACTATCATTTCATTTCATCTGTCATTCATTTAATCATTGCCCCATTCGTTGACGGTGGCACTTGGCGGCAAAAGTAGGAACTATTTGAAAAATTCTTAGTTGCAGTACTTAAATTAACAAACAGATAACACACACTAATACAGTCATCACAATTGACACCGGTTATCAGACAGATTCTACACACACCCAAAGTACATGGGGCTACATGACCGCGTTGTCGCAGCCCCTAAACTTAAGAACCAACCAACCAACCAATCATTGCCCCAGAGGAGTGCGTCAGGTCTCGGCAGCCGGCACAGTTCATATCCTCGCCGCTAGATGGGGGCTTCATTCATTCCATTCCTGACCCGGTCGGAGACTGGAAGCAGGCTGTGGATTTTCATTTTTTCTTGTTGAGGAAGGAGCGCTCTTCAAAATAAGACTAAAAAGATGTTGAATTTTTTTTACCTATTCACGCCCTTCTTTCCTTAAAGCCTATTTTCATATATCCTACTTATGTTAATTGCCTCTATCAACATACAAAATTTCAGTTTGATTGCTGTAATAGATTCGTAGATATTGAGAACCGACTAAATATAGCGGATGGTCGCCATGTTGGATTTTTACATATGAAGGTCTTAGAGTTATGTACTGTTACATGAAGATTATCGTGTACGTGTAGTATTCAAACTTCAAACGCATGATTAGGACACAAGAAGTAAGAACGAGTTTTGAAATTTCACACAGCTGCAATCTTGTGGTTATGGAAACAATTGAAAAAAAAATAGATGCCAGTGGATTAACATTTGTATAAGGATTTACTGTAACAAGTGTCACTGCGCTCGGATGGTTAAATTGCGAGAAACAACCATGTGAATATGTATAATTCGCGTCGCCGCCATGTTGGATTTGTGATCACCAGGTTATTGAAAGTCCTACAGGTGAACTTATGTTCATTGTCCCTATGAACATACACAAATTCAGTTTGATTGCTGTAACAGATTCGTAGATATTGAGATCCATCTAAATATTTCGGATGGTCGCCATGTTGGATTGTTATATGTATAGGCCATAGAGTCATGTATTATTAAGGTAAAATTATTGCTTATGTTCATTATTCAGACTTTCACTACGATCGCATGATTACGACACAAGAAATAAAAACTTAATTTTAAAATTCGCACAGCCGCCATCTTGAGGTTATATAAACAATTGAACTAAATTAGATACCAGTGCATTACAATGTGTATAAACATTTCCTGTACCAACTTGCATAGCGTTTGGATCATTAAATCGCGAGAAAGGTCTATTTAAAATTTTCAAATTCGCTTGGCCGCCATATTCGTTTTGTAGTTAACCGGTTTTTTGAATGTCTTATGGATAAACTTCCAGTAGTGCCCTTTATCTCCGCAGAAAATTTCAGGGCGATACCGTTAATAGTTTCAGAGATACAAAATGCCGATGAAATAATTCGCACAGCCGCCATCTTGAGGTTATGTAAACAATTGAACTAAATTAGATACCAGTGCATTACAATGTGTATAAACATTTCCTGTACCAACTTTCATAGCGTTTGGATCATTAAATCGCGAGAAAGGTCTATTGAAAAATTTCAAATTCGCTTGGCTGCCATATTCCTTTTGTAGTTAACCGGTTTTTTGAAAGTCTTATGGATAAACTTCCAGTAGTGCCCTTTATCTCCGTAGAAAATTTCAGGGCGATACCGTTAATAGTTTCAGATATACAAAATGCCGATGAAATAATTCGCACAGCCGCTATCTTGAGGTTATGTAAACAATTGAACTAAATTAGATACCAGTGCATTACAATGTGTATAAACATTTCCTGTACCAACTTTCATAGCGTTTGGATCATTAAATCGCGAGAAAGGTCTATTTGAAATGTTCAACTTCGCTTGGCCGCCATATTCGTTTTGTTGTTAACCGGTTTTTTGAAAATCTTATGAATAAACTTCCAGTAGTGCCCTATAACTCCGTAGAAAATTTCAGGGCGATACCGTTAATAATTTCAGAGATACAAAATGCCGGTGAAATAATTCACACAGCCGCCATCTTGAGGTTATGTAAACAATTGAACGAAGTTAGATGTCGGTGTATTACAATGTGTATAAACATATACTGTACCAAGTTTTATTGCGTTTGGTAGGTTAAATCAAGAGAAACGTCTATTTAAATGTCGTAAATTCGCTTGGCTGCCATGTTCGTTTTGTATTTACCAGGTTTTCAAAAGAAACATAGGTGAACGTCTAGTAGTTCCCTTTATCACCGTAAAATATTCCAGGGTGATATCGGTAATGGTTTCTGAGATATTGAATGCTGGTGAAATATTTCGCACAGCCGCCATGTTGGATTGGTGAGACGTAACAAAATTTGAAGGGCACGGTTGGGGTCGTCCGGAATAGTACTATGAATTTACCGAGTTTCATTGAAATCGCTTCAGCCGTTTAGACGTTATTAGGTGGGAGGGGGGGGGGGTACACACATACCGTCACACACACACCATCACACACGCACACACAGCCACACGGACAAAAGGTGATCACATAAGCCTATTTTTTCATAAATGAAAATATGATAATAAATTGTTTCTCAGATAATCTGTAATGGATTTGCCGACACAATCTCGAGACATATCACATATTATAAGTATTTAATAAATTTATTATTATTATCTATATATTTAAAACAGTAAGGTGATTTTTGTTATCACGAGATAGAGAGAACGACAGAACCAATTTACTTCGTAGAGCACTCTAACGAAAGCTCTTGGCCTGTAGATTTGCAGAGTGTCTCTAAAATAAACAAATATAATACGGTATATTTTTAAATAAATATAGAAAATAGCAGAATTCTCGCCCCTCGCGCATGCGCACAATCCGCTTGGGCTCATGACAAAATGGCGGTGAGAAGTCCATTAAAATGTAAGTTATTTAATAAGCTTCCATGTAATTGAAAACATACATTAACCAAGTTCTGACAATACAATATAATAACAGTATGAACATATACGAATGTATATTGATTTTATTGATAATGAATTGGATTATTTTCTTCAGATAGCGGCTTTTGAAGATAGTGAATGGTTGCGTCTGCATCTAAATGTGAGTGCGCGAGTAGGTATTTGGTTAAGGCGATTGACTGTGGATCCAAGGATCGCAGGTTCGATCCCAACTCTCGCCAGTATTTTTATTTTTTATTTTTTTTTTGCCACTGAAATATTGTTTTATCAAGGAGTATTAGTAAGGTTTTATGTCAGTTAAAGATACATATTTCTACACATTTTCTCAACACGTTTTATTTCCGTTTTACCATTGCATTACAGCATGTCCTCAATACGTCGTTTGAATATCTGCAATCAGTTCCAGTAACTGACAACAGATGGCAGTACCTCGCCAATATAGTTCCAGTAACTGAGAGCAGATTGCGTCGATATATTTAAAACACAAGGCATGGCGAGTTTTCGCGTGATAGTTAAATATTGTTTTATCAAGGATTATTAGTAACGTTTTATGTCAGTTAAAGATTCCTACATTCCCTCTCAATAAGTTTTATTTCCGTTTTACCATTGCATTACAGCATGTGGTCAAAAGAGCTAATATCTGCCATCAATTGCAGTAACTGACAAAAGATGGCAGTACCTCGCCCATATAGTTTCAGTAACTAACAACAGATGGCAGCACCATTGCATCGATATATTTAAAACACAAAACATGGCGCGTTTTCAAGTGATGGAGAGTTATAGAGGGGAATTTTTAAGAAGGGAAACGTTGAAGAACATTAACTGACAGTTGAGTGTGTAGGCTATGTTGTTTATGTACTTTAATATTGCAATTTCTTCCCAATGCTTCGGTGGTCAAGTTGGTAGCATCCTAGACTAAAAGTTATAAATTATGCATCGTCGATATACTCTTAAATTATTAGTGAAAAGGTAGTTTTCCAGGCCCTGGCGCGTGTCCACAATTGCTTCCGCCATGAGAGACACTTGGCAAACATAATTCGTTTGAAGGGCTCCGACATCGTTGTCACTCAGCCCCATGTACTTTGGTGTGTAAGTGTAAAATTTTCTCTGATAACCCGTATTATTGTGATAGCTGCATTACTTTGTGTATTTGTAATTAAGGTGGGAAATGGCAAGGTGACGGCCGAGGCCTTAAGTTAGGAACCATCCCGGTATTTGCCTTGAGTGGAAGTGGGAAACCACGGAAAACCACATCTAAGATTGTCGAGGTGGGAATCAAACCTTCCTCTTCTTAGTTATACCTCTAGAGACTGAATGTGCCCCGTTTTTGCCCTCAGACCAGAATTAAATTTCTTGGCAGAGCAGGAAATGTAACCCGGGTCTCCGAGGCGATAGCCAAGAATGGGTGGGCTTCCATGTGTTAATACGATTTTTGACATGCACGGGACATAGAATTCTAAAACAGCCTCCATTAGGGTGACTGCCGAAGTGAGTATTGAGTATATGCCTAAGCTCATTCCAGTAGTTGGCGAAGTTATTCTATGTTCCCCTGCAAAATGTACTGCCATAAACTATAACAGGTGATGGAAATAGCTTATTTAGAGCAGTTTTGTACCGTTTATATCAAAATGAAGAACGTCATTCTGCGCTGCGTTTTCAAGCTATTGCCAAACATTTCGCTGGCAGGAACAATTATAAGGAATTTATTGTAAGCGATCAGTCTCATCGCATTCTCCTCACCAACCAACTTGAGTATGAGAGTCTCTGGACGGTCATGTTGAACTTCATTGTATAAGACAGTTGTTTAATGATTATTTGTTTAGAGTACTGAATCTAACTACGCAGTTGATTTCGGCAATGGAAGTATTTTTTGCCATTTAATATTTAGCGGCTCCGATATTGCAGGTCACTATAGTGTTATCGAATAATACGAAGCCACATTTAAAATCCAATATAAATAGGCCATTTCAGAAACAATCCCAGATGTTATGCAGTACAGTGAAAGGTCTTTGACGATCAAATGTAAACATTGTTCTACATTGTACTTCTCTTGCGTAAAATCTACGCGCGGTTACTTTGGCCTTTACTGTTGTGATGGTAAAATTGATCTGCTGAAATATAAAATATTTGCCAAGCTGCAACAATGCAATGATATTAATTTTAAAGTCTGTCTGTCTGTCTGTTAGGTAGTCAGCCCGAAGGCTGGTTGGATCCTCAAAAAGTACCGCCGTTACGTTATGTGAGTAGATACCCACAAAAACCCAAGGCAGCGCTATTTTGAGGCGTTCTAGGCAAGAAGAGGAGTGAGGTAGTTTGCCATTGCTTTCCTCACTGAGTCAGAACAGTAGTCCTAACCCTATGAGTTGAACCTTTCACAGCATTCACAGGCACTGACTGTGCCCCGAATGCCATTACTAAGCACCACCCATACCTCAGTAGCTTCCATATAATCACAGCTATGAGTGAGACTGAGACATCGGTGAAAAGCCACCTTTTACTCTAGCCTGTGCCAACTGACAAATGCAAAAGTACTGTATTCATCAAGAGATGGGGAACATTGAACTTATATCCAGTAGTTCAAACACATACATCAGCGTTAACATATTGGCGAACAGGTGTGCGAGTGTAAACTTTTCTCTGATAACCTGTGTTAATGTGATGGCTGTGTTGATGTGTGCATTTGAAATTAATGTGGGGAATGGGGAGTTAACGACCGAGGCTTTAAGTTAGGAACTATCCCGGTATTTGCCTGGAGTGGAAGTGGGAAATCACGGAAAACCAAATCCAAGATTGTTGAGATGGGAATCAAACTTTGCTCTTCTTAGTTTTGCCTCACGAGTGCGCCCCGTTCCAGTCCTCAGACCAGAATTAAATTTCTTGGCAGAGCGGGGATCGAACCTGGAATCCGGGGCAATAGCTCAGAATGTAGCCTTAAGAATGGGCTTCCCTGTGTTAATACGATCTTTGACAAGCACTGAACATATAATTCTAAAACTCCCTCGATTACTGTGGCTGGCGAAGTGAGTCTATGCTCATTCCAGTAGTGGCGAAGTGATTCTATGCTCCCTTGCATAATGTTACGTTTACGGTTCTTGAAATAACCGGTCAGGCATATACAAATACACTACCGTACTTCTTTATTTAGCAAACCTTACACTACTAAATATTAATGTAGTGTTCATTAATATTTAAACTGGGAACGTCGAGCTCTAGTCTTTCTGAAAACTACTACACTCCAAGTCTCAACACTGCCTTTCCACCGAATCCTAAATCTCTTCTCTCGTATCGTCGCCTTCTCGATTCATCCACTGCCAGCTTGCCGGCCCAACTCACAATTGCAGCCAGCGCGCCACGCGCTCGCACGAGTCTGCCACCAGGTGCGCTCACACGTGTCTGTCACACTGTCCCCTCCTTAAGATTGTTCCGTCCCGGAGCAGACACCTCGTCTTTGGGACCAGCAGCATGCCAGAATTTCAATCCCTGTGCGCCGAAAGACTTCTTCTAGCATGCTTCTTACGATCCTCCAGTCCAATCCATCCTGCCCACAGCCCAACTTGGGCACAGCTAATCTGGATATGTTCCGCTGCAGTAGGAGCTCTCGCATCGCAAGTAGACTATCCCAGACGGCACGATAGGTCGGTTTCTGATGGGAAAGTTCTTTCGTCACTAGATAGAATAGCGATCGCTCGTTCCTGGGTAAATACAACACGTTTCCGACACGAGGCTCTTGACGCTGCAGCTCTTCAATCCCACCATACTTCCGCCGGAATACTTGGGCGATTCCTTGGCTCATCCTCAGGTCCTTAGCCACAGAGTGAGCCAAGGCATACTCACTGGAGGTTTGGAATAAATCCTGCCGAATCTCAGTACTGACGCCATAACAAACATTGCGGTCAGTACCACATTGGGACATGAATTCTTCGAACGATCGTTCCGACTCCGGGACTCGACATATACGGGCGAGTTGCCCGTGCTCCTCGTCATGGTTGTCGCCCAGGAACGATGCCAGCCGATTGAAGTGGACCACTCGGGGTTTGCCATTCGGTCTCCTCCTGATACGGTAGACGACGTCGTTAATCCTCTTCAGTACCTCATATGGTCCGTCCCAGGAGCGTTGCAGCTTTGGAGAGAACCCTCGCCGTCGTTTAGGGTCGAAAAGCCAGACTAGATCTCCTGCTTGGTACCCGCCTGATTCGGCTCTTACGTCGTATCGCTCCTTCATCCTGTCGCTCGCATTCTGAATGTTTGTGCGAACGCGGTCGTGAATGTCATCCATCCTTCGACGAAGGCCGGAGATGTAGTCCTCCCCAACGACATTATCCTCAGGTTTGCAACCGAACGCCAGGTCACACGGCAACCGCAGTTCTCGGCCAAACAGCACATTAGCTGGTGTTTGGCCTGTGGTCTCATGGATAGAAGAGCGATATGCCAGTAGAAACAAGTGGAGAAACTTGTCCCAGTCCCGCTGGTGGTCGGAGACAATTTTCGACAGGTATTTCTCTACTGTCCTGTTCATGCGCTCCACCATTCCATCGGACTGTGGGTGCAGGGCAGTCGTTCTCGTTTTCCGGATTCCGAGAATCTGGCACATCTCCTGGAACACCGACGACTCGAAATTTCGCCCCTGATCGGAATGCAGTTCCAAGGGTACACCAAATCGGCTCACCAGCTCCTTTATTAGCGTCTCGGCAACCACCACAGCTTCTTGGTTGGGCAACGCATATGCCTCTACCCACTTGCTGAAGTAATCTATTGCCACCAAGATGTATTTATTCCCACTCTCAGTCGTAGGGAAAGGGCCCGCTACATCGATGGCGATCCGTTCAAACGGGGCACCAACGTTGTACTGTCTCATCGCTGCTCTTCCCTTCTTCTGTGGCCCGTTCGCAGTGGCACAAACCACGCACTTCCTACACCATTCACGTACGTCATCTGAGTAATTAGCCCAATAAAACCGCTCTCGAACTTTCTCCATGGTTTTTCGAACTCCAAGGTGCCCCCCAGAGGTTCCATCATGCAGCAACTGTAGTACCTCGGGCACTCTGTTTCGTGGAACAATACCCTGTAGCCTCTCCTGAGCCCCGTCCTCTCTCCCCAGTACCCTCTTTAGCACCCCGTTTTCCAAAATCACGGAATTCCATTGAGCCCAGTAGGCTTTCACAGTGCGCGTGTAGGGTGCTACCTCTTCCCAAGTCGGTCGTTGCTCAGACGTCTTCCACCGCAGTAGGTGTTTTAAGTCCGGGTCATTTTCTTGATCCTTACGGATTTCCTCATCCTTCCAGTGGTCGTCGATCACAGTGCTTCTTCTCACTGCTGCAACTTTTTCGTCAATCCGATTGCAGTGCTTGCAGTCTTGTGCGCATGGTCTCCTTGACAGAGCATCAGCATTTCGGTGCTTAAGGCCAGCCCTGTGTTCAGTGTCGAAGTCGTACTGCTCGAGCCTTTCAATCCACCTGGCTACCTGTCCCTCCGGGTTCTTGAAGCTCAGTAGCCACGTAAGCGCTGCATGATCAGTCCGTAGAAGGAACTTCCTCCCATAGAGATATTTGTGGAAATGCTCCACTGACTTCACTACAGCGAGCAATTCCCTTCTAGTTACGCAGTAGTTCCTCTCCGGTTTAGAAAGAACCTTGCTGAAGTAAGCTATCACCTTTTCTTGCCTACCTTGCAGTTGGGAAAGCACGCCACCTACTCCCACATTGCTAGCATCGGTGTCCAAAACGAATAGTCCTTCCGGTTGTGGGTAACTCAGGATAGGAGCATTGGTCAATACCTCCTTCAGTTGTTCGAAGGCTTGTTGACAGGTCGCGTCCCACACAAAACTCCGACTTTCCTCGGTAAGTCTGGTCAGAGGCTTAGCAATGTTAGCATATCCTGGCACGAATCGACGGTAATAGGTGCACAGTCCGAGGTAACTCCTGACTTCTTGCTTATCTTTCGGTACTGGCCATTCCTTCACCGTGTTAATCTTTTCCAGATCCGCGGTGACTCCCTCTCCGGAAACAACATGGCCGAGGTAGTTAACTTGTTTCCGAAACAGGAAGCACTTCCTGGAGTTAAGCTTAAGGTTGGCTTGCTTAAGACGTAAGAACACCTGGTCGAGATTTCTCAGGTGATCTTCAAAAGTTCTTCCCAGAACGATGATGTCATCCAGGTAGACCAAGCATGTTTCCCAAGACAGCCCTTTTAAAACGCGATCCATCAGCCGTTCAAAGGTCGCAGGGGCATTACAGAGTCCGAATGGCATAACTGTGAAGTCCCAAAGCCCAGAACCAATCGTAAAAGCGGTCTTCTCCTTGTCCCTGGGGTCCAATCCTACCTGCCAGTATCCACTCTTGAGATCCAACGTGGAGAAGATCGTGCTCCCACCCAAGGTGTCTAGGGTGTCATCGATGCGTGGTAGTGGGTAACTGTCCTTTTTCGTCACATTGTTCAGTTGACGGTAGTCTACACAAAACCGTGTAGATCCATCTTTCTTCTTCACCAGGACCACTGGCGAAGCCCATGGGCTGCTTGAAGGTTCAATCACCCCATCGCGAGCCATATCATTTATTATCTGCTCTGCTTCCTCTCGCTTGGCTAGTGGTAATCTTCTGGGAGTCTGGCGAATTGGTCTTGAGTCACCCGTATCGATGCGATGTTGAACCACGTTCGTTCTTCCGTTACTGGTCCCGTCCTGGAAGGCATCCTTATGACGTCGAAGAAGTTCCCTCACTTCTCGGCTCTGCCCAGGATTAAGCTCTTGACACGCTGCCTCGATAAGACCGTCGAGCCACACCGAAGATATATCGGATGAGGAAGTAGCTGTTTGTACTTGGCGTACGACGGAGGACACAGACGAACAGCTTCCCAAACTGGTTCCTTTCCGAACGATTATCGAGCGATCATTAAGGTTCATTACTCGCACAGGAATTTTCGCCCCTGCACGGACCAAAGCTCTGGCTACCAGTATTCCACGTTCAGGTTCATCGTCAGCAAACCTAGGCCCTACCATGACGACACAGCCATGAGGAACTCCACCATCCAGCTTTCCTTCTACCATCACTTCACTAAGCCCAGGTAGTACAACATCTACCGCTGCGATCACCCGTACCGATGAGGCGTTCCTCCTCTGCAGCACTACTTCCTCGTTTCCGACTCTCAAAATCCCACTCTCCAGGTCCAGTCTAAATTTATACTCAGTCATGATATCCATCCCGAGAATGACGTCCTCCTCCACTTCAGCGACCAAGACACGATGGCGAAACTGGGTATCACCGATGACGAAGTTGACGTCTACCTCCCCGTGAACGTTGGCTGGTTCCCCCGTAGCCGTTCGCAGTGTCCATCTCGTGGTTGTTACTGTTCGTCTCACGATGCCAGGTCTGATTATTGTCATTGTGGCCCCTGTATCCAGCAGTAGGTCTCTGGGCTCTCCGTCCACATGGCCACTAATAAAAATAGATTTGGCTTGACAACCCAGAGACGCGACGATAGAAGTGGGGGCATTTCTGGTGTTGCCACTGGTTGACAGTCGCCCCTTTCTATCAACCCTGTTTAGTTTTCCTGTGGCTGGTGCTTCCCGTTCATAAACTTAGGGCATCGATCTCTGAGATGCCCCATCTCCCCGCAGCCCCAGCACCTCGTCCGTTTCTTCTTGGACTGCAAGGCTTGAAGTACTTTCTCCACGATTTCTTCTATGGAAGGCACTGGCTGGACCTCCTTGTCTCTCTCCAGAGCTCGAATGCGAGCCTGGCCGCGCACGGATTGTTCGACAGCCTCAAACTCAAGAGCCAGAGTCAAGGCATCATTCAATGTTTGCGGACGCGCCAGTTTCACAGCCCGCTGCGTATCAATCTCGCGGAGCCCATCGAGAAACTTCTCGGTAGCAAGACTCTCATACACATCGCTGGGCACTGTTGGATAGGCGCTCCTAACGAGACGTACTATGTCTGCTTCGAACTCCTGTAGGTTCTCGTTGGGTCTCTGACAACGGTTTCTCAACTGGGAGCGATACAGCTGTTCCATGTGACGATGACCGAACCGCATTTCAAGTTTCTGTACAAGAATGTTGTAGTTCTGCCTTTCCGACAAGGGAACAGCCTGCAGGACTCGTAGGGCCTCCCCGCGCAGCGACAAACTCATCAATGAAGCCTTCGTGGCATCCGACCATCCATTAATCATGGCAGCGGTCTCGAACAAGGTGAGGTATTCTTCCCACGCAGACTTCCCATCGAAAGTCGGCAGGTCAGTCCGACCAAACGCGGAAACAGGTATACGCTCCTTACCTTCCGATGGTCCACCAGCGGTAATGATTTCGTTTTCCTGCTTGTCTTTATTTGGAAGCACACCGCTCGCAAGCTCGTCCTCAAACTTCCGCAGGGATTCTTGAAATTCTTCCCTCAGTTTGGTTTCGGTAGTGAGCGTTACTTCTTGAAGTTTCCTCTCGAGGTTGGCAGTATTTTCCATTAACTTCCTTTCCAAATTCTCTGAGTTTTCCGCTATTTTCTTTTCCAAGTTTTCTAATACCTGACACAAACCCTCAGTCCCACCAGTAATCTCGAAAAGAAATGTTTCTGGATCCTCACCTGTGTCCACCAGTACCTGTCTTAACCTCGCTTGCAGCACAGATTTTATTCCCGTAGAATCAACTTCCCTTTCTTCCAGTTCCTGACGTAACTCCGAAACCTTCAGTGCTGAAAGTTTAACTTTCCTGGTCGTCATTTCACACTCTAAAATGCGGTACCTCAAGACTTTCACTATGTATTTACTCTATAGCCTGACCCCACACGTCTGACACCAGTTGTTACGTTTACGGTTCTTGAAATAACCGGTCAGGCATATACAAATACACTACCGTACTTCTTTATTTAGCAAACCTTACACTACTAAATATTAATGTAGTGTTCATTAATATTTAAACTGGGAACGTCGAGCTCTAGTCTTTCTGAAAACTACTACACTCCAAGTCTCAACACTGCCTTTCCACCGAATCCTAAATCTCTTCTCTCGTATCGTCGCCTTCTCGATTCATCCACTGCCAGCTTGCCGGCCCAACTGACAATTGCAGCCAGCGCGCCACGCGCTCGCACGAGTCTGCCACCAGGTGCGCTCACACGTGTCTGTCACAATAATTTACTGTCATGGAAATACAAAGTATTGTACCTTCAACAGGTGATGGAAATTCATTATTTACAGCAATTTCATTCTGTTTATTTCAAAATGAAGATCGTCATCCTGAGTTGCGTTTGCAAGCAAATTGCAACAATTGCAAGGATTTTATTATTGGCGATCAATCTCATCGCATTATCATCAGCAACCAACTTGAGAATGGAAGTATTCATTGTATATGTGAATATTATTGTTTATTGATTATTTGTTTAGAGTGCATAACAATGGGTCTAACCACGCAGTTGATTTTGGCAATGGAAGTAAGTTATTATTTGCCATTTAATATTTGGCGGCTACGTTGATGCAGGCCACTATAGTTTTATATAAAATGACGTTAATTTGGGCAGAAATGCTGCTATAAATAAACCCATTTGACGAAATAGAACATTAGCCGCAAAAAAGTGGGAAATCGGAGAAAAATACGAAGCCACTTTTAAAATCCAATATAAATATGGCATTTCAGAAACAATTCCAGATACTATGCCGTTACAGTTTAGGGTCCTTGACGAACAAATGTAAACATTGTTCTGCACTGTATTTCTCTTGCGAGAAATCTACACTTGGTTACTTTGACCTTTGCTGTTGTAATGGTAAAATTAATCTGAATAAATATAAAATATTTGACAGGCTTTAACAATTATTTTTCACTGGAGATGATATCTCAAGGAATTCCAGAGGGACTAATCGGCAGTACAATGCTATGTCCTTCGTTTCATGGCGCAGCGGTCAAGCTGTATGCCTCTCACCAAGGCGGATCGGGTTCGATTCCCGGTCAATGCATGTGAGATTTTTGATGTGAAAGGCCATGTCCTGTGGTTCGGATTCCACGTTAAACGGAGGTCCCGTGACTTATGATCGCGAGATTAACGGTCACGTTAAACTGCAAGCTTCCTTCCTTCCTTCGTTTCATTTGGTGCCAATGTTACTGTGCCACACGCACACGGTCCACATTGTTTTAAAATGTATGGAATTGCACATCATCGCATTTCTTCGTTATATTCCAAAAATATAAGCGATGGTTTGCGGCCAGTTGTATTAGACTCATCAGAGTTCTTGAATCCCTTGGAACTAAACGACTGGCCGCCACATACTCCAAACGCTTGGCCCGTTATGCTGCTTAGAAATCGGAACGGTTCCCAAGGACTCCTAAATGCAACCATATTGCTTGGATTTGGAAATAATAGGTGCAGTTAAAATTAGGCAGAGATGTCTAATCCTTCGACTTGATTTAACACCATCCGATAAAACACTATCATTTTCTTTAAGAGGCAATATTTTCCAATTCATTTGGCATACTTTATCACAATCAATAAAGCTCAAGGGGAAACTCTGGAACGTATAGGCCTCAATTTGCCCCAACAATTTTTCAGTCATGGCCAGCAGTATTTTGCAATGTTGAGAGTGCAATCTTTTGACGCCCTCATAGTTTCAATAGAGTCAAAAAATAATCGTACAAAGAATGTACAGTAGGCCTATATAAGAAAATTCTTCAGTAAATATTTTTCTATTGACCGTCATGTTTTGACGGGTTTCAACTAGTTATTATTATTATTATTATTATTAGTTATTATTACGCTGAGGGCCGCACAGATGGGAGGAGCCAGCCATTAGGTCGTGTATTGTTTTGGGAAGCTTCGACTGTGTTCGTAGCTGGTCGGTGCTGCTCGCTGTGCCGAGAAACCATAGTACGCCGTCATCTCAGTGTATTGACACACCGGAAGCCAACGAGCTGTATAATATCAAATTGCATCCACAGATCGCCGTTTGGTGACAAAATTATTATATTGTTTGATGAATAAAATTTATTTTTATCAGATGAGCTATTTTAAAGGAACCTTACTGGATTAATTTTAGCATAATTTAGCACTAGAATTTGGTCATTCGTATTATTGCGGTGGCAAATATTATATAAGATGGATTTAGCTTCGGCATACATTCGTAAATACGGTATGCCAATGTTGATTACTCCTGGATCTTCTCTAATTAACTCGCCATGGTCATGGAGTTCTAATTTTTTTTGTATGTTGTTTGGACCTCTGTCAATACCAAAAAGCCAAATTTGCAACTTCGAAAGTCCTGACCTAGCAGTGTAGGCTAATAGTCAAACAATCGGCCAGGTATTTGCACTTACCAATTTTTGCTCAGTATCGTCTAAACCAGCGTTTCCCAAACTGTGGTACGCAGGGATGTTACGGAAAATATAAAAAAATATAAAATTTTAAAATAAAATAAAACATTGATATGTTGCCGGAGGACTTTAAGGCCAAAGATAAGGAGCAGTTTTATGAATTGAATTGTGATTCAGAACTAAGGCAAACTTTTTCAAAAGTGGCTCTTGTGTACTTTTGGGTTGAGAGGCGTGCAGACTATGCAGCCATGGCTGACAAAGCAGTTAGAATTTTACTGCCTTTCACTACTACGTGCTTGTGTAAGACTGTATTTTCTTCACTTGTTTATTTCGAACGGAATAGTCTCCTTACTGTAGTAAACGATCTTCGTTTGATACTCAGCAATCTTAAACCAGACATTTCTAAGTTGGCATCTAATCTTCAAGCTCTCCCTTCACATTGAAGTTGTTAGTTGAACTTTGTTTTTATGTTTTATTATTAAGAGTTCTTTTATTAATATTATTTGTACAGTGACATTTCTGAATGTTTGAATTGAATACTTATTGTAATAAATAACAAAACAACTGGGCACACTTTTTATTATTTGAACTTTAACTCTAACAAACACAATTTACAATCCATCTTTTTAACTGCTACATAGAGATAGTGGGGGGTTTAGTTACTATATCTCCCAACCATTAGGTGGTACGCGAGAGATTCTCATGTGGTACACACATAAAATGTTTGGGAAGCACTGATCTAAACTATGCGTCTGAGAGAAAATATTGTGAATACTAGCTTACAATTATAATACACTAGCAGAAGTACCCGTTCTTCGAACGGTGTTTGGTGTTAACACCAGACATTATCAATTGAGCTACTGTTGCAATGGTTAGCGGTTTGTCATTCCTTCGTAAGTTTATCAGAACGAAGTTAGTTTTCTGGTAATATCACACTCACTGTTAATTTAAGGGCCTTAAAATGTGGTTTTCGGACACTCTATATAGACTCCCGAATTTTGATTCTCACATTGAGAAGCGCAACAGATGCTCTGGTCGTCCTTCTAGGATAATTTTTATATTTCGCCTATTTTAGCATGTATGAAAAGTACGGTGAAGAATTTTATAAATGATTGGTGTATTGACTCTCATGGATGCCATACCTAATATTACGATGCACCTAGCTTCCGAACACGAGTTATAGGCGTACATAAAGATACACAGAAAGACATACAGACAATTCTATTGTCTACAACATATCACCCAGATATCCAAATATGGGTATATCTACCACACAGTATCAAACAAAATCATCCCTACGATGAATCCGTATGTCGACAAAAAAAAAAAAAAGATTAGTTGAAATGTGCTCTCAAACTAAATTCAACTAACGTGTACTTCATGACGTGAAATAGAATTGAAAGACTTGTAGACGGAACGCAATACACGTCACATAAAAACTGACCCTCTACGTTGTGTTAGGTCCCCATACACAGGAAGACCCCTTTCATAAATTATAAAGGCTTGTGGTGCATGAAAATTCAGGTTCATTAGACTCAATTGGCTCAAATTCCTAATAGCCACAAAATATGCTGATTCAATTCAGGAATTTTTGAAAATGATGTTGCTGTTTGGAGATATAATAGACCTTCTGTACTATATGTCGCAGGTGAAAATTGCGTGAAAAAATTCTAGATTACCCCTTGACCCCCTTAATTGCATTGATGAATTATACAGTCTAAGTTGGTTCCGTGATAACCTATACCGTAGCCATTTGCAAACTTTCACAGAAATGTAATAAATGGAGTGACATTGCTACTTACAGAAATAGATGGAAAGTTGGATGCCACCCCTTGAGATAATGTTGTCATGGTTACCGATTTGCATTCCTTCATTAGTTTGTTAAATTAAGTTTAAATTAGTTTTCTAGGAATACTTCAGAAACTGTTAGTTTTAGAGCCTTATAATGTAGTTTTCGAGGACCCTTTCGGGCCCCCGAGTTTTGTTTCTGGCACCGAGGGGGCTTTGTCTCGTCGTTGTACGCCATAATATAATACTAATATAATAATATAATATAGGGATAGGAATATAATATACCTGCCAGTCCAAACCCGCAGGTGTAAATCACGCGAAAAAATTCTAGAGTACCCCTTGACCCCCTTAAGCGCATTATACGTATTGATGAATTTTACAGCTTAATTTGGTTCCGTGATAGCCTCCTAGCCGTTTGCAAACTTTCACACTAATGTAATTAATGGAATTGCAATAGATGGAACTCTGACAATCTGTTGCCATGGTTACCGGTTTGCATTCGTTCATTTAGTTTATTAAATGAAATTAGTTTTCTGGGAATAGAGTGATAGAGGAGTAACACCTCTTTAAAAAACCATGGCCCAGCTGACCCGGCTGGTAGTCCCTTGTAAGGGTCCCTTGCCAGGGTTACGGTGAAGACCTCAACGGCAGTTACAGTGGAGAGGATAATCCTCGGTACAGTGCAGATGGCGGATGTGGCAGCCCAGTGCTCGGGAGTAATTGAGTAAAAGGTATCATCCTCATTTAGGGGGTAGATATCAGGTGTAGCGTCTGACCCGGAGCGGGCGGCTACACACGGCGTCTGTACCCCATGTTAGGGGCGGCCGAATTATATGCTCGCAGTAGCGTTAAAATGCCCTCAACGACAGACGAAGCGACCCTCCGGTTGAGGTATTTTCTGTCGCATCAATGGCTACGTCTCTTCTAAATTCGGAACATGCTAGGGCGTTCCCCCAAAGCGACGCGCGCCACTTGCACCCGAGTGACGTGAGAAATGAGCGAGGGTTACCTACTCATGAACGGGTTAGATTAAAGAAGTTAGTTCAACCAATACAACTAAGACTAAGATTAGCTACCCTCAATATTGGAACGTTGACTGGCCGACATCGTGAGCTAGCAGAAATGCTTGAACACAGACGTGTCAACATTGCCTGCATCCAGGAGACCAAGTGGAGGGTTTCAAAGGCGAGAGAAATTGGAGATGGCTACAAACTCATCTATCACGGTACCAGCGCAGCACGAAACGGTGTAGCAATAATCGTAGACCAGCACTACCGCAACAGTGTCACCAATGTCAACAGGGTGTCAGATTGATTCAACAGAAATCACTGCCAACATTATATCTTGCTAGGCACCTGAAACTGGATGTACAGAGGATGAAAAAGATGAATTCTGAAACAGTCTGGATATCCACCTTCGAGCAATCCCCCAGGATGAGTCCATTATTCTTGGAGGAGACTTTAATGGACATGTTGGGTCTCAGCGTGAAGGATATATGCGATGCCATGGAGGACATGGGCTTGGTGTGCGCAATGATGACGGATGTTGGATACTTGACTTTGCAGAAGCTCATAACTTGATTGTGACCAACACATATTTCAAAAAGAGGCTAACACGTCTGGCTACTTATACCAGTGGAGGTCATGCTACTCAGATCGATTACTGGCTAGTTCGGCAACAAGATATGAAGCTGGTGACAGATACCAAAGTGATTCCGTATGACAGCGTTGCCCCTAAACACCGATTGCTTGTCCTTGATATTCAGAAAAACGTTAAGTGACCCAAAACAAAACCTAAAACTGGGCCAAAGCGTATCAAGTGGTGGAGATTGAATGTCCACCGCAATGAGTTGGTCACAGCCTTGGCAAACTTCTTCGTGAAGTCTGATCCATGAGTTGATGGCATGTGGAGAGATGCTGTGAAACAGATACATCAGGCGGCGAAAGAAACTGTGGGAAAAACCATACTCGGACGAAAATACATTGATAAACAGACCTGGTGGTGGAGTGATGAAGTCAAGCAAGTTATCAGGGAGAAAAAGATGGCCTACAAGACTTGGTGGAACTCACGTCTTGATACTGACCTCCAGCAATACCGTAACCTGAAATCAGCAGCAAAAAGAGCAGTAGCTGCTGCAAAGGACAATTATTATCAAGACTTGTACGACAGCTTGACACACCATCAGGATAAAACAATGTCTCGTCTTGCTAAGTCCCGTAATAGTTCAACTCAGGACATTGGACATGTCATGCATATCAAGGATGCGAACGCTAAGCTACTACGAGAACATCAATCTATCCTCCAACGTTGGGCAGACTACTTTTTGTGGCATCTGCAACGAGGAATTTCCACACCCACCAATTGCAAGTCCTGATCCTACCTTAGGACCCGTTCCTCCAATTACATCCGAGGAAGTAATGCTTGCCATTAGCAAGATGAAGAGTGGGAAAGCAACTGGCCCAGATGACTTACCGACGGAAATATTGAAAATTCTAGGAAAACCTGCCTCAGAATTCCTTGCCACACTCTTTAACCGGATCATTGCTGAGAACCAACTTCCCCATGCATGGACAACTAGCATAACAGTTCCAATCTGGAAGGGAAAAGGTGATGTGGGTGACTGCTCAACTTATCGCCCCATTCGACTCCTCTGTCATACCTTTAAAATATTTGAGCGTGTGCTTGATTGTGGACTCAGAAATATTGTCACTGTAACACCAAACCAGTGTGTGTTTGTTATGGTATGCAGTACCATCGATGCTGTCCATGCCACACGCCCTATGGAAGAGCACAGAGAGAGGCAGCGGAGTGTACACCTGGCATTTCTCGATTTAGAGAAAGCTTTTGACCGGATCCCTCATGATCTTATTTGGCGAGCTCTTTGTTGCCATGGAGTCCCTGAGGATTATGTTAGCTGGGTGCAACTTCTGTATCGCAATGCCAGTAGTGTAGTTCGGAGTCCAGCTGGAGTCTCCCCACCTTTTGAAATCACTGTGGGTGTTCATCAGGGTTCTGCTCTATCACCACTGTTTTTCATCCTCTGCATGGATAAGACCTCACATCCCTGGACCCTTCTCTATGCGGATGATGTGGTACTTTCCCAAAAAACCCGCCCTGAACTCCAGCACAGGGTTCAAATTTGGAACGACAGACTGTCTGGAAATGGACTACACCTCAATATCCAGAAGACAGAATACCTGGAATGTGGCCCCCAAACTAGAGGTACCATCAGTATTAGCACAGAAAATCTGCAGAAGAGCATGCATTTTAAGTACTTAGGGAGCACTGCCACTTCAAATTGTGACGCCACTCCTAATTCTCGGATGAGGGTAAACGCAGCCTGGCTCAAGTGGAGACAAGTCACTGGAGTTCTCTGTGATAAAAGGTCTATAAGTCTGTGGTACGCCCAGCAGCCATCTATGGGACTGAATGTCGCCCTATGAACAAACAACATGAGCAAATTTTGAATACAATGGAAATGAAGATGCTCCGATGGTCGAAGGGGCTGACCCGATTTGACTACGCAAGGAACACAGACGTCCGGCGAAGATTTGGTGTTGCACCAATTGTCGAGAAGGTGAGGGAGGCTCGTCTACGCTGGTATGGTCACGTCATGAGAAGACAGAACAACTCAGTTGCCAAAACAGCACTCCACATCAACCCAGGTGGAACAAGACCACGTGGAAGACCCGCAAAGCGGTGGACTGACAACTTCAGGGCTGACATGCACGCTGTTGGTCTAACACCAGAAGATGTCAACGACCGAAAGAAGTGGAGGAGATATAGCATAGTAGCAGACCCCGCAAGGGATTAATGCTAGGGAAAAGAAGAAGAGTTTTCTGGGAATATCTCAAAAACTGTTGGTTGTAGAGCCTTAAAATATGGTTTTCGTGGACCCTATAGGGCCCCCAAGTTTTGTCTTTCAAATTGAGGGGCTGAAAATGAGCTTTGTCACTTCCATCTACGCCTATTTCAGCATGTATTTTAAGGGGGTGGGCCCCCTTTTATGTGAGGTACGGAGAAGAGTTACATCAATGATTAGTGTCGTGCCTCTGATGGATATCTGCACCAAATTTTACGTTGATACACCCAGCCGTTCTCGAATTATAAGGGAACAAAGTTGTCCACAGACAAACAAACAGACAGACAAAAAAAATATTTCGCGCGCATCCATCATAAAACAGTCTGAAACGCGTAAATAACTCAAATTTCCGTAGAAATTAAAAAAACAGGCAAACTTTCATTTTTATATATACAGAGATAGACTGCACCGTGTTTTATTGCACAAATTTAGATTTTACTCGCTAACCGTTGGAGATACACGAAAAGTGATAAGGACCCTTCGGATAGGAAATTAAAAGTTAAAGCTCGTGTATGCCATTAAAAGTTCGCTATTTCTTAGCGTTCTCTTTTTATTTGAAATGGAAATATAAATTTTGAAACCAAAGGGTGTAGTGACGTCACAAATGTGGGTTTTACTCGCTAACCGTTGTAGATACACGAAAGAAGATAAGGACCTTTCGGACAGGATATTAGATTTTAAAGCTCGTATGTGCCATCAAAAGTTTGCTATTTCTTAGCGTTCTCTTTTTATTTGAAATGGAAATATGAAATTTTGAAACAAAAGGGTGTAGTGACGTCACTAAAATGGTCGCCATTTTTAAATAGTGCAAAATATCGAAATCAAAAGTAGCCTATGTGTAACTCTGGTAAATCAGCTACATGCATGCAAAATTTCATTTAAATCCGACCAGTGGTTCTTGCGTGATTGAGTAACAGACAGGACGACAAACACCATCTCATTTTTACCCTATTTTCATTTATGAAAAAATAGGCTTATGAGATCACCTTTTGTCCGCGTGTCTGTCTGTGTGTGCGTGTGTGTGTGATGGTGTGTGTGAAGGTGTGTGTCCCCCCTAATAACTTCTAAATGGCTACCGATTTCAATGAAACTCGGTAAGTTCATAGCTCTATTCCGGAAGACCTCGACCGTGCCGTTCAAATTTTGTTACGTCTCACCAATCCAACATGGCGGCTGTGCGAAATATTTCACCAGCATTCAATATCTCCGAAACTATTACCGATATCACCCTGGAATATTTTACGGTGATAAAGGGAACTACTAGAAGTTCTATTTGACGTTTGAAAACCTAGTAACTACATACCAACATGGCGGCCAAGCGAATTTGCGACTTCCAAATAGACATTTATCGCGATTTAACCAACCAAACGCTATAAAACGTGGTACAGTATATGTTTATACATTGTAATGCACCGACATCTAACTTCGTTCAATTGTTTACATAACCTCAAGATGGCGGCTGTGCGAATTATTTCACCGGCATTTTGTATCTCTGAAACTATTAACGGTATCGCCCTGAAATTTTCTACGGAGATAAAAGGCACTACTGGAAGTTTATCCATAACATTTTCAAAAACCGGTTAACTACAAAACGAATATGGCGGCCAAGCGAATTTGAAAATTTTAAATAGACCTTTCTCGCGATTTAATGATCCAAACGCTATGAAAGTTGGTACAGGAAATGTTTATACACATTGTAATGCACTGGTATCTAATTTAGTTCAATTGTTTATATAACCTCAAGATGGCGGCTGTGCGAATTTTAAAATTAAGTTTTTATTTCTTGTGTCGTAATCATGCGATCGTAGTGAAAGTTTGAATAATGAACATAAGCAATAATTTTCCTTTAATAATACATGACTCTATGGCCTATACATATAACAATCCAACATGGCGACCATCCGAAATATTTAGATGGATCTCAACATCTACGAATCTGTTACAGCAATCAAACTGAATTTTTGTATGTTCATAGGGGCAATGAACATAGTTCACCTATAGGACTTTCAATAACCTGGTGATCACAAATCCAACATAGTGGCGACACGAAGTATAAATATTCACATGGTCGTTTCTCGCAATTTAACCATCCGAGTGCAGTGACACTAGGTACAGTAAATCCTTATACAAATGTTAATCCATTGGCGTCTAATTTTTTCAATTGTTTCCATAACCACAAGATGGCAGCTGTGCGAAATTTGAAAATCTCGTTTTTACTTCTTGTGTCCTAAACATGCGATTGAAGTTTGAATACTACACGTACACAATAATCCTCATGTAACAGTACATAACTCTAAGACCTACATATATAAAATCCAACATGGCGACCATCCGCAATATTTAGTCGGTTCTCGATATCTACGAATCAATGTTGATAGAGGCAATTAACATAAATAGGATATATGAAAATAGGCTGTTAATTCTTCACGGAACTACTTGTTATATATTAGAATGATTATACATCGAGCCTATAATGTCAATAATTAAGACACGAGTATGTTAATGAAACGAGCGAAGCGAATTTTATAATTTCCATACGAGTGTCTTAATTACCATTATAGGCGAGTTGCATACTGTATGGGCCTGGAAGGGCTTCTACAATGTGTATAGGGGTAGTTTAGAGTGTCGTGTAGATCAGGGCTGTATGTGTAGCTGTTTGGGGGTCAGGTTGTGTAAGGAGCGTCTATGTAGCTTAGACGTGCTTAGAGGGTAGCTTCCAGTTATACGAGGTATCTGGAGAGCTAGGGGGTGAGGTACTAGTAAAGGGTTGATTGGTAATTAACAACCTGCTGAGGTATAGTCACTACTCAGCGCTTACGGCGGGCGCGCGCAAGCGAGTACTATGTGAAACAGCAATGCTGACCGATGCTCTTAACACGAACCGTCAAGTGGATTGCCTAGCTAATGACAATAAACAATTAGATACTACTGGTCCCTACTGGCATTGGAGGGGTAGTGGGCTCACCGTACAATTAAATAACCAGAAACACCAGTGAAGTGGAAACCAATCGGTTTAATGAATACTTCTTGTGAAGTGTCAGTAATATTCCACAGAACAGCTCTAGTGCTATGAATTCTTGAACAATGCATGTAAAAAGTGTAAGGGGTTGGATAGTGGATGCGAATGTAAAAAGGTGTAATCTCGCAATCACACTCACCTAGATGGCAGCTGGCGTGAAGTCGTCCTTCAAAGGTTTCACTGTACACAGACCTCGAGGTGTGGGAGCATGCCCGTTTTATAATTGTCGTAGTGCATCGTGTGCGTAATTGGCACATTCCAGCCTGGTCAGTGCCAGTGTAGGGGTCGTACGAGTTCAGAAGGGTTCAAAGGAGTTCAGCTGAGTTCACCAGAGTTCAACTGAGTGTGTTACTTTATAATGTACTTGGTTTAGGGGCAGAAGATGTATAGCTGTATTGGGGTGATAATGTATAAGTTATGATGCGGGGGATGTATTCCTCTGGGGATACAACAATACGACTGTTTATATTCGACGATAATTATTACTATTTTATGTTCGAACATAAATATTCATAAATATCTGTCGAGATTTCGCCAGTTTTATGTACTGAACAAAGCGTATGGGACGCAGAGAATACCTTGTATTTGACCATGGCCTCCTCAAATACCCCACTATGACACTAGGCGCGCAGTGAAATTTAAATAGGAGGCCGTGGAATTCAGCGCATGTGCGATGCTATGCTTACCTAATTGGTCACACAAATGTTCCTTGAGCTCTGATTGGTGGGAGAAACTGTTTCATAATGAAAAATAGTGTTATAATGACCCTCATTATGATACAGTTTTCTGACATCTTATATATTAAAATAGTTTTGAAGAAATTTCACCCTTTACTAAAACTGAAATATCTTGGGAAGTATTTGCGCTACGACGACGTTGTCTTAAAATGTAATGTCCGTCACGCATTATCGATTGAACCCCACCTTACCTGATTATATCATCCGTGTATTAAAATAATTGCGAATATTCATTTCTTCAAGGTCACATGAAAATAGAATCTAATAACTTGACGGACATATTGTCGCTAGGCGAAAACGACTAAAGCCTGTATCACACGACACTCGCTAGCATGGAAGCTTCTACCAGTACGGGTATACACGCTGGTATACACGGGCCCTTTACCGTGTGATTTGTACCTTCCATAGTAGGTTCTGCCTTCCATGGTAGCTTCCATACAACTCACGAAATTGAACAGGTGCTATATTTCCTGGCAGTTTGCATGGAAGTTTGAGTACAACAACCAATCGTATTGCTTTTCTCGTTCTAGTAGAGATCTTAGGGACAGCATTAACAAATACATTTGTTATGCAGGTAGGCCCTCGAATAAATACATCTGAACGAAACTATATTTTCTCTGAACAGCGTTTGTGTGAAAAGCGCTTGCTTTTCGCGAACTCAAGCGACGGTGCTGCCGTTATCTGGAACTAGCGGAAGGGTGATGAAATCATACAAACATATGCAATAACATGTGATTTGAGTTGGTGGGTGTGCTCTTCCCTCGTTTTTAGCCTACTTTCGATTTTTGCAAAAAATGAAAGTAGACTTATGAGATCAACACAGGGCGAAAAAAGTGTGTCTGTCTGTGTGTGTGTATGTGTGTGTGTGAGTCTGTGTGTGTGTGTATGTGTGTGTGTGAGTCTGTGTGTGTGTGTGTCTGTGTGTGTGTGAGTGTGTGTACTCTGAATGTCTGTCCCCCCCTATCAATTCGAACACGGTGAAACCGAATTGAACGAAATTTGGTACAGAGGTAGCACTAGTAAAGAACACCTCAGTGTCATACTTTATATCGCCGCCATCTTTACCAAAACAGAATGGCGGCCACTCAAATGTTCAAAACGTAAAATCAAATTACGGCTAAACTAATCATCCGATCTCTACCAAATTCGGTGACAACATACCCTTATATAGGACGCGTCTTTCACCCAAAATTCAAGGTCATCGGCCATGCCATTTCAGGATGGCGGCCGTGTGAATTATGCAACCATTTTAATAAATAGCTTAAGACCCACCAATTCCGATTATCGAGCCTAGGGGGGTTTAAGCTATCCTGAAGGTCGTGATCCGTTATTTATTAAAATTTAATATTATAATATTATACAGTATGAGTGGCTTAAAAGAGCTGAGCCGTTTGTGTCACACGACAAGATGGCAGCTGTCCTCATGTGCCTGTCTTATATTTCAGTAGTTTTAGTATGTTGTATGTGATATACCGTACTGATACAATAATATAAACTTTGTATGAAATGATCTTTAATGAAGATGTACTGCAGTGAAGAAATCGTTTATTTAAAGTCATTATTTGCCAACAGTTTGTATCTAATATGTCAGTTAAGAACACTTGACGTCATGGATACGGTTAGCTCTGGGCTAGCATGTTAGTCTGACACGCAGTTGACTGGGGATCGAGTACTGCTACAGTTAGGTTTTTTTTCTTGAATTCTTTTACAAATGATGTGCACGAGCTTTTTCCACAGATACTGAATAAAATGTCATTTAGCTCAAAGGAGAGGATAAAGTATACACTCGTATATTAATAAAATCACAGTCCCAGCATCGCACATAAACAGAAGCCATTAGGAAAAGGAGAATAGAAGAACTAGATACACGTTGTCATTAACCACAGCCTTCTTAATGCCTCTGTACGGTGCTGTCCTCTTGTGGGTTATGTGGGTAATAATGTTCCAAACATAACGCTGTGTAAATGCCTGAGCTGGCCTCCTGAAGTATGGCAATTTTGTAATACTGGTAGTTCAACTATTAGCCACGATCGCGCTCCGAATACCTTTAAACACTGCCAGCTGGATCGCCTCCCTCTTGGCTACTTTAAACTGCCTACTCATTCAACACCCTTAGGCCACTGCCATCGTAGTACATTACGATGGCAGTGCATAGGCGTACATGATAAAGATTAATTCACTGATAGGTCGCAGCACCACCTACTGTGATTGGGGCGGAAGATTCTTAATTTTGCAGGCTGGCTTAATATAGAGATTAACGGACGTGAATGCATTAAAATAAGTTAGTAGTTTTGTTATTCAATCATCATAAAGTATATAATATTGATTTTGACACTTACTGGCTTATTATCAATATAAAAGAAAACAAACAATACATTGTGGTAGGGGTGATTGTGTTAGGGATGAGGACAAAGAGTCATAAAGATACCCATACATTTAGGAGAAAGTAGGCTATATGTTCTTTGCTGAACATCTTGTTTCAGTTATTTTCATAAAAATTGAGACTAAAAGATGAGTAATATAATTGCTCAGTTACGCTGTGCTCCTCGATTACAATAATTGCCGTATCAATGCATTACTTCCACAAAAAGAAAGCTTTTCAGACGGAATGGAGTCGATTGCTTCGCGTCGCAAAGCCGATTTCGAAGTATATGATCGCATACGGTTGGCATTTTACAAAGGAGAATTTTATATTGGTTGGTTGGTTCTTAAGTTTAGGGGCTGCGACAACGAGGTCATGTAGCCCCGTGTACTCTGGGTTTGTGCAGAATCTGTCTGATAACCGGTGTTAATTGTGATGGCTGTATTAGTGTGTGTATCTGTTTTTTAATTCAAGTAAGGACTGCAACTTTGTTTTTTTCAAATAGTTCCTACTTTTGCCGCCAAACGCCATCGTCAACGACTACTAGGCCTAGTTCAGAACCTAGCTACTAGACGCCACCGCAGTCGGCTCATGGGCAACGAACGTAGTTACCTAAGAGCGTTGTTTACATTCTTAACCTATACAATTTAGCTTTATACAGGTGTAATTAGTGGAAGGTTCTTTAACATGCTATAAATCTATGACATGGGACCGCCGACCATACTTCCCCTCCGAAGGAAGGCATACGGAGGGATTTTTAACGCTCTTAAAAATCCGACGGCTTCGGCCGGGTTTGAACCCGCTATCTTGGGCATAGAAGCTCAGCATGCTACCGACTACGCCACCGAAGCCGCCTTTCAACATTTTATGAACTGTTATTTTATTCGCCTCTGTATTAATGCCCAATAAATTATTCTATGTTATATTTACTGGTGGGAAACAAAATCACATTTAATGTTATTATTCTTGTCAGTATTTTGTAATGTTTTAATTCCACACGTTGCGCGTATTTATAGGAAGGGTTATAACGGTATTGGTTATTTATTGATGCATTTGCTTGATTTTACATAAGTCCAAAATTAATCGGAAATCATGAGTGTGATGCAAGGGAGAGAATAAGCAGTTGATCAGCAGGGGCACTAAGCCCTAATGACAACACATGAGCAGAGGTGGCCAGGATTACAACAGCCATTATTCATTTCAAGCGAGTGAACAGTCGGGTGTGTGTTTCATGTAAATGAATTTAATTCGGCTTCGTCAGTATTAGTTAGAGATGATTTGAATATGTACAGTGTGCCCCGTAATTAGCAAACCAGAGCACCTGCCCATCCCATTATAAGCATTAGGGCTCGGATTTTTAGGTAAATAAATATTTGAAACATTTTGTCTATAAATACAGTGAAACGTGGCTTATTCGAACTTATATAATTCGAAATATTCTTTAATTCGAATTTTTCTCTTGGTCCCTGGCATTTTATATACAATCAATGCTAAACAATCGTGGTTAATTCGAATTATATTTTGGATAATTCGAAGTTTTTACGTGTAAAAAGCCGACCGGAAGCCAAACAGTTGGGTCAGGAATTCCCAAAAACGACAAACCACATCACAGAACTCAGGCGTTTTTTTTAGTAGAAATTACGTAAGTGATTCTGTTTTCCGTCCCTTAAATCTTTTGTGATGGCCGAGAGACTTAATTGTAGGAAAGAGGTAAAGATCTCAAACTTTTTTGAAAAACTGCAGAATTCTCTAAGACTAATTCTCTTACTAGGTTGCTGGATTACTACTGTCGTTAAATACGTGAATAGTACATTTTGGTTTGATTTTATTATTTTAAACTTTGAGGTTAATCACGATACAGTCATTATTAAGTATCGTTGTCTGTTAATCTGCTTTGTTGAACGTAAATCATTATGTAAACGTAATACAATAGATTTTCTCTACCCTTTTCAAAGAACGTTCTTAATTCGAAATTCAGGATAGTTGGATTTTTTTTTACTGGTCCCTTGAGGTTTGAATTATCCAAGTTTCACTGTACATAAATTCTTGCTTTTCACTTATTAGCACATATATATCTATCTATGTCCACCCCTTAACAGTCTCGATTTCCAACGGGTTCGGGGATGAGATGCTATGAGCAACGTGGCTGACAGTTTATTCGGCCGGATGCCCTTCCTGACGCCAACCTCACGAGAGGAGTTAATGAGAATTGAAATGAATGAAGATGAATGGAAGTTCAATTCCAAGTAGTTCCAACTTCCACTGTCACTAATCTAGCGGCGAACGTTGGTACTTGAATAGAGCGTTTCCTAACGAGCCAAATATTTATAACCTACAAATTGTGCTGCACACCACATATTGCGGTGGCAGGTTCTTTTGCATGCCATAAATCTATGACATAGGCCCGCCATCTTTACTTCCCCTCCGAAGGAAGGCATACTGAAGGATTTTAACGATCTTAAAAATCCGATGACTTCGGCCAGGTTTGAACCCGCGATCCTGGGCACAGCAGTTCAGCATGCTACCGACTACGCCACCGAAGCCGCGTAACTTATTAGCACATAAATTGACACAATATTTTCATTTTTTAAAATCAGTATGCTAGATCTTGCAATTTATTGTGTTTTATCATTCCAGTGATCTTGTCGACTTCGTCGTTATGCTTGGGTCTAACGTTATGCGTTACGGTTACAGCGCGTATGACGTCATCATGTTGTTCAGTGCATATGCACCGAGTCTGAGTTTACTCCTGGGGTCTGGCGTTATGCGATACGGAGTCGGCGAGTGCGTGACGTCAGACAGGAATACAGGGTGACTCCTAAAGAAGTGTGCAAGATGTCAGACAGGAATACAGGGTGACTCCTGAAGATATGTACACAATGTCAGATAAGAATACAGGGTGACCCTTAACGAGGTGTACAAGATGTCAGACAAGAATACAGGGTGACTCCTAAAGAGGTGTACAAGATGTCACACAAGAATACAGGGTGACTTATAAAGACATATACAAGATGCCAGATAAGAATACAGGGTGCCTCCTGAAGAGGTGTGCAGGATGTCAGAGAAAAATACAGGGGGACACTTAACGAGGTGTACAGTATGTTAGATTCAATTCAAATATAGGGTGACCCTTAAAGAGGTTTGCAAGATATCAGATTCAAATAATGGGTGACCCTTAAAGAGTTGTAAAAGATGTCAGACTCAAATACAGGGTGACTCTTAAAGAGGTACCCGCACGAGCAGCCTAAGTTAATGGGTAATGGAGTCTGTTGAAAGAGTCCTGGGGCTTCGAGCGAAGCGATAAGCTTTCCTGAGCCTTTCTAACATGTGTAGCATTTGTAGCATCCGTCATTTGACACGATATAAAGTCTAGTCTCTCAGACTGACTGTGTCTTTTTTCTTATCTAGTCGCCCCGTCCCTCTCACTGTGGAAGCCGGGGATGCCTAAACTAAATGCATCTACAAGTTATCGTTTGCAGCAGTATGTTGCCGAATTTAAGGATAATAATTTTAATTTTGATGGGGTCGTTCTGGCAACCATGTGGTAAAGCAATCAAGTCTGAACAGCGATCTCAAGTTACACCACACCTCGAGGGCAAGAAACACATTGCCGCAGTTTCGCGCCTTCAGAAAACGTGTTTCGCGATAATCGTCGGTTATTTGTGATGGACAACCTGAAGATGTATCTCACTGTGTATTGTAATTCTTCTTCAGTCAGTGAGACATAGCATAAATTGCAATCGTGAATACTGCATATCATATATATATTATTTCAGTAGTATGCATCCCTCCTGCGGCGCTCACAAGCGAACGATTGTGACAAATGAGCATTCAAATGAAAGAGAATAGACATTAGCAGTGATGAATTGCACTCTAATTTAATAAATATCTATAATTTCTTTAAACAATTACTTTAAGAGATGTACGAAGAGTGCGATTTGCAGATACTGTTTCTGTAGGAAAATATGCTGCATAATTGCTGTCCACTTCACATTTTGGCCGCTGTGACGCCTGTTTCATGTCATTTTAACATTCTGAGTTCTTTCCTTTATCATTTTGCATGGATTTCAGAAACAGTAAATCAAAGGAATGAGTACCCAATTCGTATAATTTCATAAATATCGAATAACCGGTGAGTGTTATGCTGATCCAATTTTCAGTGATTGCCTTCTTAAGCTGGGGAACGTAGTACTTGGAATTCTAACTGAAATATAAAGAGTGTTCTATAACCATTTGGTTAAAATAAAAACCATAACAACCTTTCTCCTCAAGTCTCTCATTATAAACCTATTGTGGCAAGTGTGGTTTATAAACATGCGAGATTTCTCGCACGGGTCCGATAGTTGATTATATTGTCAACAAACTAAATTATTATTAAATATTTTTACTTTATTTTGTCACATATATCAGAATAATTTAATACAAAAAAAATATAAATATTTTCCCGATTCGTAGCACCAAAAAATCCGAGCCCTAATAATCATTCTTTGATTTCTTGTATTAATCTTGAAATGATAGAAGCCATATTTCAGTGTTGCCTAGTTATAATAAAGAAGGCTTTCCTGTCGGTCAGCACAAATTGTGTGCCTAATTATATTTGGCGGAAAAACAAGTATGTGTATGCCCTTACATGGAAAACATTACGTACGATAATTATCACAAAATGACACGCTTTTATGTACAAAATAGTACATTATGCAACGAGCCTATAATGGAAATCAATGAGACACGAGTATGTTTATAAAACGAGCGTATGCGAGTTTTATAATTTCCATACGAGTGTCTTAATTACCATTATAGGCGAGTTGCATACGACTGTTTATGTTCGACGATAATAATTATAACTATTTTATGTTCGAACATAAATATTCATAAATATCTGTCGAGATTTCGCCAGTTTTATGTACTGAACAGAGCGCATGGGACGCAGAGAATTCCTTGTATTTGACCATATCCTCCTCGATTACCCTACTATGACACTAAGCCACGCAGTGAAATTTAAATTAGAAGGCCTTGGAAGTCAGCGCAGGTGCGATGTTATCCTTACCTAATTGGTCAAACAACTGTTTCTTGAGCTCTGATTGGTGGGAGAAACTGTATCATAATGAAAACATGTACTATAATGAGCCTCATTATAGTACAGTTTTCTGACATATAATATATACATTTCGACATCGTCGAACACAAATATATATAAAAATAATAATAATAATATTAAAAATATCTACTTAGTATAAAACAAAGTCCCCGATTCATGGATGTTACGGGTAAACTCGAGAACCACTGGATGGATTTTGATGTGGTTTTCACCATTCTGTAAAGGATATCTCCAGGAAGGTTTTAGTATAAAATAATTTATTTATGATCAAATGAAGCCAATCAGTAACGATTTCAGTGAAAATGTCGAAAGAAAAACCTGGCGTCTGTGCGCTTTTTAAGCTTTCGCTGGGCAATCCGTTAAAAATATCAATATACTGTGCCCATTTCAACAATGAAATATGCAAATCACAGTTTGCCAGCAGTGCTCAATCGGGAGTATCGGGGTTCATGGTATGTTCTCCCACTCTGTGACTTACACACTTTGGATTAAGCATAGGATACACTTCCAAAAATAAACAAAATCAAAATCCTACTATCAAAACATTTAATTATCCAAAATATGGCGCTACAAAAATAAACAATAAAACTACTGACGCTACACTTCACACTTGTCCAAAGATGAACAAGGAATTCAAATTAAATAATCACAAAATAATAATTACTGGTTATCCAGAACCCAAACAAAAACTCCAACTGAGAGTCACTCCCATATGGCTTCAATCCTAATTCTTTAAAAAACGAGCTCCAAATGGCTCGGTAAAGTATACATGCATTGTGTTAACGATTAAACACACATCATTTAATTTTTACATGAGTATATCTGGCTTTAATCATAATATCATAGTATGGCTACTCATTAATTAATTTTGGGCTCCCACAATGTTCATCTGTCACCATCTCTCTTCTCAAGCTACCAACTCACTACCGCGATTGGAAAAATTTGCGTATCCCCGAGTTATAGAAAACTACTGACCAAGTCAACTTAAGATTACTCCCAAAATCTTAATACTTTCATAATAACTCGTGAATCACTGAATCATTTAATAATAACGTTAGGGATTTTATTATATTGTCTTCAAATACAATTATATCTTAAGGAAGCAACGATCTGAACTCCGCAAGCGATAATAATGAATGTAAAAGGACCTCAGTTCAAATACTGGGTCGTTAAAACAATCTTAAACACTTCCGTGTACCGTGAATCAGACAGCCCGTTCCTGACCTATCTCTATAAGAGAGTGTGTAAGGGTCTGTCTCAACTACTTGGCTGATTTATGGCTGTGGAGGGAGGGAACCTACAGTCTCGCTTCCTCAAGGGACTAGCTAGACAGCTTTACAACCAGCTGTTTCAAATGCGTTTCTTTGAATGACAAGGCTCATAATACAAATTAACAACAAGACAATATTAGGTTCTCCAGACCTATTCTTTTAGCTTCGGTAAAGTATAATTATGAAGTGTCCACATTAGCGGGTAAGAAAATCCAATAAAACAACAAATATTAAGGGGCTTCAACGTGGACGACTCTGAATTCAATCCTTTAAAACTGCCTTGGGAACCAGTATCCCAACTTTGAGGACTTACAACATTAGCGACTTAAGGAAGGCCTAGCACGCAACCAGCGCTTATAATACAACATAGATTGCACCCTTTTCAGCATTGCATAGTATCACAATTCAACATAACTCATTACCGCAACTAACTGTCCCTCAGAATTTTTTTTACCGAGCATTTCAACGCGTTTCTAGCCTGACAAATTATTTCAATTGCGCGACATGGCGCTCATACATAAAATAGCCAAGTTGCCTTTCAAAGAACGAAATAAATTCAAATCAAAGTTTGATCTTCGTCTCAAAAATAATATATTCAGCCTTAGCCTCCATCAACAATAATCATTTATACCATTTAGAACATATTGATTCACAACAATTAACAATTCATCTAAGGGGCTCTTGCAGCTACCACTTATATAATATAAAATTCTTCACATAATTAATTTATTTAATTATTATTATTATTATTATCGCGCTTGCTTTACCATAGTTATATTATTTACCATTATACTGATATTCCACTGAATATTTTCCACAAGGGATTCATTAATACTTCATATTATTTATATTTCAATCAAATTAATCGTTCAGATCGCGCAACCTATATTTCACATGTTTTCAAACATCCCTACTTCCACTCCGGAGCATTATACGCAAATCTTCCCAAAACACATAATAATGAAATTAGTACTCACATGATTTTACGGTCAGAGACAGAGTTCTCCATTGATGGAACATTTCACCCACCAATTGTTTCTTAAGCCATATTCATGGTCATATCTACACTTGATAACACTTTCCTAACATCACATAAAACATATTCACTGATCACTTTTAATATAAAGAATACCATTTTGGATTCGTTTTCACTTAAACACAAATACAATTTCACTAAAAATATATTACACTCAAAAATTTCACTATACTTTAATTACATAAAATGTTATCACTCTGGCATTAATTTATTGCCTTAACACACGTGATTTCCTTATTCTTTCCCGTTTCCAAGGGTTGCACTATATGCACGTCGGCTTCCTACTCTGATGAGATGATTGAATGTATCGATCGAACTACCCTCACTGAACGGTTGATCCTCTTATTCTGGGGTGACTATCGGCTTATAATTTTACTGCACGATATCGTATCTTGCTAGACGCTAACTTGTTCGTCTAATAGTAGTCTGTCACTGATGTATTACTTTTATTATCGCTCGCACTAGTATAACGGCAACCTAGTAATTTCCTTGTCTAATAATCCACACGTTGATTTTACTTTCTGTTACTTCGATTCTTGACTTATTGGAATAATCCCCCAATGTCTGACTGTTCATTTGTCTACACCTAGACAAAGCCTGGAACCTCGATTCCTAAATTCTATCGTACTCCGCTCTAGTCCCCTCAGTTCAGGAACACTAGGCGTTACTATCACGTTCTACCCTGATCTGGTTATTTAACGTAGATAGAATTGTATATTTCACTGTCCTTGGGTACTTCGAATTCCAATGATGCGTCGGTTCTTTAACTGAAACTATTAGATTCGAGTACCTATCGCCGGTAATTTCTTAAGTCCACAGTCTAAAATTCTGACTGCACTGGTGAAATTTATAAAGTCCGAAGCTTGATGATATTATTTCCTATAGCAAGGATTCTGATGTGTCTTCGCACGGCGATACTATTGACGATACTAGACGGCTACTCCCATACGGGGTGCTCGTCTGCGATACAGAGTAACACGACCTCTCACGGTCTGGTAAATACTGCATTTAACGATGATTGTTGAAACAGTGTGTCCACCTCAGAGGGACACCAAGACAGAATTGTACTTTGCGAAACAGCAACACGCCCTCTCGGACGCTGAAGACTGGATTGTTGTCGATCCAGCACGACCCGCTCCCGCGGTCGCTCAAGACTGAATTGTACTTTGAAACAGTACGACACCCTTCCCTAGGGTTCGTAAGACTGAATTGTTGTTGGTTGAAACAGCACCGTGCCTCCCAGGCACCTATGGTAGACTGAATGATTTTCCTGGCGCGTCCGGGGTTTATATTGAAATCTGCCACAAAAAGAACAGATCTGCTTCTTCTCCAACACTAACTTCTAAAATAATTGTCGTATAATTTTGAAAAATATGTCTCCTGAAAGCTCTCGTTTCAAACGTAAAAGGGTTTCTTTGATCACGAAAATCGATCACACAATTCCAAGATATTAAATAATTTGGCTCCTCAGATGCGTGGGTAGTGTGGTTTATTTTTCTCTCTCTTCCAACTTTGGGCTCGGGGAATAACTATTGACGTAATGCCGCGTATGCGCTTCTTTCCTGCGCAATTATTATAAACGTTTTCCACACACAAAAATCTCTTTTCCAGGATGATCAACTGTTATGGGTTCATTTCATTAATTAAATGCTTGCAAATGGCTTAATTTTAATTATTTCTCTTCTTGCGTCATTTCGATGTTGCCATTTTATAGCTGAGTAAGACCATTTTCCGAAACTCCTTCTCACTCACTCGCAGTGAAAAGCTACCAGCTCTATTAATAATCATGCGCTAGCTTCTTATCGATGCGTCAGGCGTGATCTCATGCCCGCGTGACTAGTGGTCACCCGCTCTTGCATCACATTATAACAGCCCAGCTTCTTATTAACCCTTAAAATCTTACAAATTCATTCTAAAGACTGCATTATTTCCTCTCTTTTCTTACATAAGAAGGTATGGATTCGACGCTCGATCCAATCCACACGGGTTCAATACTATGAGTGTAAGAATTGTTCAGCATGAAAAGTTCTACAAAAATTGCGGGAGGGCATATCTCTATCTTCAATACATCGCCTAATATAAGTTTTTTTAGATTGGACGGAAGGGGCATTTGAGTTTCATGCACCTCGCCATTCTTAAATTAGGTCTGACAAAAATTCGTTGCACATGCATCCCCATGATAATTTAACCCAACATGCCAAGACGGAGAACAGATATTGGTCGTAGTTCATGGACATCGAAAATAAAGGCGCTTATCACGTAATACATTCATAACTGTTCCCGGGCGAAGCCGGGGCGGGTTGCTGGTATATATAGCCCAGGAAAATAAGGTTTTTAGGTCCAAAAAATGTTATAAAGCTAATTTTTTCAAAACCCATTAATTCGACCCTAGGGAACAACATATCAAAATACTCGGCCGTACATGTGCCGGCTTCCTTGATTTCCAGGCCTGGAAACCTGGAACTCCAGGAATTCTGCATCGTCGTCCTGGAACGCCCGTAAAAGCCGAACGACTCGGCCTAGGGAGACAAAAGTAGTATCACATGAAAGAAAAAAGCATGCATATTCCATATAAAAGACTTTAGGCAATGTTTTTCTCCTTTCGGGGTAGATTGTAACAAAAACAAGTAGTTCCGTGAGGAACTATACAGCCAATTTTCATATATCCTGCTCATGTTAATTGCCTCTATTAACATACAAAATTTCAGTTTAATTGCTGCAACAGATTCGTAGATATTGAGAACCGTCTAAATATTTCAGATGGTCGCCAGGTTGGATTTTTATTTTTGTATTATTATATTAAGATTATTGTGTACGTATGGTATTCAAACTTCAATCGCATGATTAGAACACAAGAAGTAAAAACGAGATTTTAAAAATTAGCATAGCAGCCATCTTGTGATTATGCAAACAATTGAAATAAATGAGATGCCAGTGGATCAACATTTGTGTAAGCATTTAACGTGCAACGTTTCACGGCACTCGGATACTTAATTCGCGAGAAACGTCCATTTAAATATTTATACTTCGCGTCGCCGCCATGTTGGATTCGTGTTCACCAGGTTACTGAAAGTCCTATAGGTGAACATATGTTCATAGTCTCTATGAACATAAAAATTTCAGTTTGGTTGCTGTAAAAGATTCATAGATATTGAGAACCGTCTAAATATTTCGGAAGCTCGCAATTTAGGATTGTTATATGTATAGGCCATAGAGTTATGTACCATTCAAGGACAATTATTGCCTAGCTTCATTATTCAAACTTTCACTTCGATCGCATGATTACGACACAAGAAATAAAAACTTAATTTTAAAATTTCGCACAGCCGCCATCTTGAGGTTATGTAAACAATTGAATTAAATTAGATGGCAGTACATTACAATCTGCAAAATCATTTACTGTACCACATTTCACTGCGCTCAGAGAGTCAACCCACGAGAAAAGTCTATTAAAATATTTCAAATTCGCTTGGTCGCCATGTTCGTTTTGTACTTTATAGGTTTATGAATTATACATAGGTAAACTTGTATCAGTACCCTTTATCACCGTACAAAATTGCAGGGTGATATCTGTAATAGTTTCGGAGATATAGAATGTCAGTGAAATAATTCGCACAGCCGCCATTTAGAGGTTATGTATACAATTGAACTAAATTAGACTCCAGTGCATTGCAATGTGTATAAACATTTGCTGTACCAAGTTTCATTACGTTTGGATAGTTAAATTGCGAGAAAAGTCTATTTAAAAGTCTCAACATCGCTTGGCCGCCATGTTGTTTTGTAGTCACCAGGTTTTTGAAAGTCTCATAGGTGAACTTCTAGTAGTGCACTTTATCACCGTACACAATTTCAGGGCGATATCGGTAATAGTTTCGGAGATATTGAATGCTAGTGAAATATTTCGCACAGCCGCCATGTTGGATTGGTGAGACGTAACAAAATTTGAAGGGCACGGTCGAGGTCGCCGAGAATGGTGCTATTAACTTACCTAGTTTCACTGAAATCGCTCCAGCCGTTTAGATTTTATTAGAGGGGACACACACACCTCACACACACACACACACACACACGCACACAGACACGGACAAAAGGTGATCTCATAAGCCTATTTTTCAAAATTGAAAATAGGCTAAAAACGCGCGAAATTCAAAATTTTTGAGGTTGATTTTTTCTGCAGGTACAGCAACGACTGAAAATGAAGTATATACCAAAAAATCATGCGTGATATAACAAAGAGCAGATTTGTAGCTTTTCTGACCATCTGTCATGTTTGCTTTACGTTTATTATTGAACAGTTATAGCGAAAATTAAACGTGTAGTAGCTGTCAGTTGACAGGGCAGGATTGCCTTGTGTCGTCGGGGGTTTAGCCTATTCGGTTAGCACCTGGAATGTAAAGGTTGAGCTAATGATTTCTTTTCTACGGAAGCAACAGAAGATGACATTTTTATTTACACACATAATAATTAAGTATGAGTTAAGCCTTCTAAATCGTAGGAAAAAGGCATTGAATGAAAAGGTGTAATACAGAAAACTGGTAGTTTAAGTGACATCGGGTGTATCTAGATCCTGATCTGTTCCATAACGATGTACTGTGTTAGCACAATTTTTTCCGTGACATTGAGAGCACATTTCTAAGCACTCTTGGTCGGATCGTCTACATCCACAACGCACTCCGCAGTTCGTCTAGCAATCGCAGGCAATTAGGAGGAGAAGAGAGTCAGGAGCTGGTGGCAGGGGTGTGGGAACCGGAAAAATAGAGTTGTCAATGGCTTGCCAGCCCCACTCTGTTGGATTGAGGTTTCTTCCCAGCCATTCTTGAACCTAAAATCAAACGCAACGTATTGAACTCTCATGAGAAATACTTGAAAAATATTGTATACATGTAGTGTAAAGGAAAACAATGAAAGTTACATGCAAATAACTCCGCATTGAGTACTGCCGTAGAGCTTTCCTTGTTGGAGAAAGAGTCGCAAGTTCAAACTGAGAAGTCAGCGCTTGGCGCGCAATGGTCATCTGGTACAGACGATGTCGAAGATAATCGATATTCTCCAATTCATTTCCTCCAGGATATAGTGCCCTTTTGAACTTTTCTCCAACAGTGCAAACTTCATCGCAACTCGCAGATGGATTTGTGTATGTTTTGACAATTTCTTCCCGTGGATCCACACTTTTTTCAAACAATTTGTAAGCCTTCTTCTTCCCCTTCCCGTAGATTGCAGATGTTTTATCACCACCTGAGACAGCATGGAAGTGCAGCACGCAGTTCTTCATGTCACCTATTTCATCTTGAATAGCACCAATATCTTACAGCTTTCCGGGGCACTTGGAAGTCCCTGGGTGCAGCATGAAGACATCTCCCGTCTGACGTCTAGCAATCAGCATTGCCAGAAGATCGGTATCGTTGCCTACTACAACTTCAGACCTCCCCAAGCTCTCTATCTCCAAAGCAGTGTGCACGATTAGAGTATCGGCGTCCCCAGTTGCCTGGTATACTCGATCTTTTACAGCTTCAAATCTTGAAACAAGTACATCAATAAGTCGGGATTTGTTTCTCCTGTTTGTCAGAAAGTCCGCCTGTGATGCTGTCGATGTAGAATGTTCGATAAAGTCGATATCGAAGCAGGTCCTTCTTGCAGCGCTTCGCCTTTGCTCCACTTCTTTCGTAGTTAGCTGGCCATTGTATCCGTCGAAAACAACAACTGCAGATGGGTATCGAGTCATAACGTGTCTGACGTAAAGGTCGCAAATTTCTGCGTATGTTGCCAGTCGAGGCCAACTAACAGTGTACAGGAGATAGCCTCCGTCAATGACATACGTGGTCTCTGGACAAAGTTGATCGCCAATTTCTGAGTGCTTAAAGAGAGACGCAAACGCTGACTTGTCCGTTTTGCGCATTGAAATCCGTCAAAAAGAGAGGGTGGAGTTGGCGCCAGCTCATAACGAAAGTACTCCGCTTTTTCACTTTCGTTTTTTAAAACACACACTATTCTCATAAATAGCTGACTCGAGTTTACGGGCGTTACTTCATTTCTGATCGGCACAGTACCGTTCATAGCTGATAGGGTGACAACCTTTGACTTTCTGGAAATTTTCTTTTCAGCGAAAGACTTGCCAATCATGTTGCTAACTCCTGTTTCGCCGATTTCAAGCGCCATGTCGCAGTTTATTTTGTTATCTGCAACGACGCCAGTAGCGAGAGAATGGAGATTTTCTGAAGCTAGGAACGGGGAATGCATTTCAAGACACTCTTGAAATACTTTGAGGTCTCGAGAGTCCATTACGCGACGCGAATCTCTCAAGTCGATGTGCTGAAACAGCAGAGAATCAAGCGTTGTGTACGAGTACTGGAACAAAGATTCACACAAACAAATTTCCTCATTTAATTTATTTTACTGAAACTCACCTGTTCTGATGTACTAGAAGTCATTCTGCAGAGTTCCTCCATCGCATTGCACAGCGGCAGGCACCCAGGAAAAGAATGGATTTAGTGTGCAAGGCTAGTGTCTGTTATTCCTCGACCACGCGTGAGTCCACCTTGACTTTTCAAGGGCCTCATAAGGTACCCCGAAAGCAGAGAAAACATTGCTTATAGTACTATATATGGAATCTGCATGCTTTTATCGTTCATATGATACTACTTTTATTTACCTACGCAGAGTTGTTTGGTGTTTACTCCCGTCCGGTAATACTAGCTTACCTTCGGGTTAATTTTTTTTCGTCTGTAACTGTTGATTTATTAGACGTAAAACAAAAATAAGACCACATCTGTAAAGCTAAAACAATGCTCCTTCTTATTTCAGGTGCATTTTTTGCATGAGCTGCCGTCTTAGTCTCTAATAAACGTGCAAATTAATTCAAACTTACAAAAAAATTGAATTTCGCGCGTTTTTGTTGTTGTTGTTGTTGTTACAATCTACCCCGAAATGAGAAAACCATTGCCTAAAGCCTTATATATGGAGTCTGCATGCTTTTCTCTTTCATTTGACACCACTTTCGTCTAGCTAGGCCGAATCGTTCGGATTTTACGGGCGTTCCAGGACAGCGATGAAAACGTTCCTGGAATTCCACGTTTCCAGGCCTGGAAATCAAGGAAGCCGGCACATGTACGGCCGAGTATTTTGATATGTTGTTCCCTAGGGTCGAATCAAAGGATTCTGAAAAAATTAGCTTTATAACATTTTTTTTAGGTTAAGGCGATATTTTGACTTAAATGTCTGGGCTAATAATATTATGTTCAGTTAACACAAATCGGTAGAAACTCGTGTAACGCGTCAATCTTATTTACAGATGCTATTGTTCACTTCTATAGTTGTTGCGATATTGTTAATGTTCTTTAAGCATGTCCACCCTGCTCTAATGAATTATTTTTGTGACCAGATTCAGGAATGATGTTGTCTACACTATTTTGTAATTATATTCGAAATCAACCGTTTCTTTTGTTAATTACGAGGGTCATTCCATAAGTCATGGCAGATATGTTATATCTTTCGATAATGCTACAGCATGGGAAATCTACGATGTGCATTGAACCGTTAAAGACGTTTGATTTCTCAATGCTAACAGAAAATACGGTTCAAGTACAGGAGTTAACGGCAAATTTACAAATGAAAACCACACAATGGAACTCTGTGTAAATTTGTTTTGCACTAGTACAAGGAAATGGTATACAAATCAATCAATTAACATCCAGGGCACAATTTCCAAGCATTGCGGCACTGTTCAATAACAGACACGGACATGTCAGTTCGTGCAGACAAGGTGCGCCCTCTTCGCGGCGAGTCTACAGTTGCTGCGCGTCCATGTCGGAAAGCCTCCACCCAACTTGCAACTGTTCGGTAATCACCAACAGCTTCACATAGTGCTGCATTACACTGCGTAGCATTTCTGCCACCGAGAAAAGCAATTTTCACGAATTATCGCTGTTCCAATCAGCTTACATCCATCTTGTAGTACGGCCAAGCTCAGAATGAACGAGTATGGCGCTAGGACCTAGCCGTATGTTCGAATGATATAACATAGTTGTCATGAGTTAAGTAATGCCCTCGTATATTCTAAAATCTAAATGAACCGTTTCTTTGTTCACGTGTGTAGTAATTCATAATCATCGTATATTAACTAAGCTTATGCGAACAGAACCTGAAGATGAAGGCTTCACGTTCAAAACATGTCATCCATTTTAAGTACCCTCCATTTTGTATCACACTTCAATTTCTTCACCATCTAGTTCATTTTGAGAGGTGATTGATTTAATCAAAGTGACTAGTATGGTGATGATTCCCACAAACCATACCGAGCTTCCTGAGGGACTTTTAATCTTGCCAGAACGACAAATGCAGTTAAAAATTCAAAATGTATATTTCCAACCATACAATGCTTTCTTACTCCATATATTTCGTTATCCGCTGCTAAAGCTAGCCAACCAGATCGCTTCGCAGGCAAATTCAAATCGGGCCGATGTTATCAACTCTGTACTTGACACAAGACCGGATTGAGAGTCCCAATCGATGAAACAAAACTTCGTCAGGAGATGGATTCGAACACGGCCTCTTTTTCCGACCACTGTGTATATCGGTAGAAGGAAATGAAACAAACATAGCATTAAAGTTTTTGAAAGTAAATTTGTTAGAGTTAAACTTGATAAATTACATTTACGTAACATTTTCAAAATTTTGAATTAGCTCATTCTATAAATATGTCCTACATTTATTTTGACATTACAAATTTGTTGGTAGAAGAATTCAACTACTTTTGGTCAGCATCCACATTTAGTTTGGTGTTTGTTGAACTTATCGGTTAACCTGAACTTCTGTGATGGGTATAGTAGTGCATGCCCTCCCATGAGTACCGATTCCCACCAGTTCCAAATTCTCTAGCGGATTAGCTATCTGCCAATTACACTACCTGAGCGAGTCCCATCAGTTCCGAACACTACCTGAGCGAGTTCCAGCTTAGTTTTCTACAGCAAAATTGTGTTAATTTGTTTATTACTGAACCCAATATGGTCCATTGTTAGCGCCAGCAGGGAGTGCGTGCTCTCTTTAATGAATTGGCTCATCTAACAGAGGGCGGCGAACGCCATGGACCGGTGAGACTGAAGTGTTATTCTCCTCGCGAGTTCTTTTCCTGGCCAGGAAGCTGCTTTGAGCACTTCAACGCTGGCCACATCAGGAACACAATCATGTTCCACTTCTTTAATCAATTCCCGAATTTTTAAAATCACTTTTCCAGCACATGGTATTGCAGCACAAATCCACACTTCACTTGATTTGTTGTCGCGTTTCTTATAAAAACGGTAACCATTAAATATCAAAATTTGGTTTCCATTAATGCTAGTTGTGAAGTCCATGTTTATCTGCTCCGCTCAAAGACACAAACACAAATGACATACCTGGTGATAAGGCCATTAAATCTTCTAGGTCGCGACGTACTATTATTAGCCGGTTAAACCTCAGAACTGACAGCTGGGTTTTCCAGAGATATTCGGAACTAGTGGGACTCATTAGCTTATTTACTCAGGCGTGAATACGCGTTCGGAACTCATGGGACATTTTTCCTAAGAAATTTGTTTTCGGAACTCATGGGAATGGAACTCGTGGGACGGAACCTTAGTAGTGCGTGTAACTGTGTTAGGGATAGGGATGAGGTAGGTGCCCCGGTACAAAACAGGGCTCTAAGATCAATGTATGGATTCCATCGTTTATACCCTCGCTGTAGAATGTACACTGAAACTAATATATTGCTGTTGAAACTGCTTGTATCTTTCAACTCTACTTTAATTATTTATAAAATATTGCATAGTCTCATGACCACAAACACTACATTCTCTTTTGTTAATGAAATTCACATGCACTGCACAAGACAAAAAAAAATAAGTTGCATGTAGTCAGCAATAGAACGACTAAATTTGGAGTCAATGCACTACAGCACTCGCTCATCTCAGTGTACAACCTGGTACCACTTGATTTAGCAAGAATCTCTCAAATTGGGCCATTTCGTGTAAACTTGAAAAAGTACTATTTGCTGACTCTGAATGTATAATAATGTATGTATAATAATTTACTCTAAATGTATAATAACTTACTCTTGTGATACCACATTCTTCCAAATAATCTTTATCTTTTATATTTATCAACACTAATTGACTCATAACTTCAAAGCATGCTCATTAGCTTATAGTCTCATTTCTCCAATTATATTATACCGCTTTTTCCTTGGTCATGTATTGTGTCAAAAGCGTCGCTTTGAATACACTTCAGTTGCTTATTTGTATACTGTACTCTCAATGTACAGGGCGCCCGAGAATGTTCTCCGCAGTGGGTACGTGCAGCTGTGAGTGGTTGAGTCATGAGTTTTAGTTGGCTGCACTGCACTGCACTGTGTCCTTCAAAGCGGGACTTCCCCGTGTGAGCTGTCGATGTGGATTGCGATAAGCGCGCGAGCCTGCAGGTCTTCAGCGTGTATTACAGTCAGCGAGCGTTCAGTAGATTATTATTGGAAGAGTGCAACAGTATACAGGCGGTAATGTTTACTACTGAGGAGAGGTTTTTTTTTTTTTTGTGGAATAAGTTTTTCGCGAAGGCGATCGGTGTGACTGGATCAGTTCACGATGTACCGGGAACAGGCAAGCCTACGCTTTTAACAGACGAAAAACTTGATGAAATCTCCGATATAATGCTGCGAAGCCCAAGTAAATCAACACGAAAATTAGCTCAACAAACAGGAATCTCCAAGTCGACAGCACATAAAGCTGTAAGAAACAAGCTTCAGTTGTTCCCTTATAGTGGGCGATGTATGGAAGATAGACATATGCTCTCGCGGACTTTTTTGTAGAACTTTTCATGCTGAACAATTCTTACACTCATAGTATTTAGATATTTTTAACAGTTTGCCCAGCGTAAGCTTACAAAGCGCTCGGACGCCAGTTTTTTTTAAGCGACTATTCCTCTAAAATCGTTACCGCTCGGCTTCCTTTGATCGTAAATAAATTATTTTCTACAGAAATCATACTCGATATATCGTTTACAGAATGGTGAATACCACATCAAAATCTATCCAGTGGTTCTTGAGTTTACCAGTAACATCCAAGAAACGGGGACTTGGTTTTATACTAAGTAGAGATTATGCAAGCGGCAGCATTGCTACCAACGTAACTGCTGTAGCTAGCTCTCGCAGAGGCATGTAGGCGCTGCGGAGAATATTCCCGGACTCACTGTATTATAATTTAGCATATGTATAGTTAGTCCGTCATCTATGTAATGAACTATGTACTGTTCCCCACGACAGAGCTCTGCTCTCGGGAATCTTTTTCTAGACAAATAAATAAATAAATCACGTCATTTGCCCGTAGGGAGTGTGGATAAACCTGTGGTAAACCTCAATCAATATAGCCGTGAAGAGACAGCACTGCTTTAAGATCCGTACAACCCACTCAGATGGTCTGGTATAATAAACCTGCTTGTAGCAGACTTCGTGTATACTTGCACCTACCTTTATTTGACCAAGTTTGTAGCAACTCTAATATTAGATGATTAAAATCCAATTATGAAGCTCTTGGAGTTTATTATAGGAAATGAACTTCAATCCTCCTTCTTTGTTGCTCAAACTTGAAAACTTGTAATGTCAACACTGCCTACATTAATATATTAGTATGTCGGTTATGTTATTGATTCTTTCCCACGTTCCACGTAATAAGCGCTACTTCGTGAGCAGGCAGCTAAATAATTATTATCTCGGAAGTTGGTGAAGCATTGTATTATGTGTGTCTTGCAAGTTAATAGGTACAATAAGGAAAGTTTGTAACTTCTAGAGGTAAACATCGACACCGATACGGTACTGTGGAGGAACAGAGCACATAACTTGATTTAATTCTGTTTATTTATCCTGTTTATCCTGTAGCCTACCATCAACAAAGATGGAAGTCTACTATTATATGATGTTAGATACAATAAATAAATAACTGGCTGCGTGGCGCAGCGATAACGTTCTCGCCTGCTGTTCCTAAGGTTGTAGGATGGAATCCTGTTGCAGTCAGTTGGCAATTGAGGGAGCATGTCAGTAGATTTACTGGCACGATAAAGTTTTCCTTCGAGACATAATTCCGGCACCCCAGTGCCTCTCAAAGCCGTGGTATTTAAAAGGGACGTTACCAATAACATTATTGTCATTATTTTAAATAAATAAATAAATAAATAAATAAATACATGAAACTTCGATGAATTGTAGTTCCCACTCCAGCGACGGTTTCTAACTCAGTAAATCCATTTTACAATAGGTAGCGCATGAGCTGATTCAACAAATGAGTAATATAATAATATAATATCGTATGGAATCGGGTGCCGGGTGCAAGCTTTGTTATTTGACACCCAAAGGGTAGCTTGCATGTCGAATTTCGTTGTTCCTTGAAGCACTATGAAAGTGAAGGAGTTTAGATATCAAAGCTCCCTGAACACTATAGCGCTTTCTAGTATAGAGATGAGGAACTTTGTGTTAGTGGAACCTCACGAGATTAAATTTGCCATTATGAACACGGCCTACTGAATTCAAATGGGTCCTTTGAAATGCCAACATCGTATGATATGATGTCGTAATTTTTGCCACCTTTCAAAAATCACTTACCACGGCCAGGAAAGAATCTGCAAGCTTGGGGTTAATAGACTGACACGATGACCACTCACCCACCATGGCAAGCAACAAACAAATGAGTGATGGCGCGCGAATCGTTTCAACAAAGTCCCAATTGCGTTCATATACCATACATCCGATTGCGATGGAATTTTGGTGAGTTGTTGTGCACGCTTCCTCAAATGTTTGTGAATTAGTAAATCCATTTTATAATAGTTTAGAGGCAGTTAACGAAAAAGAAAAAGAAAATTGTGCATCCAAAAGCACTTCAACAAACAAAATTACCACTCCAACACATTCCTTGATTGGCATTGCAACGCATTGCATGCCGTGTACAGCTATTAAGTAAGTAAGTAAGTAAATAATAATTATTTAGCTGCCTGCTCACGAAGTACCGCTTATTACGTGGAGCGTGGGAAGAATCAATAGCATGACCGACATCTATATACTAATACAATAAAGCTGAACAGTTTGTGTGTGTGTTTGTGTGTTTAAACGCGCTAATCTCCGGAACTACCAGTCGGATTCAAAAAATTATTTTTGTACATGATAGCCAGATTCAAGAGGAATAGTTTAGGCTAGGCTATATAGCATTATGCTACATGTCCTTATTGATTTTTGTTCAGTAAGTCGGAAGAACAAGCGCTCCTGAACAGCTTCAATAACACCTACTGTCCCGTGGCTCATAATCACAAGATTCACGGTCACGTAAAACTACAATCTTCTTTCAACACCTACTGTAAGTCAATTGTTGCCAGGTAATGCGGGCTGCATCACGTCACCCCTACCAGTGTTATGGTGCAGAATTGCGAGCTGCTTATAAATTGCAGTCACGGGGAGTAATTAGTGCAAAAAGATTTCTTAGGCCCCTTAAAACAGTTATCATCATGACAATAGTATGCCTCTGTATAAGGGCGATGGTGTTGGTGCAGTGTATTGAGGTTATCAGCTGCAATAAGCGTTGGGGCTTTCCGATCCCTATCCTTGAGCACTCCAGTTCTGTAGTAGTATTCATTATCATCCATAAAACAAATAAATCCACCGGGCGAAGCCGGGCACTACTGCTAGTACTACTATATCAATGTAAGTAGTGCTGACATTAAAAGTTTTCAAGTTTGAGCAACAAAGAGGCTTAATTAATAAATTGGAGATGAGAGAGAGAGAAGAATTCTCTGAAAATTCTCAGGACCAGTTCTAGAAGATGGAGAATATCGGAGACAACACAACTCAGAGAGAGGCTTTCTGACTGTGCCAGGAAAAGAAGGGTAGCCTTCTATGGTCATGTGGCAAGATTGCCTCGGTACAGACTGGCCAACCGTCTGTTCGCCTTCTGGCGAGCTTGCCACGGTGGGTGAGTGGTTATCGTGTCGGATTACTAACCCCAAGCTAGCAGGTTCGCTCCTGGCCGTGGTAAGTGATTTTGAAAGGCGGTAAAATTCACGACACACATAGGGAATTCATTAGTTTTGGAAACTCTATCTCAATTGAAACACTAAATATATATTTTTTATTTATATTTTCTTAACTGCTAATGTTGACCGGTATTATTTTAGTGACACAAATTTCATTTAACACGCCATAGATATAAAATATATATAATATAAATTGTATATTTTTAGTCTGAAATGATTAATAAGTAATAATTAAGCATATAGTAGGGCCTATTACTACATTGTATTGGGGCATGCTGTAAGTAAAATAAATTTAAAAAAAGTCATGCGATGTTGGCATGTTAAAGAACCCATTTAAATTCAGTAGGCCGTGTTCATAATGGCAAAATTAATCTCGGGATGTTCCGCCAACACAAAAAGGTTCCTCATTTCTCTAATAGAAAGCTCTATAAAGGCAAGGAGCTTAGATATCTAACTTCCTTGACTTTCATAGTGATTCAAGGAACAACGAAATTCGACATGCAAGCTGCCCTCTGGGTGTCAAATAACAAAGATTGCACCCGGCACCCGAGGCCATACGATATTATTATTAATATTATTATTATTATCATTATTATTATTATTACCTTCCGGCGAAACAAGAGGGTCCGTACCACTTCGCTGACTGAAGCTGAGAAGGATATCAAAGAACTGGGCCTAGCAGACCTACAAGACAGACAAACTTACTGTGAGGCATATTCTCAAGGAAGTCCGTGGTTTTCAGGATAAACCTCGACGGAAAGGCGCCCACTGGTTGTAGAATAGGAAGGAAACACACCGGGTAAAGATGCGTCAGTACTGGGCAAGAATCAGAACCCAGCAATTGAACAAACGTGGTCCCCAGTAGGCCCATCCGAAAGAATAATAATAATAATAATAAGGAAGAAGAAGAAGATTGAATAGACCCCAAAATGGGTTGAGGAAACACGAGCAGATCTCAAAGAAGTTGGCATAACTCAAGAAGATATTCTCAACAAATCACTGTTTCGAAGGAAAGTTTATAAATTTAAAGGAATTCAGGAAAAACCTAGCTCAAAAACCAAGGTCATCTGGTCTAAAGAAAGAAGGAACAGACTCCGCGAACGCGTGAAGAAATTCTGGGAGGAGAAGGAGATTGGCAAGTCGGCCGATTGTTCAACGCAGTCCACAGTAGGCCAAAATCGACAGAAAAAGACGAACGAACGGACTGACTGACTTCTCGTCTTTAATATTGTGCACATACTACGGGATTGGAGATTAGGTGAGATGATCCTCTATAATTATAGTGAATGTTTTCATTTCTGGATGCCCTTATCGATATAGGGGGCTGCGTGGCGCAGTCGGTAGAGGCGCTGAGCTTCTAACTGAAAGGGAGTGGGTTCAATCCCCACGCAGGTAGTGGATTTTAGAAACAAAACTACCACTTTCGGAAACTGCAAATAGCCATGGGGTTCACTCAGCCTACACCAGAAATGAGTACCAGGGTAATTCCTGGGAGCAAAGACGGCCGGGCGTGGAGCTGACAACTCCATCCCATCCAGTGCCGATGTCACAAAAAGTGGAAGCCTCTACCATCCACTACTCCCAGGGCCTCCATGGCCTGTATGGAGTTGACTTTGCTTTGCTTATCGATATAATATGTTGAGTTAGTGAGAAATTAAATAAAATGCAGAAGAATGAATCTTGATGAGGAATTGAAAGGAAGCGGCTGTGACCTGTAGAAGGTACCATCCTGGCATTTGCCTGGTTTTGAAAACTAGAAAGTACGGAAATAAATTCATGATCGGCAGACACGATGGTGTTTAGCCCACTCGCCCCCCGAGGGTGGATATAGCCTGTCCGTATGTCCTTGTGCGTCACCATTATTAGCTTTCTTCTGCTTACACCAATTATCATCAGCGGTGCCAACCTGGATAATTAACCATTCGACCAGGGATTTAAAGCGGGATGCCTTTCTTGATTCTTTGTAATTGTTTCAGGTAAAAGTTACTCTCCGTTGTCATCATAATTCGAAACCCGACCCCCTAGATGAAGGACAAGAGGCACATATAATTCAGAATATAATAGGAAGAAGATACTGTTACGGCTGTGAGTTTGTGTCATCGCTCGCCGCTTGAGTCACAACTGCCCCAGGGGCTGGGCTGTGGCTTGCCTCCTGTATTGCGCGCGCCTTATGCAACAGGGCTACTACAGACAAAGGGATAGTCCAGAAGATTCGTGACTGGATCAGCGGTGGAAACCTCGAGAAGCCGTGGACTCTGGATGGATCTAGAACCATTTATTGAGTCACCGGCCTGCTATATAAGAGTGACCCGTGAAGCAGTGGTTGTTGTGTTTTACGAGCTAGTGCGAGCGATTATCTTGTGCGACAGAAGTGTGGTGACGAAGTGCTGTGCGAGTTACGAAATCCAGTGGCATTGTTTCTTCAGCTTGTGGACAGCGAAATAGCCTGCAGCAAGTGATCGTAAGTAATTGTGGTCGGTGAACATAAGGGAGAGGAACAGGTAGTTTCTGTCAAGGCCACCGTACTCATTAGGACGGATTAACTTCCGTGGTCTGTTTACAAGTGGAAGGGCCAAGAGCACATAAGGAAGAGACTTAAGGAAACTGAGTAAGGCTCCTAATTGCTTGTATTTACTGAAGAGGGCTGTATCTTTCTGGCCGCAATAAAGTTAATTACTTCTTTAAGCAGTAATTGGTGTTGTGCTTCCTACCCACCGTAATCCAGTTAACAAAAGTGCCACTAGGGGGTGGCACGTAACAACTGGTGTCAGAAGCCGGATTACGAACTCAAGCACAACACCTGACGGTCCTGGTTTCAAAACCCGAGCAGGTCATTTTCTCTAATTTCCCTGTGAGTGCATGCCCTTTACAAGACAAACAACTAAAATGGAGGAGAAATTGACAGCATTGCTAGAAAAGTTAACCGGCATGGAAGACGGCCAGAAGAGGATGGAAGACGGCCAGAAGAAGATGGAAGACGGCCAGAAGAAATTAGCCAAGGACCTGAAGGATGACCTGAAGAAGATGGAAGACGGCCAGAAGAAGATGGAGGACGGCCAGAATAAGTTGACACAGGACCTGAAGAAATTAGAACTGGGTCTGCGTGAGGAAGTCACGGCAGTGGAAAAGAAGTTTGACGCCTTACAAGTGGAAGTTGCCGAGCTGCGCCAACGCCCGCTGATGGGGGTGGAGGAGAAATTCAACGCCTTACAAAAGGAAGTTGCCGAGCTGCGCCAACGCCCACTGACGGGGGTGAAAGAGGAATTCAACGCTCTACGAGAGGAAGTTGCCGAGCTGCGCCAACGCCCGCCCACCGTGACACCGGGAATATCAGGAACGGGACATAGCAGAGTGACGCCCCCAACCTTCGACGGAAAGGTCCCGTGGAGCACCTACTTACGTCAGTTCGAGGCAGCCTGTTCCATAAATAACTGGAACAACACAGAAAAGGCTACAGCTCTCATTGTAGCGCTGAGAGGCGACGCCCTTAACGTCCTTCAGGCCATCCCGACTGGATCCCAGGACTACGCTTCACTGATCGCCCATATGGAGTCCCGATATGGAGATAGCCATCTTCAGCAGGCCTACCAGATGCAGCTCCGGACCCGGGTACAGAAGAACGCGGAAACCCTGCAGGAGTTCGAGATGGACATCGCACGCCTCGTAAGGCTCGCCTACCCAACAGCGCCGGCCGACTTTCTGGAGCAGATAGCGACGCAGACTTTCACCGACGGGCTACGGGACTCGGACACTCAACAGGCGCTGCGACTCGCGCGTAATAAGACCCTGGCAGATGCGCTGAGCCACGCACTTGAATTCGAGACGGCAAAACAGGCATCCAGAATGCACGCGCGGGTGCGTCAAGTGGACGTCGACGAACCAGTAAAAACCAACGAGACCAAGCCCCTGGCCGACGAGTTGATGGAGGCGCTAAGCCGTTTCTTCATGAATCGCAGTACCACCAACAAAAACGTAGCCGAAGGACATCCGGAGAGGCGGCCTGGAAGAGGACTACCGACCTGCTGGACCTGCCGTAAGAGAGGCCACCTGAGCAAGGACTGCGGTGATCGCCGCCGCCAAGGGTTTCCGTCGGGACAGTCAGTCGTAGAGAAACCGCGCGGCCCAGGAAAGCAAGTATCAGCCAGCCTAGGGGGGCAAAGGTTGGCTTGTGACAGTCGTCAAGCCCCGGCAGTCCAAGTTCGTGTGACGAAGTTACGGAGGGACAATAGCAGCCTGATGGTCGACGGAGTCGTCAACGGAGAGAGCTGGCCCCTGCTGATCGACACGGGAGCGTCGAGGACCATCGTCAATCCCACCGTGATCCCGAAGTGGAGAGTGCAACCCACACAAAGGAACCTCCAGCTAATAACCGCGACCGGAGAGACCGCACCAGTACATGGCGAAGCATCACTGGAGTTCGTCATTGGTCGACGGGCGATAAAGCATCCAGTGCTTGTGGCTGACGTATCAAATGAAGTGATCATCGGACTGGACTTCCTGGACCAGAACAACATCATCTTGGATCTGAGTACTAACACTCTGCACTTCGGAGGTGAGGAACTTGCTTTGCAACCTGCGCACGAGTCCATCACCGCACGACGAGTAAGGCTGAGAGAAGACGTCATCGTTCCCGCCAGGACGGAAGTCAGCGCTGCCGTAATTGTCGACGGAACTGCTGAGGGAGTGGCGGCTGTCATCGAGCCAAAATATGAGGACATCCAGACAAAAGGATTGCTAGTTGCCAAGACCCTCATCAACACGACGTCTCGACCGTACGTCCGCCTGTCCAACCTGAACGACTACGACATTACGGTTCACCGGGACACCAACCTAGGAGTCTGCGAGCCCGTTACCTGGATTGCCCGCATCACCGACACGACGGACGGACACCTGCAGACGGACAACCGAAGAAGACGCACACTGCCAGAAGAACTACAGAAGCTGTACCAAGGATCCCAGGACCATTTAGACGAGGAACAATCACGCCAACTTCAGGACCTGTTACGCGAATTCCAGGACGTCTTCTCCGTGGGGAGCAAAGACTTCGGCAGGACAAGCTTGGTCCAGCACAGAATCGACGTTGGGGACAGCGCACCGATTGGAGCCCCATTCCGACGTGTCCCGCTCGCCAAGCAAGCCGAAGTCGACCGGATGGTTGAAGAGATGAAGGATCAAGGGGTGATCGAGCCATCACATAGTCCTTGGAGTTCTCCGGTCGTGCTTGTGAAGAAGAAGGACGGTTCCACCAGGTTCTGCGTGGACTACAGGCGGGTGAACGACGTCACGAAAAAGGACAGCTACCCTCTACCCCGGATCGACGACACGCTGGACACCATATCAGGATCAAGATGGTTCTCCACTTTGGATTTGAAGAGTGGCTACTGGCAGGTGGAGGTCCACCCTAAGGACCGCGAGAAAACGGCGTTCTCTGTGGGCAGCGGGCTCTGGCAGTTCACCGTCATGCCATTCGGTCTGTGCAACGCCCCTGCAACCTTCGAAAGGCTAATGGAGTCCATTCTGAGGGGACTACACTGGAAGACCTGCCTGGTATACCTAGACGACGTCATCGTTCTGGGGAGGGGCTTCGAGGAGCACTACAGCAACCTGAAGGAGATCTTGTTGAAGCTACGGGCTGCCCAGCTGAAGTTGAGCCCCAAGAAGTGTCAGCTCTTCCAGAAGCGGGTCCAGTACCTTGGGCATATCGTCTCCGAGGAAGGGGTGCGCACCGACCCAGAGAAGACCGCAGCTGTGAGGGAGTGGCCAGTTCCGAAGGACAAGTCGCAACTACGAAGCTTCCTGGGACTCTGCACTTATTATCGTCGCTTCGTGAGAGGATTCGCCGACATCGCCAAACCTTTACATCGACTGACTGAGAAGGACCAACTCTTCACGTGGACAGCAGAATGCCACAATGCCTTCGAGCAACTCAAGCAGGCTCTGTGCACCGCGCCTATTCTGGCCTACCCCAGACCTGGAACAAGGTTCATCGTCGATACCGATGCCAGCGACTTTGGCATAGGGGGAATCCTGTCGCAGGTAGTGGACGGCGAGGAGAAAGTAGTGGCCTACTTCAGCAAGGCCTTGTCAAAGCCAGAAAGGAACTACTGCGTCACCAGGAAGGAGCTGCTCGCCATCGTGAAGACCATTGAACACTTCCACAAGTACCTGTACGGGCAAGAATTTCTCATCAGGACCGACCATGCATCCCTGCGGTGGCTCCTGAACTTCAAGCAGCCCGAGGGTCAACTCGCGCGGTGGTTAGAGAGGCTTCAACAGTATAACTTTGAGATTCAGCACAGGAAAGGCCAACTGCATTCTAACGCCGACGCCCTGTCACGAAGACCGTGCCCAGAAAACTGCACCTTCTGTGCCCGAAGGGAGGAGAACACCGGGATACAGTGCCGAAGGACTACCGTGGAACTTCAAGGGAGCTGGAGCCGCGAATCTTTCACGCGGGCGCAAGCGGAAGATGATGACCTGGGACTGATAGCCGAATGGAAGAGGGCCTGTGTCCCCAGACCCGGGTGGAACATTGTGAGTGACTGTAGCCCAAAGTTTAAGTCCTACTGGGCACAGTGGGACTCGCTGATTGTAAGGGATGGCCTCATCTGCCGTACCTGGGAGAGCACCGACTGGAAGACATCTCGGGAACAAGTCGTCGTTCCAAAGGCTATGACGGAGGAAGTCCTGAAGGAAGTTCATGGAGGATCATCTGGTGGACACCTAGGGATAAAGAAGACCCTGGAGAAGCTGAGAGAGCGGTTCTACTGGATCGGATGCCGAACAGACGTGGCGAACCACTGCGCGAGGTGCCACGATTGCGCAGCCAGCAAGGGCCCAGGACGAAGACGACGGGGTCCACTGAAGACCTACAACGTGGGCGGCCCCATGGAGAGAGTGGCCATCGATGTTGCTGGGCCATTCCCGTTAAGCGAGGCAGGGAACCGCTACATATTAGTCGTCAGCGACTACTTTACCAAATGGCCGGAGGCGTATGCGCTCCCTAACCAAGAAGCCGCGACGATTGCAGAGACCCTGGTGAAGGAATTCGTCAGCCGGTACGGAGTACCCCTGGAGCTGCACTCCGACCAAGGGAGGAACTTCGAGTCGCAGGTGTTCCAGAACCTATGCCAGCTGCTGGGAATCCGGAAGACAAGGACAACGCCACTGCACCCTCAGTCCGACGGGATGGTAGAGCGATTCAATCGCACCATCGAGAACCATCTTCGAATAGTCGTCAGCGAGCACCAGAGGGATTGGGACAAACATCTTCCACTATTTCTCCTGGCCTACCGCGCCGCCGTGCATGAAGCCACCGGGTGCACACCAGCCCGGGCCATGTTTGGGAGGGAGCTCCGTCTACCTGTCGATCTTGCCTTTGGCCGACCTGGGAATGATCCGATCCCGGTAAGCCAGTATTGTCAAGAACTGGTCGACCAACTGGAGGACGTGCACGCGTTCGCGAGGAGGAAACTGCGGATCGAGACCGACAGAATGAAGACCCGATACGACCAGCAGACGGATGCCGGCGGATTCCACGAGGACGACCTGGTCTGGCTCTTCAACCCATTACGGAAGAAAGGCCTGTCACCCAAACTGCAGAAGACCTGGGAGGGCCCGTACCGAGTCGTGAAACGGATCAACGATGTCGTCTACAGGATCCAGCGGAGCCCGAGGGCGAAGATGAAGATCGTGCATCGAGATCGCCTGGCAGCCTACGGAGGGACACAGACGGACCAATGATTGATCGGGACGATCAGCCTTTTTAGGAAGGGGGTGGTGTTACGGCTGTGAGTTTGTGTCATCGCTCGCCGCTTGAGTCACAACTGCCCCAGGGGCTGGGCTGTGGCTTGCCTCCTGTATTGCGCGCGCCTTATGCAACAGGGCTACTACAGACAAAGGGATAGTCCAGAAGATTCGTGACTGGATCAGTGGTGGAAACCTCGAGAAGCCGTGGACTCTGGATGGATCTAGAACCATTTATTGAGTCACCGGCCTGCTATATAAGAGTGACCCGTGAAGCAGTGGTTGTTGTGTTTTACGAGCTAGTGCGAGCGATTATCTTGTGCGACAGAAGTGTGGTGACGAAGTGCTGTGCGAGTTACGAAATCCAGTGGCATTGTTTCTTCAGCTTGTGGACAGCGAAATAGCCTGCAGCAAGTGATCGTAAGTAATTGTGGTCGGTGAACATAAGGGAGAGGAACAGGTAGTTTCTGTCAAGGCCACCGTACTCATTAGGACGGATTAACTTCCGTGGTCTGTTTACAAGTGGAAGGGCCAAGAGCACATAAGGAAGAGACTTAAGGAAACTGAGTAAGGCTCCTAATTGCTTGTATTTACTGAAGAGGGCTGTATCTTTCTGGCCGCAATAAAGTTAATTACTTCTTTAAGCAGTAATTGGTGTTGTGCTTCCTACCCACCGTAATCCAGTTAACAAAAGTGCCACTAGGGGGTGGCACGTAACAATACATAGGCCATTCATTGCATTCTCGAGTAGTATTACGCACAGGTACAATTAATTATTGCATGAGTTTTAAATTAAACAGATTAACTCCGCCAATATATGTATACGAATAATTAAGTCCGAAAGCTTCAACTGGTAAGCATTAAATCTCATGTTTGCTTGCAAAGACCCTGTAACCACCTAAATATCATTAATAACAATCCAATAATGCATCGGTGAGGTGTCTCCTGTGGGGCAGATGACCACGTAGTTCCACCCCTTATAAACCTCAATAACGTCTCAATTATGGTGTCTCCTGTGTACTGAGAATGCAAATTCTCATACGCTCGCAGATTATTCAAAGTATAAATGCGCGATGCAGTAAAAATAAAGGATTTATTGTATTTTGAAGAACGATGGTGAGAAATCTGCATTGTGAACTCGGTAAATCTGTTGCTTCGGCCATGGACTGTTTCCATATGACACAATCTGTCGTAAAGATAAGATGGGAATTTTTGTTTAAGAATATTAATGGCCAATAATGCTATTGCTAACAATGGTGCATTCGATTCCAACCTCAGCCATCCTAGAAGTGCTTTTTCTGTAGTTTCCTGCTTGTACACCAGGCAAATGCGGGATGCTTTCTAACTGAAAGCCACGGATGACTGATTATCAGTTCGAACCCAAACTGCAAGTCCACCCTCTATCACAACGACCATTAAAGTACAGACTACATGATTGGGCGGTCGTCATGGAGGTCCGGGTTCGATTCCCGACTCTGCCAGGAAATCTAATTCTGATCTGAGGTTTCGAACAGGGTAAACTCAGCCTCGTGAGGCAAAACTGGAGAAAGGTGATAAAAAAAATGAAGACTCCACGGGAAAAACTGGGTAAGTCACATTTTGTATATTTTTCAGGAGAGTCAATTTCAACATTCAGCACTAAAAAGAAATACTTAAAAACACCCCAATTAAGGGTAAGCAATATAGATATTTTAACAAATTTATTCCTTATAAAGGAAGTACATGTAATACAAATATCAACTAAAGTTAAATTATGAAAATGTGAGAGGATAAGGGCCGTTCTTTCCATTTCCACTAAAAATAAAAACCTCCGCATCTTGGTGACTTACCGCTTTATTTGAAACTAGCAGTAGTGCCCGGCTTCGCCCGGTGGATTTATTTGTTTTACAGAACTGGAGCGCTCAAGGATAAGGATCGTAAAGCACCAATGCTTATTGCAGCTGATAACCTCAGTATGCTACAGTACATCAACACCATCGCCCTTATACAGAGGCATACTATTGTCATGATGATAACTATTTTAAGGGGCCTAAGAAATCTTTTTGCACTAATTACTCCCCGTGACTGCAATTTATAAGCAGCTCGCAATTCTGCACCAAAACACTGGTAGGGGCGACGTGATACAGCCCGCATTACATGGCAACAATAGACTTCGGTATTATTGAAGCCGTTCTGGAGCGCTTGTTCTTCCGACTTACTGAACAGAAAGCAATCTTTAAGGTTACCTGAGAGGTGTATCCTAATGCTGCATAGCCTAAACTATTCCTCTTGAATCAGGCTATCATATACAAAAAGAATTTTTCGAATCCGACTGGTGGTTCCAGAGATTAGCGCGTTTAAACACACAAACACACAAACAAACACACAAACTCTTCAGCTTTATTATATTAGTATGGATTATTTCAACTGATCTGTAGTGACGATGACTGGCCACCAGAATGCGCCATAAACTCATTTCCGAAAAAAAAAAACTTACCCGTTCTCTCCGTGGGCGGGGTCTTCAAATATTATCTCAAATATCAAAAATGTCTTCTTCATATTCATAAAAGAACTGACGTTGAATCCTGCACACTTTGTTTCTGAAATGCTAAACAGATTATTTTCATCAGACGAATTTACCCCTTAAGTTCATGGGGCTAATGATCAAGTTGTTCGAAGTTCATATAATGAACATTGTCTTATCTGATGCAGGCCTCCGTGGCTTAGGCGGCAGCACGCCGGCCTCTCACCGCTGGGTCCGTGGTTCAAATCCCGGGCACTCCATGTGAGATCTGTGCTGGACAAAACTGAGGCAGACAGGTTTTTCTCCGGGTACTCCGGTTTTCCCTGTCAAAATTTCATTCCAGCAACACTCTCCACTATCATTTCATTTCATCTGTCATTCATTTAATCATTGCCCCAGTGGAGTGCGTCAGGCCTCGGCAGCCGGCACAGTTCATATCCTCGCCGCTAGTTGGGGGCTTCATTCATTCCATTCCTGACCCGGTCGGAGACTGGAAGCAGGCTGTGGATATTCATTCATCTTATCTGATGCAAAGCTCTGAATTCTTAATACACCTTCATGTCTACAAACAATTTTTCTCCATCACGAAACAAAAGAAAATAGACTGTTTGTGCGACAGGGTATCTACACCCAAACACTATTCTTCAACCTGTTGACTAGGCTCAAAACAAACGACCCTGCGAGCTTACAGATTGTGATAGGCGTCTTCTATCAAAAGTGACAAGGCCATACCGTCTTAACCTCTTAACAGTTCGATCATACCAGCCATTAAGTTGACGGCGTGGCAGGGGAGATAAGCATGATGAATACATTCAGGTGTCAGTTCCGAGTATGATCTAGGAGTCTGTATAATTTATATCTTATCTACATGGCAGTGTTTATCAAATTGTAGGTCGTCTGGATGAATGATGCTGGGGTATTCTGTGGGCCTCCTTTTATCAGCGTTTCAACGTGGACATGTTATTGGGGGTGGGAGTCTATCTGTGAGTTAGCGTCATCAATATACCGACACCATGGCAACCAGTCTTCCATCATCCATCTTAGCCATACAGTTAGTGGTTGGTTGATTCTTAAGTTTAGGGGCTGCGACAACGTGGTCATAGAGTTAGTGGTTTAACTAATAATTTCAAAGCGGCTTCGGTGGCATAGTCGGTAGCATGCTGAGTTTCTAAGCCCAAGATCGCGGGTTGAAATCCGGCGGAAGTCGTCGAATTTTTAAGAGCGTTAAATATCCCTCAGTATGCCTTCCTTTGGAGGGGAAGTAAAGCCGGCTGGCCCATGTCATAGATTTATGGCACGTAAAAGAACCTTCCACTAACTTCAATTGTGTGAAGCTAAATTTTGTAGATTGGGTTTGATAAAGCTCTATAAGTTCCAACGTCCATCGCCAAGTGCTAATTGCGGTGGCACCTAGTAACCAAGTCCACAGCTAGATGTCGTTGACGGTAGCATTGGTAGCAAAAGTAGGAACTACTTGAAAATTGATCATCTACTGCCCTTACCTGAGTTACAGATAACACACACTAATAGAGCCATCACAATTAACCCCGGTTATCAGACAGACTCTACACACACCCAAAATACACGGGGCTACATGACCGCGTTGTCGCAGCCCCCTAAACTGAGGAACCATTATATTTTCAATGGCAGCTATTGGGGTATTGGTCCCACCAGGGGTTCACAACTTGTGGGAGGTGGGTTTGCGATCACGGGACCCCAGCTGAGCCCAGCATTGCTTACACTTACTTGTGCCGTGCTCGTTTCAGTTATCTTCCCTGTCGGCCTCCCTTGGTGAACTCTTGTTCTCTTCCAACCCCGACGATATCAGGGTATCTGAGGCCTAGGGACTCTTTCACTTTCCCGCATCAAAATCCATCCAGTGGTTACATCCAAAAATCAGGAACTTTGTATAGGCTATACTATGTAGAGAATCGGAAACAGTATGCATAAGCACATTTAGTCGCTTTTTGAGAGGTGCTCAGCGGTAATGTTCTCGCTTGCTGGGCCCAAGGTTGCAGGCTCGTATCCTAGCGCAGTGCGCAAATGCGAGGGAGCAGTGTCAGTAGATTTACTGGCACGTTGAAAATCCCCATCGGGGCAAAATTCTGGCACCCCGGCATCTCTAAATGTCACAGTAGTTACAAGGGACGTAAAACCAAGAACATTATTATTATTATTATTATTATTATTATTATTATTATTATTATTATTATTGAGGGGTAGTCATATAAAAATGGGGTTAGACTCCTACAACTGAAAGCATGAAGTAATTGGTAAAACTGTTATTTACAATTGATACAAACGCATTTCTCTTGTTAATTCGATCCAGGGAATTGGAAATCTTTGGTCACAGCCTCGTGTATTCGGCCGCGTGCCATTTCAGTGGAGACTTTGGTATTATGTGTATTTACAATTTACGCTAGGATTGGGAAGTAGGTGACAGTGGCCATAAATTAGTTGCCTGAATTGGAAGTGGGAAGCAACAGGAAAACTTTTATAGGATGACTGAGGTGGGAATCGAACCACTGTCTTCTGTAGCCCTGGGTTCAGTTTCTACCTCAGCCATACTGGACGTGATTTTCAGTGGTTTTCCACTTCTACTGCATGCAAATGCCGGGTTGGTATCTTATTTATTTATTTATTTATTTATTTATTTATCGTATGGCGTTTAGTGCCGGGAGTGTCCAAGGACATATTCGGCTCGCCAGAGGCTGTTGCTGCTTCAAGCGGACACCCATAGGGTAAGCTACAAGTTCCGTTCAATTTCACGTAGTTCCAACTTTCAATACCATATGCCACTGATACCTAGTGATGAACGTTGGAACTTTGATAGAGCGTTCCAACGAAATCTAACCTAGAGATTTAGCTTCAGACAAGTTTAGTCTGTGGAAGGATCTTTTACATGCCATAAATCTAAGACATGGGCCGGCCGGTTTTACTTCCCCTCCGACGGAAGGCACACTGACGGATTTTTAACGCTCTTAAAAAATCCGACGACTTCGACTGGGTTTGAACCCGCTATCTTGGGCACAGCAGTTCAGTATGCTACCAACAACGCCACCGAAGCCGCTGGGATGGTACATAAATTAAGACCACTGCCATTTCCTATCCAAATCCTACCTCAATTAAAAAGGCACACACTAGTACAGACATTACAGTGACGCAAGTTATTAGACAAAATCTACACACACCCAAGTACACGTGGCTATATGGCCACGATTACAAACCTTTATGTTGTCATTTCTTGGGAGGTTACTCTTCGTTCATGACACTATCTCCTCGTTGTCTGTCGATCACTATTACATCACTGAATCGCGATGTTGCAAAAAATCAACAACAACAAAATTCTTGGCAGAACTGGGAATCGAATCGGGGACCATTACAGTCCTCGTCGAATGTCTTTAATATTGATAAATTAAAGATCCGCCTGATCAATAGGCTACTAAGAGAAGTTGTTCAGTTGAGAATCAACTTGATTTTTTTCGACTGATTTTGATAATATTTTTATGTTCGACCCTGACTATTATGTGTCTGAAAACTGTATCATAATGATGGTCATTATAACACTATTATTCATTATGAAACAGTTTCTCCCACCAATCACAGCTCAAGAAACAAATTTTTTGACCAATTATATAAGGATACCTTCGCGCATGCTCTCAAAATCCAACATGTCTGTATAAATTACCGAAAGTGCACCGTCCAAATGTTCGCGTAAATAAACTGGTGAATATGAGACAAGAAATAGCACTGTACCTTAATATACCTAAATCCAATTTCTACTCGGCGCGTTGATTTCAAACGACTACGGTGACAGTTTTGCTGAATACTGGTTCACGATCTGCACATCTGGCATTGAAGCACTTAGAGCGCATGCGTCGGCCGGCCAGAGAGCTTGGAACAGGGAGATGTACTACCTAGCGCACCACCCGAGCACAAAATTCTAGTTACTGAACAGATATTTATGAATATTTATGTTAAAACATGTAATAAAGTTATAATTATCGTCGAACATAAACAGTCGTATGCAACTCGCCTATAATGGTAATTAAGACACTCGTATGGAAATTATAAAACTCGCTAAAGCTCGTTTTATAAAGACACTCGTGTCTTAATTATAGCCATTATAGGCTCGTTGCATAATGTACTAATTTACGTTTATCTTTTATTGAAAATTCTTCCAACTTTAACGACAGTTTACTTGCTTTCTCATATATCTACATTCAAAAACAGAAGTCTCCTATTAATATATTTTTCGCAATACTAATAGGATTCAACATAATGTTTTAAAGTTTAATGTTTTTATGTTTTCGACCATGGCGAAATCTAAATATTATGTGTCAGAAACCGTACTATAATGAGGCTCATTATATTACAAGTTTTCATTATGATACAGTTTCTCCCACCAATCAGAGCTCGAGAAACAGTTTTGTGACCAATTAGGTGAGGATAGCATCGAACGTGCGCTGACTTCCACGGCTTCCTATTTCAAATTTCACTGCGTGGCTACAATAGTGTCATAGTGCGGTATTTAAGGAGGCCATGGTATTCTCTGCGTCCCATGCGCTCTGTTCAGTACATAAAACTGGCGAAATGTCGACGGATATTTATGAATATTTACGTTCGAACATAAAATAGTTAGGCCTATAATTTATCGTCGAATATAAACAGTCGTATGCAACTCGCCCATAATGGTAATTAAGACACTCGTATGGAAATTATAAAACTCGGTTCGCTCATTTTATAAAAACACTCGTGTCTTAATTATTGCCATTAAAGACTTGTTGCATAATGTACTATTAATTGCACATCAATTCATGTATTTACAAATTTGACATTAATTCAAATTAACAATATTTGTAAGGATATCCATTGTTACCCTATTTTAATTTTTGAAAAAATAGGCTTATGAGACCACCTTTTGTCCGTGTGTCTGTCTGTGTGTGCGTGTGTGATTGTGTGTGACCCCCCTAATAACTTCTAAACGGCCGGAGCGATTTCAATGAAACTCGGTAAGTTCACAGCACTATTACGGACGACCCCGACCGTGCCCTTCAAATTTCGTTACGTCTCACCAATCCAACATGGCGGCTGTGCGAAATATTTCACTAGCATTCAATATCTCCGAAACTATTTTCGATATCACCCTGGAATATTTTACGGTGATAAAGGAAACTACTAGAAGTTCACCTATGTGACGTTTGAAAATCTGGTAACTACAAAACCAACATGGCGGCCAATCGAATTTGCGACTTTTAAATAGACGTTCTCGCGATTTAATCAACCAAACGCAATAAAACTTGGTACATTTTATGTTTATACACATTGTAATGCACCAACATCTAATGTCGTCAATTGTTTACATAACCTCAAGATGGCGGCTGTGCAAAATATTTCACCGGCATTCTATATCTCTGAAACTAATAGCGGTATCACCCTGAAATTTAGTACGGAGATAAAGGGCACTACTGGAAGTTCATCTATAAGACTTTCAAAAACCGGTTAACTACAAAACGAATATGGCGGCCAAGCGAATTTGAAAATTTTAAATAGACCTTTCTCGCGATTTAATGATCCAAAAGCAATGAAAATTGGTACAAGAAATGTTTATACACATTGTAATGCACTGGTATCTAATTTAGTTCAATTGTTTATATAACCTCAAGATGGCGGATGTGCGAATTTTAAAATTAAGTTTTTATTTCATGTGTCGTAGTCTTATCATGCGATCGAAGTGAAAGTTTGAATAATGAACCTACGCAATAATTTTCCTTTAATGGTACATGACTCTAAGGCAAATACTTATAACAATCCAACATGGCGACCATCCGAAATATTTAGATGGATCTCAATATCTACGAATCTATTACAGCAATCAAACTGAATGTTTTAATGTTCATAGGGGCTATGAACATAAGTTCACCTATAGGACTTTCAATAACCTGGTGATCACAAATCAAACATGGCGGCGACGCGAAGTATAAATATTCACATGGTCGTTTCTCGCTATTTAACCATCCGTGTGCAGACCACTTGGTACAGTAAATCCTTATAGAAATGTTAATCCACTGGCATCTAATTTTTTCAATTGTTTCCATAACCACAAGATGGCAGCTGTGCGAAATTTTAAAATCTCGTTTTTACTTCTTGTGTCCTAATCATGCGATTGAAGTTTGAATACTACACGTACACAATAATCTTCATGTAACAGTACATAACTCTAAGACCTATATAATTATATAAAATTCCAACATGGCGACCATCCGCAATATTAATTCGGTTCTCAATATCTACGAATCTATTACAAGAATCAAACTGAAATTTTGTATGTTGATAGAGGCAATTAACATAAGTAGGATATATGAAAATAGGCTGTATAGTTCTTCACGGAAATTCTTGTTGGACAATGTTTAACTAGTTTTAAGGTGTAATATTTTTCACGCTGGGGATGGAATCATTAATATTCCGAAACATGTACGTCGTTTCATATTTCATTTATCAACTTCTCTTTGCATTGATCAGGCGATTTTTAAATGTATCCATTGTATCAATCAATTCGGATGTATATATATTTACCATTTCTCTAAATGGTTAATGAATACTCATTCTATGTCTTTTATATTCCAGTAGGCGTCCTACCAATTTAAAGGTGACTATTCAGTTTTGACGTAAATAGCTGTAATTACACAAGCAAACCGAACTGCAGCGAACGAACACGCAGTATTTGCCGATAAAGCAAGCAGTGTGCCTGCCCATTGGACATGTCCACACATTGAGTCGTGTTTACAATTTAACACATGTAATTTGAGCCTACATATTTTAGTCCATTTATTACACTTACTGTACAGTAATGTTTACTCGCCAGAGAAGAGGCAGCGTTTGTAATTATTTAATCATTACTAACTAATGAACCGTGATAGTGACTAAATTTAAATATTAATAGCTCGGGTCAGCAGTCGACAATATGTTGTATAGTGATTAGTTGTAATAATTACTATCCCATAGGTTCTAGGTTCGATTCCTTGCTCTGCTAAAATCCCCTCCTTGACGCAAGCAACTCAATGTTGAAAACCGAAGAAATGCACGTCCATATTAGTACATTATGCAACTAGCCTATAATGGCAATAATTAAGACACGAGTATGTTTATAAAACATACGTAGCGAGTTTTATAATTTCCATACGAGTAACTTAATTACCATTATAGGCGACTGTTTATTTTGGACGATAATTATAACTATTTTATGTTCGAACATAAATATTCATAAATACTGTATCTGTCGAGATTTCACCAGTTTTATGTACTGGACAGAGCGCATGGGACGCAGGGAATACCTTGTATTTGACCATGGCCTCCTGGAATAGCTGACTATGACACTCGCCACACAGTGAAATTTAAAATCGGGGGCAATGGAAGTGAGCGCAGGTGCGATGCTATCCTTGCCTAAATGGTGACACAACAGTTTCTTGAGCTCTGATTGGTGGGAGAAACTGTATCATAATGAAGCAGTTTTCTGACATATAATATTTACATTTTGCCAGGGTCGAACATAAATAGATATAAAAGACGTAGCCTATCATTTTGTAATATATTTACACTCTCGTTGCAACCAGAATTTCTACTAACAATTAGGCATTCATGTTAAGCTTTGATCAGTTTATGTCAACTTGTGATATACTTTAAAAATAGTAACCTATTTAAAAAACTAAAAAACAAAATTGTAAGTTTTTTGAAAATCTAAAATGACAATTCTAAAAACTAAAATTTCCTACTTATAACTAATGCACAAATTGAAACTTTAAAGGTAAATCACAAATGAAAAATACAATTCAAAATGTATGATAAAAACTAAACAAATTACCCACTCCAGCGTTACATTAAACACAAGGGTTGGAGTTGATGTGAGATCTGATCTCGACAATATTAGTTTTCTATAACACCTGAAACTACAGCCTAGACTCGTCAGTTTACTGACCATATGATATTCGTATCGTACTTGTTTCAGGAAGCCTTGAATAGATCTAGTCCTCCTGTAGTCAAGTCCTCACGGCTAGTAATTCCAATCCCGCGCAAATGTCGTTTCTTGGTGAAGAGTTCCCTTCTTTCTGCATAGGAGACAAATTTGCAAATGAATCTTGCTATTGATGTTCCTGTAGCTTTGCCCCAATACGATGACTCTGATCAATGTCACAGATTTTTGGATACTTAGTGAGGAAAGCAATGGTAAACTACCTCTTTCCTCACCTTGCCTAGTACACCTCATCATTGTGCTACCACAATACCTATGGTGGTGCTTTTTGAGGATCCAACCAACCTCCAGGATGACTACCTAACAGACCGACACATGTGTCTCTAAGCTGAATAAACCTCCTCCGTACCACCCTCACTCCTGGCATTACAGCCGTAGGCGTACCAAGCGACCGCTGCCCTTCGGCCTGCAGATTGTAAGGTGACGCGTGGTCAGATCCCCTCCTGGTGTTCGTGACCGGGGTGCTGTCTCACTGTCAGACAGCTACTCAATTGTCCTCACGAGACTGAGTGCAGCCCATTCCAGCTCTCACGTCAGCTTCTAAAATCCCTGACGGGAATGCGCTACACCACAACCTGGGACCGACTCCGTATCCTTATACCAGAATTAAAATATTCCCTAACAGAACCAAGAATCGAGCCCGCAACGTCTGTTCGTTGACCTACTTCGCTTGGCCCGTAGATCACGCACTTTATTTGAAGAACAACAGATCAATGACAGTAGGCCCTTTGTGATATTTAGAAAGCCAAGCAATGAGGTCGTGTACACACTGGATACCACAATTAAAGCTTCTTCCGCATGATGTCTCAGTGATACCGTGTGTATGTGTGTGGTTAGCTCATGATGTATGACCATAAAATTAAGACCTAATTTTTCTATGAACAAACAGATGTGTATCATTCGTATTCTTTTTTTCACTATGTTACGGAGAGCTGTTGAGTTGCGTGCGCAATGGATATTAAAAACCTATCTCTACTTTCATTATTTACTCGGTGGTGCTCTGATGACGTGAGGCCCACTTGCAAGTTTACCTTGTGGCTTAATCACTGGGTACAGTTCCATGCCATCGTGGCCAGATAACATATTCCATGTCACAGGCCTACAGACCACAGATGTCTGATTTCACGGTATTTATTTGCTCACTGTGCGGTGTTTTATATTCAAATAGGCGATAGTTCAATACGCGAATTATAGCTGACGTTCATTTAAAGGGAATATTTCAGTTCCTGCATCGATCAGATGGGCCATGATGGTGCTTGCTTGCCTCTCACCTAGGTTAACCAGGCTCGATTCCCGGTTAATGATGCATGAGAGATTTTCGAGCTGGGAAGTCACGTAAGGTAGTTCGGATTCCACGTTATAAGGAGGTCTCTTCACTCAAGGTTGTGAGATTAACGGTGACGTAAAACTATAAGCATTCTGAAACGATATTGAAATACACTTTTCTACCAATCAACACACATTGACATGATTGAAAGGCTTCGTATTGACTAATTAATGAGGTTGGTTGGTTCCCCAGTTTAGGGGCTGCGGCGGTCATCTAGCCCCGTGTACTTTGCGTATGTATAGAACCTGTATGATAACCGGTGTTAATTGTAATGGATGTATTAGTATGTGTTACCTACAATCAGGCGCGGATCTAGAGTTTGGTTTGGTTTAGGGGGGGGGGGGGGGTCAGAGAATAGAAATTGTTAAGAAAAATGATATCACTAAAAACGCAATCACAAAATAACCAAACTTACAAAACCAGACCAATTTTTTTGCAAGCTACATGGATAGAAATTTGATGCGTTGAGTGCACCAAAAATATTCGTACAAATTGCAACGACGTGTTTTGCGACTTTTACATCGAGCTTCGAGAAAAGTATGAAGGTTCGTTACAGTTTCGGCAAGTCGAGTTGGTACCGACAAAGGGAGAAAGTCACAGCTTAAATTGCCAACCAAGCTTGCAGTTTGGACATTGGCAAAAATTTTTGGTGCGAAAAAAGCCCCAAATTCCTATCCGTGCATTGCTGCACATTCATCGTGACATCACTATAAACATCGATTCGGTAATCACAAGGTTTGCTAAACAAAACAGACGAGTTGATTTTGTTATAGAAATAATCGTTTTTATATAACAGGTATGAAGTTGTAAATATGTACAGTTGTAACAGAACATAATAATTACAAAAAGAGGTATTTTCAGTATTGAATAAAATGAAAAAAAAAGTTTTTCAGTCAAAATTCGTTAAGTTTTATTTGTCTGGTCATTGTGTTTTCGTTTTTTGAGTTTGCAAAAAAAATTTGGTCTCCGTTTTTTTTTTTTGGGTCTTTCCAACTTTGGCTACCAAATGCTACCGAGGAATACACACAAGTATGGATGTTTTTACCACCTTGTCAGTAAATAAAATGAACCTTAATTCACATTATTTATCACACTTATTTCGAATACTGTGTGCTCTTCATCAGCTCTCCGAAAAATAACCCGACGTTTCAACCCTTTACATATCAGATTGTTTCAAATGTTCCTCCCTTTGCTTTTTCTTTCTGTTTGTGTTTTGTTTTTTATTTTGGTTTTGATTTTTTTCTTTGTATTTGTCTTTGTCATTGTCATAGTCTTTGATTTTGAAGTTGAAGTTGAATTTGAATTTGTTTTTGTTTTGGTTTCGTGGTTTATGATTTTCTTTTATTTCTTTTTGATTTTGCTTTTTTAGTCGATTGGATCAAGGAGATTCAGTAAATATATTTGATTTTCAGAAATACTCTGTGAACACTTGCAAAGAAAATTTGTTGAAATAAGGCAGATTGAATTTCTTGAATACCATCTGACAAATTATATATTTTTACCGTATTTTGGGAAAATAAATGATTGAATGTTGGCCTACCTGTTTCATCACTATCAGGCGGTATTATGACAATATTTACAACATATTTATTAGCCTATTTTCATTTATGAAAAAATAGGCTTATGAGATAACCTTTTGTCCGTGTGTCTGTCTGTGTGAGCGTGTGTGTGTGATGGTGTGTGTGCCCCCCCCCCCCTAAAAACTTCTAAACGGCTGGAACGATTTCAATGAAACTCGGTAAGTCAATATCACTATTCCGGACGACCCCAACCGTGCCCTTCAAATTTTCTTACGTCTCACCAATCCAACATAACGGTTGTGCGAAATATTTCACCAGCATTCAATATGTCCGGAACTATTACAAATATCACCCTGGAATATATTATGGTGATAAAGGGAACTACTAGAAGTTCACCTATGTGACTTTTGAAAACCTGGTAACTACAAAACCAACATGGTGGCCAAGCGAAGTTACGACCTTTAAAAATACGTTTCTCGCGATTTAACCAACCAAACGCAATAAAACTTGGTACAGGAAATGTTTATACACATTGTAATGCACTGGTATCTAATTTAGTTCAATTGTTTACATATACTCAAGATGGCGGCTGCGCGAATTATAAAATTAAGTCCTTATTTCTTGTGTCGTAATCATGCGAACGAAGTGAAAGTTTGAACAAGATGTTCAGTAAAGAACATATAGCCTACTTTCTCCTAAATGCATTGGTATTGTTATAACTCTTTGTCCTTTTCAAGGAGTATGATTGAATGTTGGTTGTAGTAGCTTGTTGAAATACAACGTGCTATAGGGATATTAAACATGAATATGAGGTGCCCTTTGCTAGTGCTACCTCTGTACCAAATTTCGTTCAATTCGGTTTCACCGTGTTTGAATTGATAGAGGGAATCGATTTGCACACATACTTGACCACCATCTGCAAACTATTGGGCTGATGTTCTTGCAGTTTGGTCTGAATATGTTTCCCACATAAAGATATGGTGTTGCAAAATTTGGTAGAGACTAGATTATTAGGTTGGCCGTAATTACATTTTAGCTTTTAACATTTGGGTGGCCGCGATTACGTTTCGGTCAAGATAGCGGTGATATAAAACATGGCACTGAGGTGCCCTTTGCTAGTGCTACCTCTGTACCAAATTTCGTTCCATTCGGTTTCACCGTGTTCGAATTGATAAGGGGAATCGATTTTCACACAAAGATGGCCGCCATCCGCAAAATATTAGGCTGATGACCTATTAGTTTGGTCAAAGGATGCTCCCTCCATAAAGTTATGTTGTTGCTAAATTTGCTAGAGATCGGATGATTAGGCTAATCGTAATTTGATTTAAGCTTTGAACATTTGTGTGGCCGCCATTACGTTTCCGCCAAGATGGCGGCGATATAAAACATGACACTGAGGTGCCCTTTGCTAGTGCTATCTCTGTACCAAATTTCGTTCATTCGGTTCCACCGTGTTCAAATTAATAGGGGGAATCAATTTTGACGTAAAGATGGCCGCCATCCGCAAACAATTAGGCTAATGGCCTATTAGATTGGTCAAAGGATGCTCCCTCCATAAAGGTATGATGTTGCAAAATTTGGTAGAGATCGGATGATTAGGTTAATCGTAATTTGATTTAAGCTTTGAACATACGTGTGGCCGCCATTACGTTTCAGTCAATATGGCGGCGATATAAAACATGACACTGAGGTGCCCTTTGCTAGTGCTACCTCTGTACCAAATTTCGTTCCATTCGGTTCCACCGTGTTCGAATTAATAGGGGGAATCAATTTTGACATAAAGATGGCCGCCACCCACAAACTGTTAGGCTCATAACCTATTAGATTGGTCAATGGATGCTCCCTCCATAAAGGAATGTTGTTGCAAAGTTTGGTAGAGATCGGATGGTTATGTTAGTCGTAATTTAACTTAAGCTTTGAACATTTGTGTGGCCGCCATTACGTTTCTGTCAATATGGCGGCGATATAAAACATGACACTGAGATGCCCTTTGCTAGTGCTACCTTTGTACCAAATTTCGTTCCATTCGGTTTCACCGTGTTTGAATTAATAGGGGGAATTGATTTTCACACAAAGATGGCCGCCATCCGCAAACTATTAGGCTAATGACCTAGTCATTTATTCAAAGGATGCCTCCTCTATAAAGGTATGTTGTTGCAAAATTTGGTAGAGATCGGATGATTAGGTTAATCGTAATTTGATTTAAGCTTTGAACATTTGTGTGGCCGCCATTACGTTTCCGTCAAGATGGCGGCGATATAAAACATGACACTGAGGTGCCTTTTGTTAGTACTACCTCTGTACCAAATTTCGTTCCATTCGGTTGCACCGTGTTCGAATTAATAGGGGGAATCGATTTTCACACAAAGATGGCCGCCATCCGCAAACTATTACGCTGATGACCTATTAGTTTGGTCAAAGGATGCTCCCCCCATAAAGGCATGTTGTTGCAAAATTTGGTAGAGATCGGATGATTAGGTTAGTCGTAATTTGATTTAAGCTTTGAACATTTGTGTGGCCGCCATTACGTTTCCGTCAAGATGGCGGCGATATAAAACATGACACTGAGGTGTTCTTTGCTAGTGTTACCTTTGTACCAAATTTCGTTCAATTCGCATTCACCGTGTTCGAATTGATAGGGGGGGGGGGGCAGACATTCAGAGTACACACACTCACACACACACAGACACACACACACACAGACTCACACACTCACACATACACACACACACACACAGACTCACACACACACATACACACACACAGACAGACACACTTTTTTCGCCCTGTGTTGATCTCATAAGTCTACTTTCATTTTTTGCAAAAATCGAAAGTAGGCTAATAATGAACCTACACAATGATTTTCTTTTAATGGTACATGACTCTATGGCCTATACATAGTCCAACATGGAGACCATCCGAAATATTTAGATGGATCTCAATACCTACGAATCTATTACGGTACAGCAATCAAACTGACTTTTTTAATGTTCATAGGGGCAATTAACATAAGTTCACCTACAGGACTTTCAATAACCTGGTGATCACAAATCCCACATGGCGGTGACGCGAAGTATAAATATTCACATGGTCGTTTCTCACAATTTAACCATCCGAGTGCAGTGACACTTGGTACAGTAAATCCTTATACAAATGTTAATCCACTGGCATCTAATTTTTATCAATTTAAATGATCTTGTCGACTTCGTCGTTACGCTGAGGTCAGGCGTTACGTTATGGTGACGGGACGAAATGTACCGAGAATGTACTGAGGTGTGGGACGTCATAGTACCGCTTGAGCTTCCTCCTTTCCGCGTACGCTCCGTTGAGCGTGACTTCATCCAGCCAGCTACCTCCTTTGACCTTGGTTTGCACGTATGAGACTTTCACCCAGCATTTTTCAGCATTTGTAGCATTTAAAATGATATAAAGTCTAGTCTTTCAGACTGACTATAACTTTTTTTTTTTTTTGTTTCCATAACCACAAAATGGGGGCTGTGCAAAATTTTGAAATCTCGTTTTTACTTCTTGTGTCCTAATCATGCGATTGAAGTTTGAATACTACACGTACACAATAATCTTCATGTAACAGTACATAACTCTAAGACTTACATATATAAAATTCCAACATGGTGACCATCCGCAATATTTAGTCGGTTCTCAATATCTACGAATCTATTACAGCAATCAAACTGAAATTATGTATGTTGATAGAGGCTATTAACATAAATAGGATATATGAAAATGGGCTGTATAGTTCTTCACGGAACTACTTGTTTAATATTGCAACCCTAGTTCATCTTTTATGAACTACCCATTACTAATTGTTTGCAATACTAAGCTGCTTGAATTTTCTAAAAAATATATTTTGGTTGTGCATACCTTGTTGGTATAAATTTGGTTCTAAACTAATCCTATCCCTAAAGAGTGTCTGAAAAGTATCAAGGTTTTTGCCAAATATTATTTGTAGTTGGCAACAGTTATGTACACGAAGATTGTTAAAGTTGTTACCCGGAAGCAATGCGACCATCACAAAAAATTTCGTTGAAATTGGAGCAGTGGCTGAGAAATTCATCAGATGGGTCAGAAAGACAAAATATCCGTGTGTGCTCATCTCTCTGTGATTAATCAATATCTTGATTTCTTCTTAATTCTGGAGAACAGTGACTAATAATCCGTTTGTCAATCATGTGGTCATGGCATAATTCTGGAGATGCACGTGTCTATAAGCCCACCAAATGGTGACACCCCTGCTTAAGTTTCTGAAGAATGTCACATATTTGATTGAGACGAGTTAAAATGAAGGTAACTTTGATCCCAAAGGTTAATTTTACGCTCCATAAACAGAATAATAGAATATTTATAAAATTATCGGTTCTTTGACGTATGTAATTAAGGCCTTTGACCGTTAAACGCGAGTTAGGAAGACTTCAGTGAAACAATGAATTTAATTAACAGCAAAATGTAGTGAAATTCGCCAACCTCATGCATTATTTAAACCTACACGTCAGCTTTTGTGTCTGACTAGCGTCAAACAGACGTTGTAAAGCGATTTGTACTAACTACAGCAGGCTTTGTTAGGACACGTGTTAGGAATGTTTGGGAGCCACAAATCTGTCGGGCTATTGAGTGCTTTGAACAACAAACCAAACGAAATATGTCAATATATTGTATTTAATTCTATTTTCGTACTTAGTAAAGGTACAATAGGGTGAATTGTGTAGGGCTACACGTTTTTTGATAATTAGTAACATCATTACACAGGTATACAAAGAAAATGCATTCTTTTTTATGGAGGAGTTGGAACTGAATGTAATTTATTTTCGATGGGGAACTATAGCTAGTTATTTAGTTTAGGGGAAACATAAACTGGTACTAGTTATATTTTGGTGTCATGAACTTGAATTGAACAGTTTACTGCATATTTTGAGGTGGGGAATATGAACTGATACCGGTTATATTTTTGGATTTTTACTATACAGTATTCTGCCTAGTAGCAGGTCCATGTCTTCGTACAGAGAATTTCTGATGTCAATGTTCCCGGTCTGCAGGTTCTTTCTTGAGTCTGCTCTAACTCTTCCATCTTTCATGTCATCCAGGTGTTGAATTCTTCTTCTTCCCCGTCCTGTCGTCTGATCTTTCCTTCAATGACGTCGTGCATGAGCCCCTCATGTCTAGGTATATGTCCGATCTAGTTGGCCATCCTCTGAAGAATTTTATTCAGAAAAGTTTTCTTCTCACCTACTCTTCTCAGTACAGCATCGTTTGTCACACGATCTGTCCACTTGTTCTTCTCTATTCTCCTCCAGCACCACATTTCAAAACTTTCTAAACCTGCCGCAGTCAGCTGGCATTTGAGGGTGCACAAAGATCCCCTTCTGGGCAAAATTCCTGCACCCCGGCGTCTCTAAAAGCCGCAGTAGTTAACAGGGACGTAAAACCAATAACATTATTTTCATAACTTTCTAAGAAATTTCTTCCCTTTTTCTCATTGTCCACGTCTCTGCCCTGTACGGTGCAATGCTCACCAATTTCTTCCTTAGTTCTAAACTCAACTTGCTGATGAGTAGAGTCCTCTTCTTGTTGAATGCGGCATTGGCCATGGCGATTTTGGCGCGAATTTCATTTGTGCATTGAGCATCTTTTGTCAGCAAGCTTCCGAAGAAGTTTAACAAGAGTTGGATATATTTCGAGGTGGGGAACTTGTACTCGAACTGGTTATATATTTTTGGATAGGGAGCTTGAACAGGAGTTTTTTTATATGTGGGGTGAGGAGCTTGTAGTGGAACTTCTTGTATTTTGGGGATGGGGAACAATTTCCCGACACCTAGTTATCGTGGACAAGCACAACGGTACGGTTTTCCCTCTCGCTGAAGAATGCGCAATCACCATATACGAGGGCAGATCAAAAAATAAGTTGCACTTCCCAGTTATGGCCATTTATTACACCACCTATACAACAGCAACACGCCTATAGCGACATACAATGTAACGTCGCTTTTCCACATAGTTCCCAAGAGACTCCAAACATTTCTGCGAATGCACAACCAACTTGTCGATGCCGGATGCATCGAAAGTTCCTCCAGCGCTCTGCATCCACACGGAGACAGTGGCCTTCGCCTCCTCATCGGTCTGGAAACGTCGACCAGCGAGCTCCGTTTTGAGCTTTCCGAACAGATGAAAGTCACATGGCGCTAGGTCGGGACTGTAGGGTGGTTGTTGCCAGACCTCCCACTTGAAACGCTCCCGCTCGTTTGGCGGGTCTTGTGAGGTGTTGCGTTATCCCTTGCCAGGAAATGGCCCGCTTCCCATACACAGCACTAATTTCACGATGAATGTCCGTGCAATTCTTCCTTTTTGCCCATGGGAATCGGATTGTCGCACGCACCTCATATTTGGAGTGAGCGTCCAGTTAACGCGCCGTTGCATTTGGCCGCTATTCGCACCATACAAGACGAGACACCAGAGTGACCTGCCTAACAGACGTGTGGGCAGTGTCTGTCACTTTCTCCGCTGTGCCCACGTTTGCGACACACAGCGCGCTGCTGCAGCGCGTTAGTGTAACTAACTTTGTGATCCACCTTCGTACAAGTCGATTGTGGTATTTATAATACGACTAGATGAATAAAAGCGCATGGTATCCATGAATCTATGTTTTGGTCCTGCGAGATCAAAACCCCGCAAATGGCATAGAAAAAGCCTACAAAATATTCTGATTTAAATTACTTGCAAGTGAATTCAAATATGCCATATATAAATATTTTTAAACATAGATATTATTTTTCTTTGAGGGGCTGAAGCCAAACTTTGCGTGATACAAATCGTGTCGTACACAAGTAAAAAAGGCGGTCTACTGCGTACCTTTCCCCTACGCGGTCACGCGCAGATACTACCCGCATATCATTGCTGTATTCGCTGTTCACACAACTTCAATGAAAAATTAGCTACCTTTGTGCATCAACAACGTTTTAAGGAAACATGTTTACGGGAACTTTCATGCTATCTTTATTATTTATCTATTTATTTATTTATTTAACATATTAATTAATTAATTAATTAATTAATTAATTTACTTACTAGCTGTACCCGTCATGCGTTACAATGCCAAACAAATAAGGTGTTGGCGTTGAAACTTCGTTTGTTGAAGTGTTTTTGGATACACATTATTTTTTCTTTTTTCGTTAACTGGCTCTGAACTATTGTAAAATGGATTTACTAACTGAGAAACATTTGTTGGAGCGTGTTCATCAACTCACCAATGTTGCATCGCAATTGGACGACTGGTATATGAACGCGTACGGGACTTTGTTTAAACGATTCGCGCGCCCTCACCCATGTGTTGAATCTACTTGTGCGCTACCTATTGTAATATGGATTTACTAAGTCAGTGATATTTGTAGGAGTGTACACAATAAGTCACCAAAGTTTCATGAATGAATGGTATATGGACGCATACGGGATTTTTTCAAACTATTCGCACGCTGTCACTCATTTGTTGAATCTACTCCTGCGCTACCAACTGTGAAAAGGATTTACAAAGTCAGAAACCTTAACGGGAGTGTACACAATAACTCATTAAAGTTTCATCGCAGTTGGATGAATGGTATATGAAAGCATACGGGATTTTGTTGAAATGATTCGCGTGCCGTCACTCATTTTTTGAAACTGCTCGTGCCGGATGAATGTTATATGACCGCATATATGACTTTGTAAAAACGATTCGCGCGCCGTAAGTCATTTTTAAATCTACTCGTGCCCTACCAATTCTAATATGGATTTAATAAGTCAGAAACCTTTGCAGGAGTGTACACAACAACTCACCAAAGTTTCAGCGCAATGGGATGAGTGGTATATGAACGCATACGGGACTTGGTTGAACGAATCGCGCGCCATTTTGTTGAAGTTACTCCGTCGCAATGTATTGTAATTTGGATTTACTACGCCTATAACCGTCCCGGCAGCGTGCCAAACAACTCACCAAAATTTGATCACAATCAGATGAATGTTAGGCCTATATGTACGCATAAAAAGAGACGAACGAACAAACATTCTTTTTATGTATACTGTATAGTAGATTTATTTACTTATTAATTAATTAATTAATTAATTTATTTATTTATTTATTTATTTAGTTAGTTAGTTATTGATCGTTTGATTCTTCAGTCTTTTGACTGGTTTGATGCTGCCCTCCATGCTTTCCTGCCCTGAGGTAATCCTTTCATCTCTACATAGCTACTGTATTTATTTACTACTAAACAGTGACAAGTAAGTGTCATCCGATTAACAATAATTTGAGATTATGCAGGAGTGTGAAATTCTAAACACAATAATGGCAGAGTAAAAGACGTTGTGAGGCACAAGAATTGCACAAAATATAGAATAGCCAAAGAAAACATGAATTTCAAAGCCACTATCTCTATCTCTACTTAGTATAAAACAAGTTCCCGATTCTCGGATGTTACGGGTAAACTCGAGAATCACTGGATGGATTTTGATGCGGTTTTCATCATTCTGTAAAGGATATCTTGAGGATGATTTCAGTAGAAAATAATTTATTTATGATCAAAGGAAGTCGAGCAGTAACGATTTCAGTGGAAAAATTGAAAATAAAACCTGACGTCCGAGCGCTTTGTAAGCATACGCTGGGCATACCGTTAAAAATATCTAAATACTATGAGTTGAAGAATTGTTCAGCATGAAAAGTTCTACAAAAAAGTCCGCGAGAGCATATGTCTATCTTAAATTCATTGCCCACTATAGGTGTTTTTACGTTTTAATTTCTTCCACCATGTCCATTCAACTACTGAGGCGACAGTTTACGAGCTAGCTAAGGGCGAGTCTATCATCCCAGTTACAGCCTAGCTAGCGGGCGAACCTATTGCCAGCCAGCAGCAAACCGTTGAGTCATGTTGAGTTAAGACTTCTGAGAAGAGTGGTTGTGTTTGGAGTTTCCCTGGAAGTGCAACTCGGGTTTTCTTCATTTCGTCTGTGAAACACAGTCAAGTTAAGATTGGACGGAAGGGGGATTTGAGTTTCATTCACCTCGCCATTCCCTGGAAGTGCAACTCTCATTTCGCCTGTGAACTTTTCATTCCGCAAAATTCACAGTCAAGTTAAGATGGGATTTGTGTTTCATGCACCTCGGCATTCTTAATTACGTCTGACAAGAATTTGATGCACATCCATCTCCATGACAATATAATTAATAGCCCAGTCAGTGATTTTAACCCATCATGCCGAGACGTAAAACGGATATTGGTCGTTGATCATTGACATTGGAAGCAAAGCGCTTATCACGTAATGCATTCATAACTGTTCCCGGGCGAAGCCGGGTCGGGTTGCTAGTTAACAATAAAGAAAGGTATTTCGGGAGAGTACTTCATTGTGGGTGCAAATAAATAATAAAATGGAGAGACCAATAAGTTGACCACTTCTGGAATTGAAATGTTACTCGTCATCCGTGTCACACTGATTTTGTATTTGTCACAAAATAATTCGGCCATCGCATCGTAGGGTTATCCTTTCAAAGAGATTCCTCTAAGTATGAGAGTAATGGTACGGTGCTTAACAGCGTTTAGAACGGGATTATTTTCATTTGAGCGTTGCCCCGGCTCTTCAGAGTTATTTCCTTTGCATTTCTTTGTGACTGAATCCAACCCTGGAGCTTCTGGTCGGTATTGCCGTCACTTGAAACTACAAAGTCCTGGCCAGCCATGACCGTGGGTGGAACACGATTTAAGTATTAATTAACAGTGACAGGAACTCTTCAACGTGACACTCTGTTTTGCATTTCCACTTTCGTCGCTACACACTCATACACACATCAAAAAAAGTTTTGCATCACCTCGGTTCCCAGATCTCCGGCATATAGACGTTGACTGTGTATATTGTATCAAAGATACAGTCCCTTTGACTGTTCATAGATGTCACTAAAACTGCTCAAAGATGTAAACAACCATGCATGAGCAGGGCCTATTAGACGGAGGGGGTACGACAGCCGATCAGTTCCAGTCATTCCACCAGGACGAAGGTACGCTGCTCATGTTGTCTGTAGTTCTACCATGCCTAGAAGGTCAATACCGCAGTTCGATCGCGTCCGCATTGTTACTTTGTGTCAAGAAGGGCTCTCAACAAGGGAAGTTTCCAGGCGTCTCAGAGTGAACCAAAGCGATGTTGTTCGGACATGGAGGAGGTACAGATATACAGGAACTGTCGATGACAGGCCTCGCTCAGCCCGCCCAAGGGCTACTACTGTAGTGGATGACCGCTACTTACGGATTGCCGCTCGGAGGAACCCTGACAGCAATGCCACCATGTTGAATAATGCGTTTCGTTCAGCCACAGGACGTCGTGTTTCAACTCAAACTGTGCGCAATAGGCTGCATGATGCGCAACTTCACTCCCGACGTCCATGGCGAGGTCCAGCTTTGCAACCCCGACACCATGCAGCGCGGTACAGATGGGCCCAACAACATGCTGAATGGACCCCACAGAATTGGCATCACGTTCTCTTCACCGATGAGTGTCGCATATGCCTTCAACCAGACAATCGTCGGAGACGTGTTTGGAGGCACCCTGGTCAGGCTGAACGTCTTAGACACACTGTCCAGCGAGTGCAGCAAGGTGATGGTTCCCTGATGTTTTGGGGTGGCATTATGTGGGGCCGACGTACGCCACTGGTGGTCATGGAAGGCTCCGAAACGGCTTTACGATACCTGAATTACATCCTCCGACCCATAGTGCACCCATATCGGCAGAATATTGGAGAGGCATTTGTCTTCATGGACGACAATTCTCGACCTCATCGTGCACATCTTGTGAATGCGTTCCTTCAAGATAACGACATCGCTCGACTACAGTGGCCAGCATGTTCGCCAGACATGAACCCTATCGAACATGCCTGGGATATGTTGAAAAGGGCTGTTTATGGACGTCTTGACCCACCAACCACTCTGAGAGATTTACGCCGAATTGTCGTTGAGGAGTGGGACAATTTGGACCAACAGTGTCTTGATGAACTTGTGGATAGTATGCCACGACGAATACAGGCATGCATCAATGCAAGAGGACGTGCTACTGGGTATTAGAGGTAGTGGTGTGTACTGCAATCTGGACCACAAATGCTGAAAGTCTAGCTGTATGATGGTACAACATGCAATGTGTGGGTCTCATGAGCAATAAAACGAGCTGAAATGTTGTTTGTGTTGATCTCTATTCCCTTTGTATTTAAAGGTTCCGGAACTCTTGGAACCGAGGTGATGCAAAACTTTTTTTGATGTGTGTATATGTTATTATAACTAAACGAGCTGTGACATACTGTATTATTCCGTTACAAGAATTTCATAACCACCAGTGACAATAAAGAAAACCAAAAGGGGGTTAATGCTTCATTTATTATTTAATCGTATGGCGAGTAAAACAAGGAATTCATAAGTCCAGGTCCAAGTTCTTCAACCACACAGCAGCACTTTCTGAAAGATGAAACAGGACGCTGGGGCTTCCGGAGCAGGCATGAAGAGGGCGGCACAGGATGACATGTTCCATGGTCTGCTCCTCTTCACTGCATCCACACATTGAAGAATACATCCATACCCACGTATGGCGGAAGAAATTACAGCGTCCATGCCCAGTTCTCAGTCTATTGAGGCGACACCATAGTTTTCTTGGGAGGTCAAATCCATTCATTCTCAGAGTTGGATTTATCTCATGAGCATTAGTACCAGATGTTGAATTAGACCACTCTTCCTGCCAGCTCCGGTTTAGCTTAAAATTGTCCCTGAAGATTCGACCGGCCAATACACTTGCTGGTCTCCTAGATCGAAGTCGTTGTGGCGATGGGTAACAAAATTAATTGTGAACTGGTAATGAAGGAGATGACCGGATCTTCTTTGCTTCTCTCAACAGAGCTTCCTTTCACCTCAGTTTGGGTGGTGGGATCTGGCTAAGAACGGGTAACCAGTGTCGAGGTGTAGACTTTACAGTACCAGTTATACAGCGCATGGTTTCATTCAACTTAGTATCCACTTTATGCACATGTGCACTTTCCAGCCATACAGAGGCAGAGTATTCCGCTGCAGAGTAGACAAGACTAATACCCGTTAATTGTAAGCAGTCAGCCAAGGCTCCCCATGAACTACCACAAAGCTTCATTGAGGTTCATTCATTCATATTCTAACGGCTAATGCCTTTTCGATGCAACTACACTCTTCTGTCGTTGGCGGTTTGTTTCAGTTCCATGTAATTGTTACATCTCATTCTATTCTTGATGTCTTCCAAACACTTCGTCCCTAGGCCGTCCTCTTCGTTTCTTTTCCCAGCATTTTCCCTTCAAGAATGTTAACGATGAATGTGTTGTGTCTGATGGCATGTCCAATAAATTTTATTTTTCTCTTTCCCATTTCCTTAATTAATCTTCTCTCTTCTTTGACTTCCCTTAAGACTTCCAGGTTGGTTTTTCTTTCCATCCAGCTCGTTCTTGTCATTTTACGCCATATCCACATTTCAGTAGCTTCAATTCGATTCTTTTCCAATTTACCCAGAGTCCAACTTTCGCTTCCATAGAGCAGTGTACACCATACAAATGATTTTGCATAGGATTTCCTTACATCTATATTCATATGTTTGCTGTATGAAAAAAAGTCTTAGTCATAAATGCCTGTTTTGCCAATGCAATCCTCCTCTTCACTTCCATTAAGCATCTATTGTCTTCTGTGATTATACTACCGAGATAACAAAATTGTTTCACTTGTTCAATTCTCAAGTCATCAATTATTATATTGGCTTTAATTTCTTCCATATTTTTCCGCTACCATTACTTTTGTTCTCCATGTGTTCACTTTTAATGTCCATAGTTAAAGTGTGTCTAAGAGAACTTGCAGCATTTTATTCATTTCTTTTTCGGAGTCTGCAACTATTACGATGTCTTCAGCAAATCTGATACAATGTATCCTTTCCTCATTTGCTTTTATTCCCTTTGTCTTCTCCTTCATGATCTGAATAGCTTCTTCAATGAACAAATTAAATAAATACGAAGATAGGGGACATCCGTGTCTAACCCTTTTCTGATCTTGGCCTCTTCCTCTACCTTATTGATGTTAATTGTTGTGGTTTGATTCTGACAATAGATAATAAATTGGAAAAATAAAAGTTCACCACGTCTGGATATTATGAAAGAATGGGCTGAGCGTGATTGGTGCCTTCTAGTCGTCATTTGAGACTCTGGGTCTGAGTTTTCAAATACTCGTATTTATTAACGGTTTTATTCTATTGTTACATGAAGAATGGTAATGCATAATGATGATATGTAGACGTTAGGGCGTCTGCTCATTACTCCTTGGCTAAGAGCTTGTCCCTATTCACCCAGCTTCAGTCTACAGTGGCTCTATTAATAGAAACACTGTACTTCATACTAGTTGGTCCTTCAATGAATATAGTAAAATTTTATTATTATTGAATCAGAAATACCATTTACACATTTCAATTATCCAAAGTTAACTACATAACATAGCTAAACATATATTTTGAAGATAAACGTCTGTTCCTTAACAAATACCCAAAGTACCGGAGTTACACTTAACAGAAGGCTGTCATTTAAACAGCATCTAACAAAGACTTCAGCCAAACTGGAGATCTAGAAATAACATCCTACAAAATCTGTGTCGTACAACATGGGGTTCCACTGCTTCTACCCTTCGTTCAACTGCCCTAGGTCTTGTATACTCATCAGCAGAATATTGCAGCCCTGTTTGGTTAAACAGTAGCCACACGAAGCTAGAGAGAAGAACAGCTAAACCAAACTATGCGGATTATTACTGGTACAATCAGGTCCACACCTGTTTTCTGGCTACCTGTCCTGAGCCGTATTCCACCTCCCACGCCGTGAAGAAGGAATATCCTCCTGAGAGAATATAACAAATCAGCTACAACCAACAATTGCAAATCCATCAGGACATACCTGCCGTCCAAATCAACAGACTCCGCTCCAGACATCCTGCAATCAGAACAGCAATAAATCTGGCAAACCATAACTTCAATCTTCATGAAGCCTGGGCACAAGAATGGTACAATAACACTCCACCAGAGCAACATAGTTTTCTCCAAAGCAACAACAAATCATGGGGACTTGATTTGCCCCGTAGAACATGGTGCACCCTGAATAGGATACGTACCAACCATGGGAGATGTGGCGATCTTTTTCACAAATGGGGAAAGATCGCCTCACGTGAGTGTATCTGTGGATACCCCCGTCAGACAATCACACATATAGTTGAAGAGTGTCCTCAGAACTTGTTTTGTGGTAACCGATTGGGCTTTTTGCATGCTACAGCAAATGCGATGGACTATGTAAATAATTTATCTGTAAATGTGTAAATATTCTATATGTTTTTGTCTGTGAGCCAAAAGTGATGTGTAAATGCCATACGATTAATAATAATACATAACATAACACAAATACATTTAAAAGCACTTCACACAAATCTCGACTAGACCCTAGCAACATCAAGTGCATTTTGTGTTGCATAAAGGAGATCATTTTCGGTGCAGGTAGATGGGCACAATGGACACTGGAGTATATGCTGCATAGTTTGTTCTTCACCACAGTCACATGTGATGTTGCTGGAATCGATATAGCCCCATCTTGCTAGGTTCACTTTGGATCTGCCCTCTCCTGTCCTCAATCTGTTCAAGGACTTCCACACAGACCAGTCTTCTTGACAGCCAGGTGGCAAACGTTCAGCAACAGTCATTTGTCCTGGGATGATGACAGGGACCTTGGCTTGCCAAAGCCGTACTCTCGCTGTATTGGTGATCCAGTTAGTTCCTCAGACGTTCGTAGGAAGCTTTTACCTTGACTTTAGTCTCTGAACTGGAGGTGTATGGTCATGTAAGGGATGAGCACTTTGTTGCTCCTCTCTACGCCTCTCCTTGTCCGGAGCTAAGTATACTCTAGTAGATGAACAGCTGGCATGTTAAGATGCAGCCTGTCCTTTCCGATCAGTGACGATGATTTTCGACTGCTAACGACACCGTGCTGTCAGTATTGTCAAAAATCATTCACCTACACCTAAAATGTGACAGGATATTTTCTGGCTTGTTTGTAAGTATTAATTAATTATTTGTGCTCAGTAAATCTGTGACATATATAATTAACCTACTCTGCGAAATTACATGCGAGCCACCACAGCCAAGCACCCTTCAATATCTACCACCCCAAGGTGTGAAAACTGTATAAGCACAAAGGCACAGCAGCGTGCAATTAGAATGAAGTAAGTCTGTGAATGCGCATTTATATCAACCCAATTACACTCTGAAACTGTAGTTACCTCAGCGTTGAGATGGAATATGGATTGCGATCGATAGCTTATATCTTGTGTGATGACCCTGTCACATGCGTGTCAGTTCTGGACACGCATACCGGCTTTGGCTGCCACACGTAAACGTACGGAAATTGCACGGTTTCTGTATTGTCAGATTATTTTATGAGTCTACAATGATTGCGTGTATTGTCGTCCTAAGCCGTAGGACGGTTGGAGTAGAGTATTAAAATATTAATGGAGTTCAGAGCAATATATTTGATATTGTCGAGATAAAGGACTGACCAATGTTTTTGGAGCCCTTGTTTCGAAATTATACTACCTCTATTAATTCAAAATCTACGCCAGTACAGGTAAATCATTAATCCGATGACATTTCGGTTTGTTACGTTATGAGGCTGATGGAAATCCTTCAAGGAAGTTTTCTCGGCCGTGGGAATTGAGGTGAACGCTTCTCGGCCCAGAGTAACTTATCCATTATCTATCTACTGTTCAGTGTGTATAAATGTACATTCCTCTCCTTCTTCTGTCGATTTTGGTCTTCTGTGGACCGCGTTGAACAATCGGCCGACTTGCTATTCTCTTCTTCTCCTCCCAGAATTTCTTCATGCGTTCTCTGAGTCTCCTCCTTCTTTCTTCAGACCAGATGACCTTGGGTTTGAGCTAGGTTTTCCCTGAACCCCTTTATATTTATCAACCTTCCTTCGAAACAGTGATTTGTTGAGAATATCTTCTTGAGTGATGCCAACTTCTTTGAGATCTGCTCGTGTTTCCTCAACCCATTTTGTGGTGGACTTTAATTTGCTAATGTAAGTGAATATCCTTTTGGTTAACCTATTGTTGCTCATTCGTGTGAGGTGGCCATAAAATTAATCCTTCTCTTACGCATCGTGTCCGTAGGTTTCTCCGCCTGGTTGTACAAGTCACTATTCCTCTATCTCCTCCATAAGCTATCTGCTCTCTGTACTGGTCCAATATGCATTATAAGAATAGAAATTACGTCTACCTAAACAAGGCGAAGAAAAACATTATGTAATCTGTGTTGAGGAAGCGCATGATTCCGACTGTCCAGAAATATTCTACCACTTTGTATTCCTTGATTTCCACATATCCGCACACACTCTGACGACATAAACTACATAAAAACTGTATACATAATGTCTAAATATTCAATCAGCTGTCATGATTTAAATTAGCAATTTTTCTCGTTCAATTTTCAGATATGTACAGAGGTATGCAAATAATTAGACTCAACCCCAGTTTTTCAAAATTTCATTTGTAATTTTCATGATTTAAAGCACTAAATATGCAGGGTGTCTCTTATTAACGTTTTAAACACTTAGGGTGGCGGGTGCAAGCTTTTTTATGTAACGCCCAGAGCGCAGCTTGCATGTCCAATTTTGTAGTTTCTTGGAGTGCTATGAAAGTCAAGGAGGTTAGATATCTAAGCACCTTGGCACTATAGTGCTTTCTAGTTGAGAAAGGAGGAACTCTTGTGTTGGCGGAAAATCCCGAGATTATTTTGCCATTATGAACACGGCCTACTGAATTCAAATGGGTTGTTTAACATGCCAACAACGTATGACATGGCTGTCATGATTATTGTCGCCTTTCAAAAAATCACTTACCATGGCCAGGAGCGAACCTGCAGATTTGGGGTGGGCAGTCCGACACTATAACCACTCACCCACCATGGCAAGCTACCGTCACTGAATTATTGTTTATTTATTTATCGTATGGCTTTTAGTGCCGGGAGTGTCCGAGGACATGTTCGGTTCGCCAGAGGTGTAGCTGCTTCAAGCGGACACCACTAGGGTGAGCTACAAGTTACGTTCAATTTGAAGTAGTTCCAACTTTCGCCACCAGATATCAATTATACCTAGTGGTGAACGTTGGAACTTTGATAGAGCGTTACAACGAAACCTAACCTCGAAATTTAGCTCCACACAAGTTTAGTCTGTGGGAGGTTCTTTTACATGCCATAAATCTATGACATGGGACCGCCGGCTTTACTTCCCCTCCGAAGGAAGGCATGCTGAGGGATTTTAACGCACTTAAAAAATCCGACGACTTCGGACAGGTTTGAACCCGCGATCTTGGGCATAGAAGCTCAACATACTACCAACTACGCCACCGAAGTCACTGAATAATGAAACTCAATAAAATTAGGCTCTTCTCACATAAAAATATCCTTTGTCGTGCTGGAAACCCAGTACCCTGCCGGGCACGAGACTCAGTATGTACCACCAGACCTCATTATACTCCATGCCTAATATAAGACAAAGTAGAGGGTTTTCTATATTTTGCAGTGGAGTTCTGGTTTAGTGTCGCGACCACCACCACCACGCACGCAGTACATCATTATGAGTGGTTTCCCGACGCTGTCGGAACTAAGCGTGCCAAAACCACGACGTTGGGCTGTTGCCAACCTCACCTGCACAATGGCGATGTAGTCCATCTCCCACAGCCACTCGACACGGCCAATTGAATTCCTACTCCAACATAAGGATGAATCCGCAATGAGCTCGCCTTTCATTCCACCTTCGTATTGTACGGCCGAATTTCAATGTAGGCAATGATAATAACGCCAATATAGGCAGGCGTCCATGTTGATGAACACAAAGAAAGGTCTAAAGGGTTTAATTATTATTATTATCATTATTATTATTACCGACGGCGGTAGCTACGCTCGCTAACGCGCAGCGTGCTCTCTGCAGATTCGGTAGAAGTGGGCTTGAACCCTACCGTCGGCCGTCCTTGAAATCGTGTTCCATGGTGTCCAATTTTCAACGGTACCTTCTGACAGGCCACGGCCACTTCCTTCCACATCCTTGCCCAATTTCATTCAACTTCATTCATTTTATCTCCCACTAGCAGTAGCGCCCGGCTTCGCCCGGTGGATTTATTTGTTTTGAAGAACTGGAGCGCTCAACGATAAGGATCAGAATAAATGAAAGTAAATTTGAAAGCACCAACGCTTATTGCAGCTGATAACCTCAGTACACTAAACCAAACCCATCGCCCTTATACAGAGGCATACTACTGTCATAATGATAACTGTTTTAAGGGGCCTAAGAAATCTTTTTGCACTAATTACTCCCCGTGACTGCAATTTATAAGCAGCTCGCAATTCTGCACCAGAACATTGGTAGGGGGGACGTGATGCGGCCCGCATTACATGGCAACAATATACTTCGGTATTATTGAAGCCTTTCTGGAGCTCTTGTTGCTTCCGACTTACTGAACAAAATCATTCTTTAAGATTACCTGAGAGGTGTAGCCTAATGCTACATAGCCTAAACTATTCCTCTTGAATCAGGCTATCATATACAAAAAGAATTTTCGAATCCGACTGGTAGTTCCAGAGATTAGCGCGTTTAAACACATAAACACACAAACAAACACACAAACTCTTCAGCTTTATTATATTAGTATAGATTAATTCCTCTCATGAGGTTGGCGTCAGGAAGGACATCCGGCCGTAAAAACCATCCTCATCACATATCATCCCCGACCCCGAAGGTAGAAGGGTATCCAAGGTCTTGGGTGTATTTCGCTTTCCCGCCTTAATTGGCCCTTGTCCCATCATTCCTGATCCCTCATTCTTCAAAGGTTCAGACCTCTTGTTTATCTTTTCACTAGCAGAAGTACCCGTTCTTCGAACGGTGTTCGGTGTTAACACCAGACATTATCAATTGAGCTACAGTTGCAATGGTTAGCGGTTTGTCATTCCTTCATAAGTTTGTCAGAACGAAGTTAGTTTTCTGGGAATATCACACACACTGTTAATTTAAGGGCCTTAAAATGTGGTTTTCGGAGACCCTTTATAGACTAGCGAATTTTGTGTCTCACATTGAGAAGTGCAACATACTGTATGCTTTGGTCGTCCTTCTAGGATAATTTTTATCTTTCGCCTATTTTAGCATGTATTTTGAGAAGTTTTTCCCTATATCCACCCTTCTAGTGTATGAAAAGTACGGTGAAGAGTTTTATAAATGATTGGTGTATTGACTCATGTTACCATACCTAATTTTACGATGCACCAAGCATCCGAACACGATTTATAGGCGTACATAAAGATACACAGAAAGACAGACAGACAATTCTATTGTCTACAACATATCACCCAGATATCCAAATATGGGTATATCTACCACACAGTATCAAACAAAATCATCCCTACGATGAATCCGTATGTCGACAAAAAAAAAAAAAAAAGATTAGTTGAAATGTGCTCTCAAACTAAATTCACCTAACGTGTACTTCCTGACATGAAATAGAATTGAAAGCCTTGTAGATGAAACGCAATACACGTCACATAAAAACTGACCCTCTACGTTGTGCTAGGTGCCCATACACAGGAAGACCTCTTTCATAAATTATAAAAGCTTGTGGTGCATGCAAATTCAGGTTCTTTAGTCTCAAATGGCCCAAATTCCTAAAAGCCGCAAAAAATGCTGATTCAATTCAGGAATTTTTGAAAATAATGTTGCTGTTTGGAGATATAATAGACCTTCTGTACTATATGTCGCACGTGAAAATTGCATGAAAAAATTCTAGGTTACCCCTTGGCCCCCTAATTGCATTGATGAATTATACAGTCTACGTTGGTTCCGTGATAACCTTATAATTGCAAACTTTCACAGAAATGTAATAAATGGAGTAGCCTAATTATAATAATATCGTATGGCCTCCGGTGCCGGGTGCAAGCTTCGTAATGTGACACCCAGAGGGTAGCTTGCTTGTCGAAATTTCGTTGTTCCTTGAATCACTATGAAAGTCAAGGAGGGTAGATATCTAAGCTCCTTGAACACTATAACGCTTTCTATTAGAGAAATGAGGAACTTTGTGTTGGTGGAAACTCCTGAGATTAATTTTGCCATTATGAACACGGCCTACTGAATACAAATGGGTTCTTTTACATGCCAACATCTTATGACATACGAGTCATAGTTTTGCCGCCTTTCAAAAATCACTTACCACGGCCAGGAGTGAACCTGCAATCTTGGAATTAGTAGACCGACAGGCTAATCACTCACCCACCGTGGCAAGGTATAAATGGAGTGACATTGCTTCTTACAGAAATAGATGGAAAGTTGGATGCCACCCCTTGAGATAATGTTGTCATGGTTACCGATTTCCATTCCTTCATTAGTTTGTTAAATTAAATTAAATTAGTTTTCTGGGAATATTTCAGATAATGTTGGTTTTAGGGCCTTATAGTGTAGGTTTCGAGGACCCTTTAGGGCCCCCCAAGTTTTGTTTCTGGCACCGAGGGGCTTTGTCTCCTCGTTGTACGCCATAATATAATTCTAATAATAATAATATAATATAGGGATAGGAATATAATAGACCTGCCATACCACACCCGCAGGTGTAAATCGCGTGAAAAATTCTAGTGTAGCCCTTGACCCCCTTAAGCGCATTATATGTATTGATGAATTTTACAGCTTAATTTGGTTCCGTGATAACCTTCTAGCCGTTTGCAAACTTTCACACCAATGTAATTAATGGAATTGCATTGCGTCTTACAGCAATATATGGACCTCTGAGAATCTGTTGACATGGTTACCGGTTTGTATTCTTTCATTAGTTTATTAAATGAAATTAGTTTTCTGGGAATATCTCAAAAACGGTTGGTTTTAGGGCCTTAAAATGTGGATTTCGGGGACCCTTTAGGGCCCCCGAGGTTTGTCTCTCACATTGATGGGCTGAAAATTATCTTTGTCTCGTCCTTCTACTCCTATTTCAGCATGTATTGTAAGGGGGTAGGCCCCCTTTTATGAGAGGTACGGAGAAAGGTTACATCAATGATTAGTGTCGTGCCTCTGATGGATATCTGTACCAAATTTCACGTTGATACACCCAGCCGTTCTTGAGTTATAAGGGAGCAAAGTTGTCCACAGACAAGCAAACAAACCGACAGACAGACCAACAAATTATTTTCGCGCGCATCCATAATAAAACAGTCTGAAACGTGTAAATAACTCAAATTTCCGTAGAAATTGTGAAAAAAAACCTTTAATTTTTATATATGTAGAGATATACTGCACCCCTCAGTGTTGACCGTGTTTTATTGCTCAATTTTAGGTTTTACTCGCTAACCGTTGGAGATACACGAAAAGTGATAAGGACCTTTTGGATAGAAAATTAAATTTTAAAGCTCGTGTATGCATTAAAAGTTTGCTATTTCTTAGCGTTCTCTTTTTATTTGAAATGGAAATATGAAATTTTGAAACCGAAGGGTTTAGTGACGTCACATATGTGGGTTTTACTCGCTAACCGTTGGAGATACACGAAAAGTGATAAGTACCATTCGGATAGGAAATTCAATTTTGAAGCTCGTATGTGCCAGCAAAAGTTTGCTATTTCTTAGCGTTCTCTTTTTATTTGATATGGAAATATGAAATATTGAAACCAAAAGTGTGTAGTGACGTCACTAGAATGGTCGCCATTTTTTAATAGTGAAAATATCGAAATTAAAAGTATCCTATACGTAAACATGGTAAATCAGCTACATCCATGCAAAATTTTATTTAAGTCGGACCAGTGGTTCTTGCGTTATTGAGTAACACACAGACAGACACACACCATCTCATTTTTATTATATATTAGTATGATGATAATATCTCCTGCCTTTTGCACAAGGCCCTAAAGGAGGCAGGGTGTATTTAGCCCCACCACTTAAGCTGCACCCCGAATAGTGCTACACCATCAAGGGCTCATGGCTGGTGAGTTCGGGATTTGTCTGGTTTTTCCCCTTTTTCCAGTGCCTCTGGGGTGGACCCTCTCCTCTTTCCCCTTTCTTATCTGCCATTCATGGCTCTCCTTCTTTACAAGTCCCTCAATTCTCATTGAGGTTTGAGGGCATTTCCTTCTCTCCTTTCTTTTATTTCCCGTATACCTCATTTGTTTTCAATTTGTTCTTTTAGAATGTAAGTCTGTAGTTAGTTTTTGTTATTCACTATCACCCAAACCATTAGGGGACGATAACCTAGATGTTATGCCTTTTAAAACAAAAAAAATATCAGCACATCTTTTTTATGTTTGTTGCTGTCACCCTAACTGTAAGTCTGATCAGCAAAGAATTGATTTCCTGCTTTAGATTCTAATGTTTGTGTGTACTTAACTCTTCACGGAATATCAATTTGGTGTATTTTACTTCAATGAAAATGGATACAGGTATAAACTGCTGCAGAACATTCTTCAAGGAAAGATTCCTGGTAAAGGAGGACGGGGAAGAAGAAGAACATCTTGGCTTGGAAACATAAGAACATGGACTTCACACACGAGTGAAGAACTATTCAGAACATCCAAAACTGACATAACTATTATGGTCACCAACATCCGGAACGGATAGGCACAACAAGAAGACTTCAATGTTATCGATATAACGTCGGACACCTAGATGTTATCGTCCTAAACTTCCTTTACTCCATGGACACGCCAACACTTGGTAATGAAAGCTAGCAACATTGTAAAGAATAACTTCAAGCAATAAAACTCGTACAGTATGTTGGAGAGAATATTCTCATTTTTATTTGACCCATACGGCAGTCGATGACCCCTGTCTCTATAGAATGGTTTCCTAGCTGTTAGGTTCCAAACATAAAGAAGTGACAGGGAGTATCACATGACCTGACCTCGACTTTCAAGAATGGTAAAACTCTTCGCGCTATAATGGGAAACACGATCCCTTCATCTCCCTCTACAAAGGCAATGCGCGTGTAAGGGAATACAATCCCCCTAGCAAAGCACAGATTCCAGCAGATAACATTCGTGGTGTCAGCAATTTTCGTCCAATTGTCAGACATCTCTTTGATGTATCTTATTCTACAAAATGTTACGTTTGCTCTTAACGTTATACATTTCAAAGCTATAAATGAATATTAAATAAATAGATACAGTAGATAATGGATTAGGATTAGTTTCGTATATTTTAGTAATTTATTATTAGAGTGTTAAGTCTATAAATTAATACACGCAATATTGTAGCCTATAAATGGTTGGTTGGTTCCTCAGTTTAGAGGCTGCGACAACGCGGTCATGTAGCCCCGTGTTCCTTGGGTGTGTGTAGAATGTGTCTGATAACCTGTGTTAATTGTGATGGCTGTATTAGTGTGTGTTATCTGTTTTAATTCAAGTAAGGACTGCAGACTATAATTTCAAGTAGTTCCTACTTTTGCTACCAAATGCTACCGTCCACGACACCTAGCTTGAAGACTCGGCTACTAGATGGCATGGCAGTCAGCACCTGGCGGCCAACGTTGGAACTAATAGAACGTTATCAATTCTAACCTACAAATTTTTGCTTCACACAAGTGTAGTTAGTGGAAGGTTCTTTTTCATGCCATAAATCTATGACATGGGACCGCCGCCTTTACTTCCCCTCCGAAGGAAGGCATAATGAGGGATTTTAACGCTCTTATAAAAACGATGACTTCGGCCGGGTTTGAACCCGTGACCTTAGTCATAGAAGCTCAACATGCTACCAACTACGCCACCGAAGCCTCAAATGTATATATGAACAAATAAATTAATACATAATTACATTAAAAAGTTGTTATTTAAAAAGAGATAGACAGATAATTGAATAAATGAACGAATTATATGGTCTATATCAGTGGTTCTGAACCCGTAGAAGTCTGCGGACCACTCAGCGTGAAACTGAATCATGTACGGACCACCCCTCCTCCCCCCCCCCCCCTCCCCCAAATACACCTTATGAGTTGCAACTCAATAACACTTATTTTGAAGATATTTCAATTCAAATCATGATAGTCATCGCCGCGTATACTTTCGGATGATTCTCGTTCAACGCACATCGGTTTTGAAATCCCCATTTATTGGCCACTTTTTATACGTGCTGGCGGACCCTTTTCTCCCGCGGAGAACCACTGGTCTATATGAATAAATAAATGAAAGAATGAATAAACAAATGAACAGATGGATAGACAGATTGGTGAATGAATAATTGCATGGTTGAATAAATACATTTAGAAACAAGTAGTTCCGAGAAGAACCATGCAGCCTATTTTCATATATCCTACTTATGTTAATTGCCTCTATCTGCATACAAAATTTCAGTTTGATTGCTGTAATAGATTCGTAGATATTGAGAACCGACTAAATATTTCGGATGGTTGCCATGTTGGATTTTATATATGTAGGTCCTAGAGTTATGTACTGTTACATGAAGATTATTGTGTACGTGTAGCATTCAAACTTCAATCGCATGATTAGGACACAAGAAGTAACAAGGAGATTTTAAAATTTCGCACAGCTGCCATCTTGTGGTTATGGAAAGAATTGAAATAAATTAGATGCCAGTAGATTAACATTCTTATAAGGATTTACTGTACCAAGTTTCAGTGCACTCGAATGGTTAAATTGCGAGAAACGTCCATGTGAATATTTATACTTCGCTTCGCCGTCATGTTGGATTTGTGATCACCAGGTTATTGAACGTCCCATAGCCTCTATACACATACAAAATTTCAGTTTGATTGCTGTAGTAGATTAATAGATATTGAGAACCGTCCAATTATTTCGGATGGTCGCCATGTTGGATTTCAATATATGTAGGACAAAGAGTCATGTACCATAAATGGAAAATTATTGCGTAGGTTCATTATTCAAACTTTCACATCGATCGCATGATTACGACACAAGAAATAAAAAACTTAATTTTAAAATTCTTAAAGCCGCCATCTTGAGGCTATGTAAACAATCGAACTAAATTAGATACCAGTGTATTACAATGTGTATAAACATTTCCCGTACCACATTTCATTGCGTTTGGAACATTAAATCGTGAGAAAGGTCTATCTAAAATTTTCAAATTTGCTTGGCCGCCATGATCGTTTTGTAGTTAACCAGTTTTTGAAAGTCTTATAGGTGAACTTCCAGTAGTGCCCTTTATCTCTGTACAAAATTTCAGGTTGATACCGCTAACAGTTTCAGAGATATAGAATGCCGGTGAAATATTTCGCACAGCTGCCATCTTGTGGTTATGTAAACAATTGAACGAAGTTAGATGTCGGTGCATTACAATGTGTATAAACATATGCATATACTGTACCATGTTTTATAGCGTTTGCTTGGTTAAATCGCGAGAAACCTCTATTTAAAAGTCGCGAATTCGCGTGGCCGCCATGTTGGTTTTGTTGTTACCAGATTTTCAAAAGTCTCATAGGTGAACTTATAGTAGTTCCCTTTATCACCGTAAAAAATCCAGGGTGATATCGGTAATAGTTTCAGAGATATTGAGTGCTGGTGAAATAATTCGCACAGCCGCCATGTTGGATTGGCGAGACGTAACAACATTTGAAGGGCACGGGCGGAGTCGTTCGGAATAGTGCTATGAACTTACCGAGTTTCATTGAAATCGCTCCAGCCGTTTAGAAGTTATTAGGGGGACACACACAAACTCCTCACAAACATAATTAAATACAATAATAAAATACACACACTCGCGCACACACACACGGACAAAAGGTGATCTCATAAACCCTTTTTTTTTTTCAAAATTGAAAATAGGCTAAAAATATAATTTAAATATATATTTTCGTTTACGGCCTTTAAAGACCACGTTAGGCAACAATTACACATTATAGGAAGCCTTCTTCGCCGCCCAAAATCTTCGTATTCTTTCTCTGGCAGCGTGTCTTCGTTCTTTTGTCCAACCCCTCTTCATTTTTGGTTCGTTGTTAATTAAATAAATAAAGAAGTAATTAAAAATAATTTTAAAATAATAAATAAATCATTAATATGTAAATAAACTGGATGGTAACTTTGAGTCGGTCGACACGAATGTATGCCCAATTAAATTGGGATAATGTGATACCACCTGAATATAATATTCATTGGAATCTGTGCTATTTGCCAGTAAGGGGACAAGTAATTAGTTCATCAAGACACATATTCATTTCTATAAAGTAACTCATTATTGGCAGTTTGTGTACCTTTCTATTACGGTAAATCATGGTCAATACACCATGAAAACTAAAGTTTCTATTATGAAATGACTTGGATGTCCGCCTGCAAAGAAATAATATCCAACTGTAGTCACCAGGACAAAATTTCAGCCACAAGAACGTTTTACGGCTAGTGTGATTGACGGGTCGTTCGCTTTTATTGCACATTCCTCAGTATATTTCTTATTATGGCTCCTCTAAACAGCATCGTTATAGGACTATCCATTAACGGTGTCAAGCAGCGTTTGTGAATGATATTGGAGATAGCAGCTGGCTCGTAAATAGATAACTGCACAAGTTCACCATATAGGCTACAGTATATTGAAATATATAGTGTAGTGTAGACGCCAAACAAAGAACATCGAGGGACACGGTGCTGAGTCCTAAATATTTTTAGCTTACTTTTCACATTTTGCAAAAAAAAATGAGGAAATAGTACACTTATGAGATCGATCTGGGCAAATGTGTGTCTGTCTGTCTGTCCTTCTGTCTGTCTGTCTGTCTGGTGGCTGGCTGGCTGTTTGGGTGATGCCGAGCTCCGCTAATGAGTTCTTTCCGCGGGGGTCAATTAGGAAAATCCTAACAGGGGAAGTTCTCTGAGGCGTGTTTCACTGCTCCCCACTCCAAACTGGACATAAAGGTAAATATGTCGGAATGCGCTGATCTTCACTATCTACTCTTGTTATCTCAAACACGTATTTTATACCACTCATTAGAAATGTTAGTTGTTATTCAAGTGCAATAATTATCTTTGTGTTCCAGAGTGAGTGAGTTAGTTAGTTAGTTAGTTATTGAGGTTTCAAAGGGCAGAACTACGAGGTCATACTATACAGATCAATATGCACATTTTAATGTGTATGTACCGGGTGAGTTAGCCGTGGTGGTTACGGCATGACTGATGGCAGTCGCTCACATCCGGGAGGCGAGGAGGTTCGAATCCCCCCGCCGGCAACCTTGAAGATGGTCTTCTGTGGTTTCCCATCTTCCTTCCAGGCAAATGCCGGGGTTGTTCCCTAACTATAGGCCACAGCCGCTACCTTCCAACTCCTCGTCCTTACATTCCAACTTCCCTCCTTCCCTCCCCAACGGTACTTGTAGCTCACCCATTGGGTGTCCGTCTCGAAGCAGCTACAAAACTGGCGAGCCGAACATGTCCTCGGACACTCCCGGCACTAAAAGCCATACGCTAAAAAAAAAATGTGTATGTTGTAGCTTCGTAAAAATGTTCATACGAAAATTATGACCTGCACTATGAGCATTAAAACGATATCGTGGGAACCAAATGCTTCTGCTACAAAACAAGGTGCAAAATTGCAGACAAAAGCTTTACTTCCACTGACAGTTCGTGGAGTTAACGTTAAAACTTTGACGGTTTGAAAATAATTCATCTTCTTAGTATTTTCATTCAATCAAGATGAATTACTGGTATAAGACAAGTAGTTCCGTGAAGAGCTATAGAGCCTATTTTCATATATCCCACTAATGTTAATTGCCTCTATCAACATACTAAATTTCAGTTTGATTGCTGTAATAGGTTCGTAGATATTGAGAACCATCTAAATATTTCGGATGGTCGCCATGTTGGACTTTTATATATGTAGGGCTTAGAGTTATGTACTGTTACATGAAGATTATTGCGCACGTGTAGTACTCAAACTTCAATCACATGATTATGACACAAGAAGTAAAAAAGAGATTTTAAAATTTTGCACAGCTGCCATCTTGTTGTATGGAAACTATTGAAATAAATTAGAAGCCAGTGGATTAACATTTGTATAAGGATTTACTGTACCAAGTTTCACTGCACTTGGATGCTTAAATTGCGAGAAACGACCATGGGAATATTTATACTTCGCGTCGCCACCATGTTGGATCTGTGATCACCAGGTTATTGTAAGTCCTATAGGTGAACTTAAGTTCATAACCCCTATGAACGTAAAAAATTCAGTTTGATTGCTTTTGTAGATTCTAAATATTCCGGATGGTCGCCATGTTGGATTGTTATATGTATAGGCCCTAGAGTCATGTACCTTTAATGGAAAATTATAGCGAAGGTTGATTATTCAAACTTTTACTTCGATCGCTTGATTACGACACAAGAAATAAAAACTTAATTTAAAAATTCGCACAGCCGCCATCTTGAGTTTATGTGAACAATTGAACTAAATTACATACCAGTGCATTACAGTGTGAATAAACATTTGCAGTACCAAGTTTCATTGCGTTTGGATCATTAAATCGCGAGAAAAGTCTATTTAAAACTTTCAACTTCGCTTGGCCGCCATGTTCGTTTTGTAGTTAACCGTTTTTTTTTAGTCTCATAGATGAACTTCCAGTAGTGCCCTTTATCTCCGTGCAAAATTTCAGGGTGATACCGTTAATAGTTTCAGAGATATATAATGCCGGTGAAATAATTCGCACAGCCGCCATATTGAGGTTATGTACACAATTGAACGAAGTTAGATGTCGGTGCATTACAATGTATATAGACATATACTGTATGTATTGTGTTTGGATGGTTAAATAGCGAGAAACGTCTATTTAAAAGTCTCAGTTTCGCTTGGCCGCCATGTTGGTTTTGTAGTTACCAGGTTCTCAAAGGTCACATAAGTTAACTTCTAGTAGTTCTCTTTATTACCATACAAAATTCCAGGGTGATATCTGTAATAGTTTCGGAGTTATTGAATGCTGGTGAAATTTTTCGCACAGCCGCCATGTTGGATTGGTGAAACGTAACATAATTTGAAGGGCACGGTCGGGGTCGCCCGGAATAGTGCTATGAACGTACCGCGTTTTATTGAAATCGCTAAAGCGGTTTAAATTTTATTAGGGGGACACACACACACGAATCACACACACACACGCACACGCACACGCACACGGACTAAAGGTGATCTCATAAGCCTATTCTTTCAAAATTGAAAATATGCTAAAAAAATTGAGGGACTTCGAAGGAAGGAGAGCCGTGAATGGCAGATAGGAAAGGGAAAGAGGGGAGGGCCATCCCCAAAATCAGAGGGAAATGGGGGACAAAAAGGACCCAGCTCAGGAATCCCTCGAGGTCGCCAAATCCCGAGCTCACCAGCCGTGAGCCCTTGAGGGTGTAGCATTAATCCAGGTTGCACCAGAAGTGGTGGGGCTAAACACACCCTGCCTCTTTGCGGGCCTTGTGCAGAAGGCAGGAGATAACATGAAAAGAAAAAGAAGGCTGACCCCTCAAAGGATGAGGGTATCAGGCAAGATGAGACAAGAACATCGTAGCAACATCCGAACTGACATGTATGTTTCTTCGGAAAATTTTAAGGTGAGACCACATCAATGCGATACAGACTGCCGTATCCATTAAGGTTGAATTGTAGTCATATTACGTCCAATAATATTAAACCACACTGAAGTTGATCGTGAGAAAACTGGATGATTTCTCAAGAATCGAAGAATTATTTTAGTAAATTCTTTTTGTGAGCTTTCTTTTTATTTAAATTTCTAATAGTGTTTTGTGAGGATATCAATTTTCTCTTTTATCTTTGTAAACTTAGTTGTGAGGTGACGAAGGTGTCATTGAACACCGAAACATGTACGTTTAAGCAGTGATTAAACCACATTCTTTAGTGTTTGACAAGGCCGTTTTGAATAAGACAGTATAACCTTGAGAACCATCGCGGTAAAACAAACATAGAAAGCCATCTGTGGACGAAAGTTGTTACCAACGGTACAAGGACGAGATTCCGCTAACCAAGCCGGTAGAAACGCCGAGGAGGGAATTTGCGTTTGTTCGAATGAGCGATCCCGTAAAAACAACGGGCTTGGCGATCTTCAAAAGAATTGAGGCCCTTACTACGAACTACGGGCTTGGTAGGGAGAGTGTTAAAATAAAATCTGTGTAGTTCTTTAACAATCGATAAGAACAAGAATGCCCAGTTTAGAACACTCACGTCAGGTTTCATAAGGTGGCAGTAGCGCCGAGCACAGAAAAAAGAGTGTGTGGCCCATTACCGCTCGGTGTCTAATACAGGAGTGGCCCAATTATGACGGCACACACCACACTGGGATATAAAATGTAAATTTCAACTTAAATGCTACCTACGGCACCTGTGGTAAAGTAGGCGACAATTCTTAACTCTTTAATTAGGCATAGTGTACTCTGAGGAAGTGTGCCTATACCATGCATTGTCTTCGAATTTCCGGAACACTTTTAGGCTCATTATAGACCTATTAGGGCCTACACAGTACATTTCGAAAATATGTAATTCTCCCAAATAATAATAATATAGCCTAAGGTGCTTTCAAAAAGTAACGAGCCGGTGGCTGGAATTCGCAAACCGGTGACGACATCGGCTAATCGTGGCGTGTGTAACGAGGTGTGGTTCCGATCAGAGCGTGGAAGGTCACAGCCCGTCGCTAGAGGGCACGCGTGCACGTCACGTGACTATACAAAGCGAGCAGCAGCATTCATCAATCGTCCAACGCTGCTAGTCGCATTGCAAACAGTGACATGGAGGCGTCAAACGAAGAGCAAAGAGGTGTTGTTCGGTTTCTGACAGCGGAAGGAGTAGGGGGAACGGACATTCATCGCCGAATGTCACAAGTGTACGGCGAACACTGCATGTCCCTTGCAAGGGTCAAGGCATGGCACAAGTGCTTCAGGGAAGAACGGGTGACGATAGCAGATGATGCCCGGTGTGGGACACCCCCCTGCATTACCGATGACAACGTCCAGCTGGTTGATGCACTCATTACCCAGGACCGCCGAGTGGAGAAGTATAAATTCTGTCCTAAAACTTCCCCATACGGGAGAACGAAACGCATCAGGCGAAAGCCTGGCCAAAATAACTACTGTGGTCAAGAAAATTAGACTGAAACGGTGCGGGGGTATTGAGCATGAAATACATGACTAGAAAACCAATATAGGGAGCAATGCATTAACAATTTTTATTCCTAATAATAAATTTATAATAAACAAAGAAATTGCACTTAAGTGCTTATTACAGAAATTAACAATTATAAATGTAGCAAAGTGTGAGGGCCTGATTACAGAACCCAGGTTATAGAAAGGTCCATGAAAAGCTTGCTTGATTGGAGAAAAGTTGAGCTTAATATATAAAAATGCAGTTTATAAAAAAGAGAACCAAAAAAATAATTAAGAGTGTAATAAGTGGTATGATATAAGCTCTTTATAAAATTAAACTTATCTTTGAAGAGAGTTGAAGAGAGTTGAAGAGAGTTGAAGAGCCAGCTCCTTAAAAAGTTCCAGCTAGCACACGTTGATTTAAAAGTCTTCACGGTTTTCCTGGAAGGAGGCGTACATGGCCTAGAGTTATGTGCACCATCGAAAAAATGTCAACTTTCTTTTCTTGCGCAGGAATGACATTTATAGTTTCCAAGAGCTGATCCAGAGATATTTTGAAGGACGATTCCAAGTATCCCCTCTAAGGTGAAGTTGAAGAGTACAGCGGCTGGCAATTATTCTTGCCATCTTGAGCAATACGTCATGGTGCAGATCTTGTGACGTAACTGCTCGCTAGCGTAGAAATCAGCGATGGTGTCATGAGATGTAGCGGTGACCAGCGGATTGAAGTGATCAGCAGCGGTGAATCAGAAGTATTGAAGTGGCGGTTGATCCGAAGTGATGAAGAACGCCAGCAAGCGGCGTCTTAAATAGGGACCATAGAACTCTCTCGAAGTTTGGAGATCGCCCGACCAGACAAAGACCTGCCATTGGTCGAACGAAAGTCAGGGTGACGTCAGTCGACACTACTCAGCAGACAGTGGATCAACCAGAAGATGTCTTGTATGTCATGAGTGAGGACGCCTGAGATAGCGAGACTGAAACACTCGAGGTGAGAACTATAATATCTATGAATAAGTGATTGATAACAAGATTATGCATATGGTTTAAGCAATTAACAATTGTAAATAAATAAGTACCATTCGGGGATCTCAGTAACAATAAATAAAATTTGACCGACAAATGGGCCAAGCTAAACATTGAAAGTATCACAAAAGTGATCACCGAGTGACAGTGAACGCCATAGCCGCCGTGGTCGGATTGAGCGTCGGAAGTGTGCACACCATCATGAAGGAACGACTGCACTTGCGCAATGTGTGTGTGCCTAATGGGTGCCCCACCGTCTTCAACCACACCAGGAAGCATGCCGAATGGCCCACAGTCTTGGCCATCTGCAGCGCTATGCGAGGGAAGGGAATGGGTTCGTGGCACGAGTGGTGGCTGGAGATGAGTCATGGTGTCATCACTTCGAACCAGAATCCAAACGACAAAGCCTCCAGTGGAAGCATCCAGGGTCACCACCACCCAAGAAAGGCAAGGCCATCCACACGAGTGCAGGAAAGGTATCCTCCGGCTCGTTACTTTTTGAACGCACCTTATAATAGTCTAATAATAATAATTAAGACTCATCAAATATTCTAGGTATTTGCAGTGTCTTTTGCGGGGATTACACTAGGTGCAGCAAGTCAGGCTCATAAACATTCTCTATTTTAAATCTGAGTTTTTCTTATATATATTTAAATGTAGCTAGTAGGCTAGACTAATCGCCATCACAGTAGCACAGGTTATCACGTAAATGCCACACACACATTACATGGGGCTATATGACCATGATGTCGCAGTGCCTAAAATAGGCAACAACAACAACAACAGTAGACAAATAGCATGGTGGTTCATCCTCCAGAATAACCGACAGCGGTGGCTACGCTGGCTAAAGCGCAGCGTTAGGTCATGGGGCCACGCTCGTTGCTGACTTGGTGTAGCCTACACGTGGGTTCGAGCCCCACCGTCGGCCGTCCTTGAAATGGTTTTCCGTGATTTCCCCCTTTTTCAACACCAGGCAAATGCTGGGACGGTACCTTCTGACAGGCCACGGCCGCTTCCTTCCACAACCGTACCCAGTTTCATTCATCTTCATCCATTCATCACGACGCGCAGGTCGCTCACGGGCGTCGACTAGAAAGACCTGCATCAGCCTCTCAGGAGGCCACACGACAAAAGAAATCCTCTGGAATAAAAACTCTGCTTTATTGAAGTGTGATAAAAATTCCCAGTTCTGCTATACTTCTGAGAATGTTGAGTTTTAGGTTTTTGGTAAAAAAAACGCAGTACAATTTTGAAAAGTTGATAAATGCCAATCGCATCATACAAAATCTTCTTATATTGGCCTATTCCTGCTATACCAAATCTTCAAAATAATCCAAAATTAAAGGAAATGCCTGACAATGTTTAGAGATTTTGACTACTGTCAGGTTAAAAAATGCTCACTAGTGTACGAAACGCCATCAGAAAGTGTATATCAGTGAACTTTTCTGTCATATCATGCATATACTCTGATTTACAAAAGATGCTCGGTGAAAGCTGTCATCCGCTTGTTGGGTGAGGTGAGGAGTGGAGATGAGAGGGGTAACAGTCTCCATAGCAACAGCAAGCAATGTTGCAATGTACGCCGACACAGCAGTAGGCACATGTTTTGACTCAGTGTGTCTTCACTCGTCATCAGACCGCTAGGAAGGGGGGCTAACTTCCCCAGTATTTGTGTCTTCCCGCAACCCTCTTGGAATGTTATGAGTCATGATCTGCCTCAGTGGCAACGCAGCATTTCCCCACGTGCTAGCTTTGACAGCTGTCAGCGATCATTATGGGTAATTCAGAGTATAGAAAATATTACATAGTATTAAAACGCAGTAATTTTTCTAGGTTTGTGGCGTGTTTTGTGTGGGGTTTTACCTAGGACACCAAGCTGGCTCATCGGAGGGCTCTTGGTGTCCCCGCCCGGACCCCCACAGGAGTAGCGAACTACGCGCTTTGTCCCTTTTAATGAAGTGCACCTGCGTCTATTTACTGCAAGTACAAAAAGATCAAACAGCCATAACCTCCCTATGAAGCCTTCCAACACGATGGTATATTGGCTTTCACGGCCAGTGAAATGAAACTTAGCAATATTTCTAGGTTTGTGCCGTGTTTTGTGTGGGGTTTCGCCTAGGACACCAAACTGGCTCATCAGCGGGCTCTTGATGTCCCCACCCGGACCCCCGGTGACCTAGGCGAAACCCCACACAAAACACGACACAAACCTAGAAAAAAATGCTGAGTTTTAATTCACTGGCCGTGAAAGCCAATATACCATCTTTTTGGAAGCCTTCATAGGGAAGTTATGGCTGTTTGAGCTTTTAGTTCTCGCAGTAAAGATGCGCAGGTGCGCTTCATAAAAAGGGAGGTAGCGCGCAGTTCGCTACTCTTGTGGGTGTCCGGGCGGTGACACCAAGAGCCCGCTGATGAGCCAGCTTTGTGTCCTAGACGAATCCCCACACAAAACACGGCGCAAACCTAGAAATGCTGAGTTTTAATTCACTGGCCGTGAAAGCCAATATACCATTACATATTATCCTCAACAATATATTGTAGTTAATTCATTTTGGGGGATTGGGACATCATTGTCATCACCCAAATGTAGTTGGGTGACCTGTAACATTGTGATGGCTGTATTAATGTGTGTATTTGTAAATTAGGGTAGGAATTGGAAGGAGTTAGGAAACATCACGGCATTTGCCTTGAGTAGAAATGGGAAGCAAAATGAAACCACTTCCATTGTCAGTTAGCAATTGACCCTGTCTCTTCTCAGATTTTCCTCACGAGGCTAAGTATACCCCGTTCCAACCCTCTGACCAGAACTTCATTTCATGCCAGAGGTGGGAATCAATGCCAAGAACTTCGGAACTGTAGTCTTGATAGATACCAACGTGTCAATGCGACATTCTTCAATAACACAATTGCAGTGTATCCAAGATCTATCCATGTTTAGGACAGTTCTTCTTATACACCCAAGTGAATTTTGCATGAGTTAAGAATTTATAAGCTTACCATGGGGCGGAAGCTACTGTGGGGTGGGAATACGCAATGGGATGAACACTTGCGCCCGTTCCGAAGTACTGCAAGTAGCCCAGTATTGATTTACACGTACAGTCGCTATCAAAAGTACACCCGTGATTACCTTCATTGTTATTTTTAGGGATGATCATCTGCCCATAAAGATAAGGATGACAAAGAGACGGGGTACTACCACTACTACACTTTTAGTACTAACTATTCACTACCTTTTAACTATACAGCACAAGAGAAAAGGGTAAGGAATAAAAGGAATAAGGGGAATAACATACAGGCAATGAAAATCCCTTAATCCAACGGGGCTTGGAAAGAAGTAGAGCCATGAAAGGCAGCTAACAAGCCAACTTCATGGTGACGGTGTATTTTGAAAAAGAAATTCTACCAACATGTTTCTAATGTCAAAATAAATGCTTACACAAATTGGTTGGTTGGGTCCTCAGTTTAGGGGCTGCGACAACGTGGTCATGTAGCCCCGTGTACTTTGGGTGTGTGTAGTATCTGTCTGATAACTGGTGTTAATTGGCTGTATTAGTGTGTGTTATCTGTTTTTAATGCAAGTAAGGACTGCAGACATTGAATGTTCAAGTATTTCCTACTTTTACTACCAACGCAAATGTCAACGACCAACTAGTTCTGAACTTTGTTACTAGATGCTACGGCAGTCAGCTCCTGACGACGAACGTTGGTCAAATTTAACCTATAATTTTATTTAGCTTCACACATGGGACCGCCGGCTTTACTTCCCCTCCGAAGGAAGGCATACTGAGGGATACAAATTATTATAACGGGAGTGCGATTAGTTAGTGAGTTGTTCCTTAATTACTTAGATGGTTATTGTTGTTTAAAAGGCGGAACAGTGAGGTCATCTTCCCCTCTCCGTAAGTTGATTGTACAATTAATGGGTGAGGGGATGAGGTAATGTTCGATTTTAAGTGTGGGGAACTCAATATTTCTTACATGAATTGAATCGGTGATGATGATGATGATGATGATAATAATAATAATTATAATTGTTATTTTAAGGAGCCTAACATCTAGGTTATCGCTATTCCGTCCCTTAAAACAAGAATGACGAAGTAACTAACTAACAGTAATAATATTATTAATACGTTGTGTATGATTAGACTTGCACGCTATACCGTGGGGTAGGCTAAATGTAATTGAAATATACTACCGGACCCGTGCAAGAACTCTCGGGTGTGTATAAACCACCCGCCTGGCTTTACTGCTATGCGGGCTTCTATAAATATGTTTATGTTCGACCCTGACTATTATATGTCTGAAAACTGTATCATAATGATGGTCATTATAACACTATTTTTCATTATGAAACAGTTTCTCCCACCAATCACAGCTCAAGAAACAGTTGTTTGACCAATTAGATCAGGATACCTTCGCGCATGCGCTCAAAATCCAACATGTCTATATAAATTACCGAAAGTGCACCGTCCATATGTTTGCGTAAATAAACTGGTGAATATGAGACAAGAAATAGCACTGTACCTTAATGTACCCAAAACCAATTTATACATAGCGCGTTGATTTCAAACTACTACGGTGACAGTTTTACTGAATACTGGTTCACGATCTGCACATATGGCATTGAAGCACACAGAGCGCATGCGTCGGTCGGCCAGAGAGCTTGGAACACAGAGATATGCTAACTAGCGCACCACCCAATCACAAAATTCCAGTTACTGAAAAGATATTTATGAATATTTATGTTAAAACATATAATAAAGTTATAATTATCGTCGAACATAAACAGTCGTATGCAACTCGCCTATAATGGTAATTAAGACACTCGTATGGAAATTATAAAACTCGCATACGCTCGTTTTATATAGATACTCGTGTCTTAATTATAACCATTATAGGCTTGTTGCATAATGTACTATTGTTTGTTTTACACAAATTGTCGATATTCATGAAATCAGAGAGCAATTACGTATCACTGCTGCTGGTTGCACAATGGGTTGTGTGCGCCCCAAGTGTACAGACTACCCGCCCAGCCCTAGTGCTATGTGGCTGTACGCGGCACAGTTCTGCCAGGGGATATCGCCTTGTTTTTGTTTAAAAGCACTTTATAAACAAATAAATACAATTCCGTTGACTTTTCAAGAAATGCAAGATTTTTCCAGTACTATTGAGACAATTTGGAAGATTTTGCTACAAACCACACCTTCTAACTCCCTCTGGTTTGGAGCTTGAGTTTTGTGAATCATATACTTTAGCGAATTAGATATATAGATAATAATAATAATAATAATAATAATAATAATAATAATAATAATTCCAGAATAACAAAAATGATATTCAAATACCTTTGGGAGAATAGGTCAACGACTTGCGGGATTCAAGAGGTAAAGAAAGATTTAGAAAAAAATAACATAAGAGAAGAATACGCTGTACGCCGGCCTCTCACCGCTGGGTCCGTGGTTCAAATCCCGGTCACTCCATGTGAGATCTGTGCTGGACAAAACGGAGGCAGACAGGTTTATCTCCGGGTACTCCGGTTTTCCCTGTCAAAATTTCATTCCAGCAACACTCTCCACTATCATTTCATTTCATCTGTCATTCATTTAATCATTGCCCCAGAGGAGTGCGTCAGGCCTCGGCAGCCGGCACAGTTCATATCATCGCCGCTCGATGGGGGCTTCATTCATTCCATTCCTGACCTAGTCGAAGACTGGAAGCAGGCTGTGGATTTTCAAGAATACTCTGTGGACAGAGATAAGGTGTTAAGTATGGAAGGATTGCAGGGAAGAGGGGAAATGAAACCTGGGGCGAAGTGGTCTGACAGAAAGAAGTAACGTAGGAAAAGAATGAAGAAACATTGGGAAGAACGGAAGAGAAAATAACAAAGAGTGAATAATTGAAATTTGCAAGTGGTTCATAGTAGACGTCATCGGAAAGAAGAATGAAAATAAAATCCACAGCCTGGTTCCAGTCGACCGACCGGGTTAGGAATGGAATGAATGAAGCTCCCATCTAGCGGCGAGGACATGAACCGTGCCGGGCCGAAGCCTGTCGCACTCCCCTGGGGAAATGATTAAATGAATGACAGATGAAATGATACTGGAAAGTGTTGCTGGAATGAAATTGTGACAGGGAAAACCGGAGTACCCGGAGAAAAACCTGTCTGCCTCCGCTATGTCCAGCAAAAATCTCACATGGAGTGACCGGGATTTGAACCACGGACCCAGTAATGAGAGGCCGGCGTGCTGCCGCAGACGCCGCGGATGCTCTGGAAAGAAGACTAATAATAATAATTCTAATAATTTCGTAACACCACGCCACAGTTGTTACTTAATGAAGTTCCCACTACTAGTTTCGGTACCATGCGCGAGCTTCTTCAGGCCGACAGTTATGATTTTGGTCCACGATGCGCTGGCTTTTACTCACATCGGACGTGATGCCACGTCACGGTCTCTCTCCTTAGCCCTGTCCGGTGGCCGAAGTTAAAATCCCATGGCCCAGCTGGGATTTGAACCTGTGTATTCTCGAACCAAAATCCAGTGCTCTTTCCAAGTTATTCATGAAGCATAATGACTATGTTGGCGCTGTGATTTTGCTTGTACTAATTCCTCTCTCGCTCAGCTGTTCGTAAGTAGTTCTTGGTCACAGTTTACGAGTCCCCGTCTTCTGAGTGTGCCTTTGCGGGCTTGACTTTGTAGCTGAAGAGCTCCCAGACAGTCGTTTACTTGACTTCCCCAAGAGAAACGACCCAGTCGAATGATATACATTGACCAGGTTTTTCTCTCAGAATTGATCAAATCAGGAAGCTTCAAATGCAGTCCAATTTGAAGCATTGAGCAGCGTGGAACGTCCTTCCCCCACCAGCCTGTTGTAATACCAGCGAGCGTGAGAGCTTCGGCTTGTTTACGAGTTGTTTTACGATGGCTCTACTTCATAACGCAGGGACCGGTAGGTGATTGCTCGGGCTCTCTAAACCTGGACCAATCGCAGTGGCATTCATTAAAGTCCTCGCTCAAATGGGCTAGAAGTTACTACCCACCTTCTGGTCTTCGTTGTAACGCTGTCATGTCTGCCTGCCAGGATAAGAATATGCTTCTTCCACATCAGAACTGCTTGACACCGGTCGAACGGGACATCTTTTTGGTCGATCGTAATCTTTCCTATATAACACTCATGCGCAAAGTACGGCCCGTGGGCCAAATTTGGCCCTTGAGTTAGTCTAATCTGGCTCGAGACGTGCTTTCGAATATACTATCTACAATTACACATAGGTCATAGTTTATGTTCTGTATACCTAGAAGTAAAAAACTGTTTCAATATCCTTGTGTTTATGCGTTTTGTGTTCAGAGTTCAGCTAGAACTGATTGAGTTACAATCTAACAATGATGATGATGATGATGATGATGATGATGATAATTGTTGTTTTAAGGGGCCTAACATCTAGGTTATCGGCCCATAATGGTTTGGATGATCGTGAAGCTGATAATGAAATGTAAACTATAACTAAAAACTAACTACCAACTTATATACTACAAGAAGAAATGGAAAACAAAAGGAGAATAAGGCAAATAAAGGACAGGAAGAAAAGAAATGCCCTCAACCCTCGAAGAATGCGGATTGAGGGACTTGGAAGGAAGGAGAGTCATGAAAGGCAGATAGGAAAGTGAAAGAGGAGAGGGTCCGCCCCAAAGGGAAGGGAAGAAAGGGGGAATCCGGACCCAGCTCAGGAATCCCTCGGGGTCACCAACTCCCGAACTCACCAGCCTTGAGCCCCTGAGGGTGTAGCAATATCCAGGGTGCACCAGAAGTGGTGGGACTACATACACCCTACCTCCCTGAGGGCCTTGAGCAGAAGGCAGGAGATAACATGAAAAGAAAAAGAAGGCTGACCCCTCGCAGAAGGAGGGTATCAGAAAAGATGAGACAAGGGCCAATTAAGGCGGGAAAGGAAGATACACCCTAAGCCTCGGATACCCTAATACCGTCGGGGTCGGAAGAGAACAAGAATTGACCAAATGAGGTCGACAGGAAAGAAGACGGAGAGGAGCCGACACAAGTAAGTGGAAGCAATGCCGGACTCAGCTGGGGGCCCGTGGTCGCCAACCCACGTCCCACTAGATTGAGCCCCTGGGGGAGATGTAACAATGAATTGAAGCAACTATTCCTCAACGTTCTACACTAGGCCCTACCAAAATCAAGCTTCCCAAACTTGAAATCTCATGCACAGAAGATAACTGCCATGTTCGAATCTTCCCACAACTGTGAACAGGTGCTTTGTACAACAAAAATCGCGTCAGAAATAGATTAACAGACCACCATTCAGCTGCGCTACTAAGAATAAGCTGATAAATCAATTTAAGAGGAAAACTCCGTCAATCAATACTTAATTATTAAAACAATTACATTGGGTACATGTTTCGAACCTTATTGATCCTTCTTCAGCCCTGAACTTATATAAAGTTTGCAAATAATCATAATACAACTAACATCAACATAATGCTTGCAAAGCGTATTAAAATAAAAACATACATAAATCCTGAAAATGACACAAGTTAAAACAATGAAAACACATTAAAACACTGTTAAAATTGACTATTGTTAGTTGCGTAGTAGTATGACACTTTAGTCCATTTGAAATTGGATGATTGACCACATATAGATTTTCTTGACAGACTTGACATTGAGTTGTGTGTGGGCAGTGATGATTCAAGTTGATATTCTAATGGGATTGTTCCATGCGGCAATTTGACGGAGGTTTCTCCTATGAATAAAATCTTGGCGAGATTTATGAATTGATCTCTTTATGCAGAGTCTATCCAAAAAGAAAGAAAAGAAATAATAATTAATATAATTAGGTCAATCAAACAAGAATACTGTAAGCTCATCCCAGTTTCAACCAAATTATGAAAAAAAATTAGAAGCTCAGTGACACTTTCACTTGTCACATACTCCTTCCTCTTCTAGCAAATAATGAAGGTTTGTCCATAGTGCAACGATGAAGGGATACTGGGCTAAGAAGAAAGCTCATCAGAGTTAGGAACCACGTGGTCCAAGGGGCCTCAACGAACCAAGAAGAAGAAGGTGTGTTCTTTTTTCCTAAGTTTTCTACTATTTGTAGCCTATAAGTTTTGTTTGATTCAAAATTCAGAAATGAAAAGTTTACAATCTATTTGTAAACATGTTTTGTTTTATTTTCGGCCCGCCTGGATTTTTTTTGTATTGCATCTGGCCCTGTCCCTAAAACAATTGCCCATGTCTGCTACATAAGGAAATTCCGAATTCCATCAATTCTAATCGATTGTAAGCTTCTTGTTTTTGCTTTATTCACAGGCTTACGTACAGTGTTGGGAGCTCACTGGATAGCTAGCAAGAGGAATGTAACCACTCAGAACGTGGGGCCTTGTTGTCTGGCTAAGGATAAGCGATATCTGCCTTCCCAAAAACATTGCACCATAACGTCCTGCGCAACGGGTCTATATATTCTAGTTAGTTAGTTATTCTTGCTGTAAGGGGTGGGATAGTGAGGTTCTGCACCTAAACTTTTAGCATTTGATGGCATGAAAGGCTCCATTTACGTTGTCACTTTTAACGTTAAACTAATGAAGAACGCGACGCGCTGAACATTCTGAGCCAATCGAAAAACCATAGTATTTCTCAAAGGCAAGCAGAAGCTGCTGTGCTGCCAGCGTATAAGTCATTGTTACTACTACGTGAGTTTGAGTAACATTGCGTCGTGTGTTCAGTGTCATTTTATATTCATTATATATGAACCTCAATGTTCCAGCCCGTAAAACAAGAATCATCATCATCATTCGATCTTGGTCGACACTTGACATATTTCAACCTACGGAAAGCTACATCTCAACAATCGCTGAGGATCAGTGCTCCCTCTGATAAACCATTTATATACGCAATAATATATTTATATCAGACGATGTCAAAATGTAAATATTATATGTCAGAAAAATGTATCATAATGAGCGTCATTATAGTAGACCTACTATTCTTCATTATGAAACAGTTTCTCCAGCCAATCAGAGCTCATTCATTTACCGATTGGGTAAGAATAGCTTCGCGCTTACTCTCAAAATCCAACATGTCGGACATGAAGTACATGTTTTGAAAGTTCAAATTGGATAACGGATCAACCATTGTAGTTACAATCCCAAACACAAAGACAAAATCAGCACGAACCTTTACGGTAACAAGAAAATACGATGACATATGCAAGAAATTTATGAATCTACGTCCAAAAGTTAGCAACACAGCATCTTTCTATATAAATTACCGACATGGAAAGTGCACCGTCCCATATGTTCGCGTAAATAAACTGGCGAATATGAGACAAGAAATAGCACTGTACCTTAATATCCCCAACTCCAATTTCTACGCAGCGCATTGCTTTCAAACGACTTCGGTGACAATATTAATTAACGCTAGTTCTGATCGGCACTAGACATCATGAAGACTCTAAACAATAGCATTGACAAGCAAAGTAAATGGTCTCTGCTTTCGAAATTCTTTGACCCACGCATGCGCTCTGTTCAGTCAGCACAGCACCCAGCGCGCTCTTTTCACTAACTGAAGTTACTGAATCCCACAGATATTTATGAATATTTATGTTAAAACATACTGTATAATAAAGTTATAATTATCGTCGAACATAAACAGTCGTATGCAATGTACTATTTTACCACTAGGCCTATACCGTGTGTAATGACAAGCCCACTGAATGTCTGTTTCATGAATAAAGAACTATATACAGGGTGATTCAAAATTCTCATCACAGACCTTGAGGGCTTGTAGTGGGGACCAAGACGGTTAAGTTTAGCATAGGCACTTGTGTCTGGAAACGCAAAATACACCACAGCACACGTTCAAATCTCCCGCATTTTCGGCACCACTGACTAGAGTACGCACGTCATTGGACGTTCAACTAATGTCCGTAATCCCCTACAGGTTTGTTGATATTTCATACCTTCTTCCACGAAATCTCACGGGTGCCGCGTACTTAGTAGCCTATTCCTTTAAGACATAGGCTACAGTTCTGCATGAGTTCTTAGACGATGTTTCACTGCATGTGCATCAAAACACATGGCTTCACCACGATGGCACACCACCTCATTTTTCACTTGCGGTCCGAGATCATCTGCATCACAGATCTGGGCAGCAGTGGATAGGCCGTGGTGGGCAGATTGCTTGGCCTGCACGTTCACCCGACTTGACACCACTATACTACTACCTGTGGAGTCACATGAAACCCTTGATTTACGAGACACCTGTGGAATCCAAGGGAGACCTACATGTGCGGGTCATGGCTGCGGCGGCTGTTGGAGGGCCATGAATTGGTGGTCGTGTGTACCAGAACGTGGTACGGAGATACCGTGTCTATGTTGGCGCCGGTGGTCGTCGCAACCAGTATATAAGGTGCGTTCAAAAAGTTACGAGCCGGAGGCTGTAATGCGCAAACCGGTGACGACATCAGCTAATCGTGACGTGTGTAACGAGGTGTGGTTCCGACCAGAGCGTGGAAGGTCACAGTCCGTCACTTGAGGGCACGCGTGCACGTCACGTGACTATACAAAGCGAGCAGCAGCATGCATCAATCGTCCAACACTGCCAGTCGCATTGCAAACAGTGGCATGGAGGCGTCAAACGAAGAGCAAAGAGGTGTTGTTCGGTTTCTGATTACGAAAGGAGTAGGGGTACGGATATTCATCGCCGAATGTCACAAGTGTACGGCGAACACTGCATGTCCCTTGCAAGGGTCAAGGCGTGGCACAATCGCTTAAGGGAAGGACGGGTGTCGTTAGCCGATGATGCCCGGTCTGGGGCACCCCCTGCATTACCGATGACAACAAAACCTTCGAATCTTCTCTTTTCTTGTTGAGGTTGTTATTGCATTGACGGGCTTGCGATATCGTGGACCCAAGTGAAGTAGGGTTTGTCTGATAACCAGTGTATTTATTATGACTGTACTGTGAGTATTTTAACTGTGATAAGGATTGGGAAGGGAACGGCCGTAATACTAAGTTAGGAACCATCGCGGTATTTATTTGGAGTAGTGGGAAACCACGAAGGATCACTTCTAAAATGATTGAAGTAGGAATCAGGCCCACACTTCTCAGTTATGGCTGGCAAGGCTGAGTGTATTTTGCCATGCGGATATAGTTTGCATGTCTGTGCGTATAGCAGATAAGCTGTGGATAATGTTTGGAGAAAATTTGCGGATAAATTTTAGAATACAATCCGAACTTGTTTAACATCATTATAAGGACCCGTGTGTTTATGGCATACCGGTATCATATTTTTCCCTTATGTTTTTTTTCCATGACAAATGTAAGATTTATGGCATACCGGTATCATTTTTTTTGTTGTGTTTTTTTTCATGACAAATGTGAGATGATGATTTATGCTAATCTCATTCAAATTATGTCATTAAGTATAATTATCACTCCGAACAGGAAAGCGTTGCAATCCTGGCTGTATAACATTCATTTTCAACATAGCACATGACATACAAAGCCTAAGGTGACGACTTTTTCCTCAAATGTCTAAATATGTTGATTTAGTAATGTATAGTTAGTTAGTTATTGTTGTTTTAAGGGGCGAAACTACGAGGTCATCTGCCCCTCTTAGTAATGTATGCATTATCTAATTAAAACTATTATTGTAATATTAGTAGATTCATGCCGGCCCCGTGGTGTTGGGGTAGCGCGCCTGCCTCTCATCCGGAGGCCCCGGGTTCGATCCCCGGCTCCGTCAGGGATTTTAAAACTGACGTGAGGGTTGGAACGGGGTGCACTCAGCCTCGTGAGGACAATTGAGTAGCTGTCTGACAGTGAGACAGCGCCCCGATCACGAATACCAAGATTAACGGCCGAGGGGACCCGACGCGCTGATCACGCGTCACCCCAATATCTGCAGGCCAAATTGCTGGGCAGCGGTCGCTTGGTCGGCCTTAGCCCGTCATGGGCTGGATAGTGCCAGGGGTTGTTGATTAGTAGATTCGGATAACAAACGTGGAAATGCGGAAAAATGTCATGCGGATGTGGGACGGATGCGGATGACAGTTGTGCGGATGAAGGGCGGATGGGCAGGTCTCTAGCCATTACGCCACGAGGTAATACAGTGGTTCTAAATTTCGTGGCGGAGTCGGGAGACGAACACGAGCCATTCTGATCAAGAGACAAGTGTGCTACCTCTACACCACAGGGCCGGTGGAATAGAAGAGTTATTTATTTATTTATTTATTTATTTATCGTATGGCTTTTAGTGCCGGGAGTGTCCGAGGATTCACCTGAGTCTTTAGTTGCTTCCTGCGCCCTTAGGGTGAGCTACAAGTTCCGTTCAATTTCAAGTAGTTCCAACTTTCGCTACCAGATATCAATGATACCTAGTGGTGAACGTTGGCACTTTGATTGAGCGTTCTTACGAAATCTAACCAACAATTTAGCTTCACACTAGTTTAGCCTGTGGAAGGATCTTTTACATGCCATACATCTATGACATGGGACCGCTGGCTTTACTTCCCCTCCGAAGACTTCGGCCGGGCTTGAACCCACTATCTTGAGCACAGCAGTTCAGCATGCTACCAACTACGCCCCGAAGCCGCTAATCGAAGAGTAGAGTAGCAGAGGAGAATTACATAGTTACTCATACGCGTTCACCCGTTAGCAAATATGTAGAACAAGCCAGACAGGTCAAAATTCCAACATGACGGTTAGAGTTTTATTGGAGTGTGCTTACAGTGTTTGCGTTTGGCGTTCCGGTATGTTAGCTGTGAGTCAAGGATAATGTTTGTAATTCAGAGTTAGCCGCGGTTAGTTGCCCAACAGTCTCTATACATGAGAATGCAGTATTACCCCTTCAATAACAACTAAACTTGGACCAGGGTTGCCACATCACACTATAATACCTAATATCCCTAGAAAAGCAATTAAACGTATAAACAATGTTGCCACATGTCCCCCAATAGGTGATGCCATACGATATTCGTAACCTATGTCCTGTTCTCCGATCTGTGATGGAAAGGTCCCGGTTTTTATTTAATTTGAATTGTATTAGGCTTAATACATTAATTCTTACTAATATTTATTTATAATAAAATGTATTTAATCATAAGTCAATATACATGGTACCTTAATATCGCACCGGTTTCAGCCACATTTTAACCTTCCTCAGCGTAATTTAGGCTATAACCAATATCCAGGGTATTTCATATAAAGTAAGAACGGCAAGCGGCCGTTTTGTTATTCGGTGCCACCACGGCCCCCTGCTGTACTATTGAAAGTGCGCGCATAGTCCTACATAGCCTACGAGGGCTGTTTTTTTTTCCAAGTTCCGATGGACTGTATAAAAATAACAGATTGACATACCAAACTGATTTTACTACTAAATGTTTGCTTGTTTTATTCTTATGTCCCAACATAATCGCCAAAACGATTGAAACATTTGTCGTATCGTTACACCAGCTTTCCAATGCCCTCGGCAAAATATTCTGCCGCCACTGAGGTGGATACGTCTGGACGGCCTCCTGAAGTTTTTCCTTTTTGGCGAGGCGTTGCCGTCCAATTATACCTTCAATTCTCGAAAAAGGTGAAAATCATTCACGACCAATGTTAAGATAGACTTTTACAAAGAATTCAAGTGTGAAGTTATGGACCATCTGCCGTTTAGTCCAAACCGGCACTGCATAGCATGCAATTTAACCTTTTGATGTTTGCAAATTTAATAAGTTTGGTTATTAATCGTTCCTCTAAGAAGACGGATTAGAGGCCAATCTCTCCATTGGAAGCACTTCACAAGCTTTATATCTGGCAAGTTATAATCGCAGTGACTTCATTGATTTTATTATATTTATATTGGTGGTGAAGTATTGAGAAATTAATGTTCCTACTGCCAATTCCAACGAAGGTGTTCTGAACTGTTTGCTGTCGTACCGAACCGGTACCAAACATTTGTGTCTTCAACAACATCTAAAGACCACAGTGAGGTGTCCATTGAAAGTGTTTAGGCGTATAATGTTTCAGTCTATCTTTATGGTGCACCATAAAAGATTTAATTTTAAGGGAATGTTTTAAGTGCCACGCTAAATATCCATGTATCGTTCTATATCATATCGGCTGATGAAGGGGCCAAACTATTAATTAGGACCCGAAACATGTCCCATTAATGATCACACAGTGATCTTAATTAATAAAAGTACTCATCAGGTGGGACTTTTAACCTGTTTTATACTAATTAGTTTATCAATACGGAACCAGAATGAACCTTTTAAGTTCTAACCCCAAGATGGCGGCTGTCCGAAATATTTCACCGTCATTCTATATCTCAGAAACTATTAGCGGTATCACCCTGAATTTTTTTACGGACATAAAGGGCACTACTGGAAGTTCATCTATAAGACTTTCAAAAACCGGTTAATTACAAAACGAATAAGGCGGCCGAGCGAAGTTGAAAATTTTAAATAGACCTTACTTGCGATTTAATGATCCAAACACAATTAAACTTGGTACAGGAAATGTTTATACACATTGTAATGCACTGGTATCTAATTTAGTTCAATTGTTTACATAACTTCAAGTTGGCGGCTGTGGGGATTTTAAAATTAAGTTTCCATTTCTTATGTCGTAATCATGTGATCGAAGTGAAAGTTTGAATAATGAACCTACGAAATAATTTTTCTTTAATGGTACATGAATCTATGGCCTATACATATAACAATCCAACATGGCGACCATCTGAAATATTTAGACGGTTCTCAATATCTACGAATCAATTACAGCAATCAAACTGATTTTTTTAAATGTTCGTAGTGGTTATGAATGTAAGTTCACCTATAGGATTTTCAATAACCTGGTGATCACAAATCCAACATGGCAGTGACGCGAAGTATAAATATACACGTGCTCGTTTCTCGCAATTTCACCATCCGAGTGCAGTGACACTTGGTACAGTAAATCCTTATACGAATGTTAATCCACTGGCATCTAATTTATTTCACTTGTTTCCATAACCACAAGATGGCAGCTGTGCGAAATTTTAAAATCTCGTTTTTACTTCTTGTGTCCTAATCATGCAATTGAAGTTTGAATACTACACGTACACAATAATCTTCACGTAACAGTGCATAACTCTAAGACCTACATATATAAAAATCCAACATGGCGACCATCCGCAATATTTAGTCGGTTCTCAATATCTTCGAATGTATTACAGCAGTCAAACTGAAATTTTGTATGTTGATAGAGGCAATTAACATAAGCAGGTTATATGAAAATAGGCTGTATATTTCGTCACGGAACTACTTGTTACGTCATTCTATAATATGTATTAATTTATTATTTACTCTCGTGGAACCCGAGTGTATGTACTGTATGCAATAGAAACGTTGAACATGATTGGGAAAGATGGGCTTGAAAATGTCAGAAAATAGGGAGAATCATGCTTAGAAAAATCCTGGGCCCAAAGATAAAAGATGGAGACAGAAGACTATGACCAAACAAAGAATTGGACCAGGAAACTGAAGCTGTGGCTGAACTGTTGAACAAGAGATTACAGTTCTATGGACACCTTCCGAAATTGGATGGCAACAGACTGACAAAGAGAATGATCGATTTTTTCAGGAAGAGAAAGTCAGAGCTCAAATGGTTTGGAGAACGGACCTAGCCAAAAGGGTTACAAGAAAACGACATAACTGATAGGGAGACATTTAGACGACTAATTAAGGAGTACAGAGGTTTCCAGAAGACGGAGGAGGAGCCACTGACAAAGAAAAGAGGGAAGTAAGAGAAAGGATGAGGAGATACTGGCAGAGAGTCAAGGCAAAACATAATATAAAGACTGTCAAGCGAGGTCCATAAAAGCCAAAGACGAAAATGAATAGAAATAATATTTATATTCGACCCTGACTATTATATGTCAGAAAACTGAACTATAATGAAGCTCATTATAACACTATTTTTCATTATGAAACAGTTTCTCCAACCAATCAGAGCTCAAGAAACAGTTGTTTGACCAATTAGATAAGGTGAGCATCGCACCAGCGCTGAGTTCCACGGCCTTCTAATCTAAATTTCACTGCGTGGCCTAGTGTCATAGTGGGGTAATCGAGGAGGCCATGGTCAAATACAAGGCATTCTCTGAGTCACCTGCGCTCTGTTCAGTACATAAAACTGGCGAAATCTCGACAGATATTTATGAATATTTCTGTTCGAACATAAAATAGTTACAATAATTATCGTCGAACTTAAACAGTCGTATGCAACTCGCCTATAATGATAATTAAGACACTCGCATGGAAATTATAAAACACGCATACGCTCGTTTTATAAACATACTCGTATCTTAATTATTGCCATTATAGGCTCGTTGCATAATGTACTATTATTTAATTGTTTATTTATTTATGTATTTATCTATCTATCTATCTATCTATCTATCTATCTATCTATCTATCTATCTTTCTTCTTCTTCTTCTTCTTCTTCTTCTTCTTCTTCTTCTTCTTCCTCTTCTGTCGATTTTGGCCTACTATGGACCGTGGTAAACAATCGGCTGACATGCCAATCTCTTTGTCTCCTCCCAGAATGTCTTCATGGGATGACCAAGTCATCTCCTTGTGTCTTCAGACCAGATGACCTAGGTTTTTGAGCTACGTATGTTTTTTTGGAACCCTTTGAATTTATCAACCTTCCCTCGAAATATAGTTCTGTTTAGTAAATTATATAGGTTATTTCCAACTTTTTGGAGATCCTTTCTTGTTTTTAGAATTTTTAGACTTATGAGATCTACTCAGGGCCAAAAGTTGTTGTTCTGTCTCTGTGTGTGTGTTTGAGTTTGTGTACTCTGCATGTCTGCCCCTCCCCCCATTCAATTCAAATACGGTGAATCCGAATGGAACGAAATTTGGTACAGAGGTAGTACTAGCACCTCAGGGCACCTCAGTGTCATATTTTATATTGCCGCCATCTTTACCAAAACGTAATGGCGGCCAATCAAATGTCAAAACTTAAAATGAAAATACGACCGAACTAATGATCGGATCTTTACTAAATTTGGTAACAACATACCTTCCTACGGGACGCGTCTTGTGACCAAACGGCAAGGTCACCAGCCGTACCATTTCAGGATGGTGGCCGTGTGAATTATGCAAACTTTATAATCCATAACATGGGACCCACCAGTTCCGATTATCGAACCGAGAATCGTTTAAAATGTTCTAAAGGACGTGCCCGTTCGAAATTAAAAGTTTATATTGTTATATTAATTATAGTGCAGAAGTAGCTTTAAAAAGCTGAGCCGTCTCGGTTACAGACAGGATGGCAGCTGATCTCTCGTTCTGACCTATATTTCACTAATTTGAGTATGTTGCATGCAATATAGCCTACATATATAAATAATAGGAACTTTGTATGAAATGAACTTTGTTTGAAATATACTCCAGCGAAGAAATCGTTTATTCAAACTCATTATTTGCTAAGACGTTGTACCTTAATCGATTGATAGCATTGAACTTCGGAGGACATAATTAGGTCTGTGGTTACAGCGTTGGTCTCTCACCTGGCCGGCTGGGTTTCTAATCCCAACAGAGTTGTATTTATTTGCTTTATTTTTTTATATTTATTGATTTTTGAGTATTGAGGCTTTATACAATTGAGCGTTATATTGTGCATTTTACAATGGAAAATATATATTTAATTAAAACAAAGTTCTCCAATGGATCTGCAGGAGTTACATCTACCAGCAATTAGTTGAACTACGGTATGCGGGAGCTATCCACTGCCTATTTTATGCGAGCTGCGCTCTATACCGGCCAGTTAGTGAACAAATGCCAGTGGTGGTATTGAAAATGGCCTCTTATTGCCGATAGAGCGCACTGCCAAGTTTAGGCGTGATTAAAAATTAGGTGTGCAGTAGATATATTAAATGTGTTTCTCCCAGTGATACGTTTAGACCAACGAAGTTTCAATTATTGTTAATAGTCGGTGTTAATATACTGAATTCCTACGTTGTTTGGAGTGTTTGCTGATGACATTTCAAAATACTTGGGGTAAATTATAAACTATGGTTTCAATGCCACTGCTCAAATCCAGTGTGCCAATTTGCATTTCGAATAGGAAGAAGATGGGACGTGATAAGGACAAAGAATTATAACTATACCCATACATTTAGGAGAAAGTAGGCTATATGTTCTTTCCTGAACATCTCGTTTCAACCCATTTTGTGATGGACTTCAACTTGTGAGCTGTCATACTGGTGACAAATAGAGGAATTTCACTAGTTTTTTGGTAAGCCCATTGACACACATTCATTGACTAGATTGAATTATATAGAAAGATGGAGGCAAGTACCCTCTTGAAATGTATAGGATTTTTTTTATTTCCACACGGTAATATCCAAAGATTTTGAATAATTTTAATAGAATTCCGCGCCATGAAAGCCTTAATCAATTCATAACCTGTTAAAATTCAATAAATATGCCAGGTAACGAAATCACACAAATGCATCAGGTTTAGTGTTTGTACAGATATCTAGAAGCTAGAAAGAGTAGTACATAAAGTGTATAATTAAAACAAACATTAGCCAGAGATTTATTTTGTCCCGTTGATGTACTGTACCTCATGCCGCTAATAAACAGTGCTGGTCTGCAATTGCATCTCACTCCTCGCATTCTCATCCATTATTCAGTGTAGCGCCAAACCTCTCTTCATTTAACCCCGAGCGATGGAGGCCTTGCATCAGTGAGTTCACTGGGAGTCGAACTCAGAAACGTATCATGCACGTTATTAACTTGTTAATGAATCGTCAGTGAAGCCTGCCTTACGGCTGTGTGGCGCTTTGATGAATTTGTTTTCCCATGGGGAAGTAGCCTAGGGGTCTCCTAATTAATGTATGCTAATTGAAGCAGGAGCAATTCAATGTGTCACAAACCTTCAAGACAAGACTCTTAACCCCAGAATGGTAGCGTTTGTCTGCGCGACAAACACGGAATTTACTTGTTCTTCCCCCACTCCTCCCTTTTGTCCATTTCCCATCAGTGTTTGGCTGTCATAGAATACAAAGCAAATTAAGTCAAAATACACAAATAAAAACAAGTAGTTCCGGACAAACTAAATAGCCTACTTTTCTTAAAATTTAAGTTTCATGCCAATCTATATAGACCTATCTACAATAATGACGAAATCAAGTTGGTAATACTAACATTTCTAATTACTGCAGTTTGAAATACACTTGGAATAGTGTAGCCTAATAGAGTAACTTACTACAGTTGGCAGCGCTGGCGACTGTGAATATATTCTTAGTTCCATATCTTAAAACAGTTGGGAGCCCTGGTGACTCTTTAGAATACGCACAGTCATATCTGTTGAAGCACACATAGTACATGCGAAATTTGGTTGAAATTCAATCAATAGTATAGAAGTTACATGCATTTAGAATATTGGACCTATTGGCAGGATTAGAATCATGTTGGCAACACTGGCATGTATGGACTTCTGAAAATTAATATGGAATGTTATTTATGTGTGTCAATTTTAGAATAGTTCGCATGCATTACTTCTGAGATATCTGACATAGAGCTCAAATTTCTATTGTGATTTATCAGAAGTTGGTAGCACTGACGTTAATTTCAAATATGGCCGTGAGATACTCAGATCTTTACTCTTTCCAAATTTGGTTTTGATAGCTTCAGCCGTTTAAGAGTTGATAGGGAGGGACACACACACAGACAGAAATACAGATAGACAGACAGACAGACAGACACACAACCTCTCAGATCGATCTCATAAGTCTACTTTTTTCTCATTTTTGCAAAATGAGAAAAGTAGGCTAAAAATACACAAAACAATGAAAATTGGTCAAAATCCGTAACATCCAGAAAAACAATGAAAAATAATGAAAGTTTGTCAAAAAAGAAGCTTAAGAAGTAGAAAAAGACGGAAAAGTACTTAAAACCTAGAAACATCCAAAAACGAAAATTAGCCAATATACAAAATAAGCGATCAAAATTAGTCAAAAACTCAAAAAATCTAAATTAGTTAACATCCAAAAAAGAAAATCAAAATTATTCAAAACCAGCTCAAAAATCCCCACCCCAAAAAAATAATAAATAAATAAGAAATTAGTCAAAATTCTATTTCCCACCCCAAAAGAAAAATCAAACAAAAGTATTCCAAAACAGTCTCCGTTCTGCTAGCCTGCAGAGCGATTTACAAGGTAACGTAAGTGGTAAAACTCAGCAATTCTTTTCGGTTTGTGCCGTGTCTTGTGTGGGGTTTTGCCTATAACACCAAGCTGGCTCATCGGCGGGCTCTTGGTGTCCCCGCCCAGACCTCCACAGGAGTAACGAACTGCGCGCTACCTCCCTTCATATAGAGTGCAACTGCACTACTTTACTGCGAGAACTAAAAGCTCAAGCAGCCTTAACCTCCCTATGAAAGCTCCAAAAAGATGGTACATTGGCTTTCACAGCCGGAGAATTAAAACTCAGCAATTATTCTAGGTTTGTGCCGTGTCTTGAGTGGGGTTTCACTTGGGACACCAGCTGGCTCATCGGCGGGCTCTTGGTGTCTCCACCCGGTCGATTCAGTTTCTAGAATCGTAGTCGTCGCCGATGCGAATCGCTACCAATAACAAAGTTGCAATTACCGATACCGTTTTAGGGTTAAGGAGTCCTAGGCTCTCCATGTTAATTTTTAACGTTTAATTTCTCAAATCTATTAACAGGAACTAATTGAATTTCTTCAGAAATGTTCCTAGATACTCTCTCCTTACTTTATATTCATTCATTCATTCATTCATTCATTTATTATATTTGCAAATAGGGATGATTCCCGGTGGCAAATTGTACAATTACCAATAATAATGCGCCCAAGTCGTGATTTGGGAATTATAGTAATTGCATCGTAGTATTTGCCATAGTTTGTACGCTGCGGTTGGCCCTCAACATTAAGCGGATGATCTGCCCTGCCCAGGTAGGTGGTATCTCTCCCCGTGCTGGCCGATAAGTGTAAGTGTACATAGGGTGAATGTGGATGGTTTTGACGGTTCCAGCAAAGACACAATATTGTAATCAAGAAGACGCGCACATATTTCACGTTTCTAGTTGTTGTTTGATTTATGGGCTAGAATATCGTGGTCAGTTCAGCTCTGTTTACTTGGATGTGAGTTTCTGATAGCCTGTGTTATCAAAAGTTTGGTGCTTTTCAGTCGGTCAACACGATTGTACCCAAATGAGATGGGTTATTCCCTAAACCTGAAAAACATTACATGAGATTAATAAATACACTTGGATGACCAGTTTCGATCGTCAAGCGATGATCATATATGATCCATTACACTTAGTCTATAAAAATAAATAATATAATATAATAATAAAGCCTGTGTTATTGTGTTATCTGTAGAAGTACCGACAGTAGTGGCTTAGCTGGCTAAAGCACAGCGTTAGGTCATGGGACAGAGCTCTCTGCTGACTCGGTAGACGCGTGGGTTCGAGCCCCACCGTCGGCCGTCCTTGAAATGGTTTTCCGTGGTTTCCCATTTTCAACACCAGGCAAATGCTGGGATGGTACCTTCTGATAGGCCACGGCCGATTCCTTCCCCATCCTTGCCCAGTGTCATTCATTCACCTTCATCCATTCCATCTCTCATCCCGACGCGCAGGTCGCCCACGGGCGTCGAATAGAAAGACCTGCACTCGGCCACTGAGGAGGCCACACGACAAAAAAAAAAAATCTGTAGAAGTTAGTGGGTGTTAGTAATTTAGACATGGATTGGGAACGAGGCGACCGTTGCACGGTGGATCAAAATCGAAATCTAGGGGGACAATTTTTTTTTAACGTTTTAATCATGAATTTAGAGTGAAAGCAACGTGTACAATTTGTTTACTTCATCATAAACATCAGTTAAGACCTTTTTTAAGCTACATCTACACATGCAAGAAATTGTCTATGACTAGGAGTTGGATAGAACAATTTTCAACCCCTAATTTACATTTAACAAAGTCACGAAGTTTCACTTTTGACATAATCGTCGAACCCAGTGCTTCAAACAGTTGTAAACTTGTAAGAACTGGTTGCGCAGCATCTTCTAAAACTTAAAATAACTAAGTAATCTTATAACAGGCGTAAATTACAAGACTTTATCTACGTTTTAACATTAAGTAGAAAGTGACGCAGAATGACGTGACATACTAAAAATCTAAGTGAAAATATAATTTTAAAAATAATAGTTAAATATTATATAATGCAAATATAGCTAAAATTACATAACAATTACGCCCATTAATAACTAAAACACGTTACAAAGATCATACCTTCAGCTGCATGTTCCATCTTAAAGCTTCACACTAACAACAAATACAATCAAACCACAGCCACTTACATTCATCCTCCAATTCAGACTGTTCGAACAGTGGTGACAGATTTACACTAAGATGCGTTTATATCCCAGAATAGTGAGCGGCAATTATATTAGAATGCTGTAGAAGTAATAAATTTTGATTTTTTAATTATGAAAATAAATAATTTTGTCCTCCTATATTTCGATTTTGACCCACTGTGCGTTGGCTAAGCTAGGAACCATCGCGGCATTTGCCTGGAGTAGAAATGGGAAACCCACAGAAAACACTTCTAGAATGGTCGAGGTGGAGATCGAACTCACCTCTCCTTAGTCTTTCCTCACGAGGCAGAGTATATCCGTTCCAAATATCCCACAATAAATAAATTTCTGCCCGAAGCCGTGAATCAACCCCGGATCTTTGGATTGGCAACTAAGAAAGCTAGCCACTACACTACGAGGTGACTGGCTGCGTGGCTCAGCGGTAACGTTCCTGCCTGCTGTTGCCAAAGGTTTGCAGGATTGAATCCTGGCACAGTCAGCTGGCATTTGAGGGTGCGCAAATACGAGGGAACCGTATCAATAGATTTATTGGCACGTTAAAGATCCTTTTCGGGGCAAATTTCTGACACCCCGGCGTATCTAGAAGGCAGAGTAGTTAAAAAAGACGTAAAACAAATACCATTATTATTTATTTTTACACAGTAGGAGGTAGTCTTATATTGTTTTGCGAGTATCTTTCCTAGAACTTAAAGCTTAAATAGCTACATAAAATTGGTAGAATGGGCTCGAAATTATGTTCTCTTTGTTCAAGATTACAGCTCAAAATAAAGTTTGTCAATGATATTGATGGCAAACCATGCATGCCAACTCAGTGGCTAAATACCATTTAGGCCTCGCAATAGGACCAAACAGGTATGGTGGTCACGTAATATGTATTATTGTCATTTTAATATTTCAGAGCGCAGTAAAAGTAACAAAGCATTGGATTTAATTTGTAGTTTGAGCAGAATTGGCTTTAGTTTGTTTCGCTATGCAAAACTCTTTGTTACATCAATGCGGAACATTCTTTTGGTGGATTTAGTGAATAGCACGAAATTTGTAAATATTATTTCAAAGTTATTATAAAATGCGTTGCTTTTTTTCCATATGTATTCCTGTCACGCGCTTGGACGTGCAAACTCCTTCAATAGATTCATTGGTTATCATTTAGTATCTGCGAGAGGATGGACACGGAACAGTGGCTTCCCTTTCATTACAATTGGTATGTGAAAACGCAACTCTCTTTGGTGAAGTTTATGTTGCAAGTTGTTGTCGATTTAATTTGGAACTGTAGGCATTGGTTTGTATTTTTTGTGAGTGGGTGGGCCAATCTGTCGATTAGTTTGTGCTGTTATAGTGACTGGTTTAGTATTTATACATCTATTATAATGTGATAAAAGGGATGGCCATTGTCTCATGACAAGTCCCTTCTGTAGTGGAAGTAGAAAAATACTGAAAACCCCTCCAAGCCAGTATTGCCAACTCTATATTGTATGTCCCATTTGGATATGTTAATTGACGCCATATTGTTACCCAAAATAAATAAAAATATATTATTTAATTTAATTTCAATTTAAAATTGTAATTTTTAATTTTTAATTTAGCCTATTTTAATGTATGAAATAAATAATCTTATTAGATCACCTTTGTCCGTGTGTGTGTATGTGTGTGTCTGTGTGTGTGTGGCCCCCTAATAAAATCTAAACGGCTGGAACGATCTCAATGAAACTCAGTAATACTATATTGCCCGACCCCGCCCGTGTCATTCATATTTTATTAAGGCTCACCAATCCAACATGGCGGCTGTGTGAAATATTCATATTTAAATGGACGATTCTCGCGATTTAACCATTTGAGGGCAGTGAAACTTGCTACGGTAAATGCTTATACAAAGTTTACTCCACTGACTTCTAATTTATTTCAATTGTTTTTATAACAACAAGAAGGCGGCAGTGCAAAATTTTCAAATCTCGTTTTTTATTTCTTGTGTCCTAATCATGCAATTGAAGTTTGAATAATACATGTACGCAATACTCTTCATGTAATAGTACATAACTTTATGACCTACATATATAAAAATCCAACATGGTGACCATCCGAAATATTTATATGGTTCTCAATATCTACGAATCTACGTATTATAGCATTCAAACGGAAATTTTGTATGTTGTTAGAGGTAATTAACATAAGCAGGATATATGAAAATAGGCTATTTAGTTCTTCACGGAACTATTTGTTAATTTCAAATTTCTAATATTTTAATTTTTGATTTTTGATTTTTTTCATTACTTAATTTTTAATTTTTATCTTTTTAATTTTGAAGTATGCCTAAAAATCTCCGTATGTTAGATATATGCACAATTTACAAGTTTACAACTTTACAATTTGACATTACTGTTCACACGTTGGCCTACATGTAAATAACTCCTGTACATGATATCATTAACATACGAATCTTCATTAAAGGAGATAAATCACTTACACTCACACAAAGTTGCTTTACATGCACTGTGTAGGCTACATACATATTACATGAGTTTTAAATGTCATCAGAGTTTTCACTTTGCGGAGGAATTGTAAAAATAAAAAAAATGATGGTCTTTCATTACCCGAGGAAGGTCAATTCACCGTTGAGCGGAGCGATTTTACATACCGGAATGGTATGTTGTTGTTCTAGCCAGAGGAGGATAGACAGTGACACCTTGTGCTCTATAGACTGAGTGATACGATATCATGAGTTAGCGAAATGAGGACAACGTATCAGTGCCAGGTACTGGATTTCGAAGAAAGTTTAAATATATTTAGTCAAAATTCGCAAAGTCTAATATATTATGGTCCAGTTTTCAGACAAGAAAAAATAAATTATTGGCAACATAAGCACGAATTGAACCAGAACCTCACGGACAGGAATTCTCATTCCTATCCCTAGGGGGTTGAAGTTGACTTTCTTGAAGATGTTGCTGAGATTATTATGCGATTTCTCATTAAACTCGATGGGGAAATCTTCCTGATTAGTTTGGAGTCTTAAGTGTAGATTAGATAGAAGTCCCGTAAAGTTAATGACATAAAATATTGCATAATTAAGTTTCATTGTTCGCTTCCGGCTTCAGCCAGTACTGAACTTAAGTTGGAAATTAACATCTTTCTAGCGTTCCTTGTAGAAGAAACTCTCAGACCATCAGGTATCCTCAACCTAACCAACACCCAATCCTTCTGAGTGAGCTAGAATGTATTACAGAGGGAATGATACAATTCAGGGACATTGACGGTCCTGTTCAAGGGCTGACATCGGGTCCATTTCCCCTATGGTTTACGTGATTATCAGATGATTATATTAGCATATGTGGAAGGGAGTTTGAAAATAATGTATGGAAAACTTATGGAAAATCCGTTTTAACATTGCTGGCGTTGGAGGGGGGGAGACGACTCTATCAATGATTAGCATGGACAAAATGGACAAAGGTGGCTTCGGTGGTGTAGTTGGTAGCATGTTGAGCTTCTATGCCCAAGATCGCGGGTTCAAACCCAGCCGACGTCGTCGGATGTTTTAAGAGCGTTAAAAATCACTCAGTAGGCCTATGCCTTCCTTCGGTGGGGCCGTCGTGTCGGCTGTGTGGCTAAATTTGTAGGTTAGATTTGACTAACGCTCTATTAAGTTCCAACGTTCGTCACCAGGTGCCGGTTGCGGTGGCATCTAGTAGCCAAGTTCGCGGCTAGATGTCGTTGACGGTAGCATTTGGTAGCAAAGATAGGAACTACTTGAAATTGATCGTCTGCAGTCAATTACAGATAACACACATTAATACAGCCATCATAATTAACACCGGTTATCAGACAGAGTACCCGGGGCTACATGACCGCGATGTTGCAGCCCTTATACTGAGGAACCAACCAACGAGCATGGACAAAGAGCCAACACAGATATCCGGTGGTTACCATGACAACAAGTGCACGTCATTTAAGACTATACAGTCTACTATATGTTGCTATACGAAAATCTTTGTTACCAATTTTGAAGGTTTACTATTATGCTTAAGCTACTGCGATAGTTATTGTTGTTTAAGGGACGGAACAGCAAGGTCATCTGCCCCTAAAGTTACTAAAAGTCGTTCAAAATATCTATTTAAAATTTCTAGCTGCTCCGAGCGTCATTTAAAATTTTAAGAATCTGTGCTTCCAGCATAAACATTTAGTGTCAACAGGAAATTCCTAAAAAGCCACTAAATTCAAATCGAATGTGTTATTTTAAGTGCGCTATCTAAGCCAATATAGTTAACAAGACTCTCAAATTGGGTAATTACTATTATTACTACCCCATCAAGTATTGAGAAATAATGATGATAATAATGATAATAATACGAGGGTGATATTCATTGTGCAATGGGAGTAGTTATTTATGAACTATTAACGTTTATTTGTATGAGAGTAGCGTATTTAACTTTATTGGAGCGTAAAGTATTAGGTTATATTCAAATTCGTGATGACATGGTCGATATTAATTTGGTTCACCATCGGGTAAATCTATCTCCTAGAAAACTATGTGAAAGATTCTTGTTCGGAAATGTTGGGCTTCAATGAATCAGAATAGCAACAATTTCAAGTTTGGTTATATTTTAACATAATTGGAAGCGCACGGATCACGTATAAGCTGTCACTCACTCCCCAACAAATCATCCATAAACTTTCCGAAAGGTACAATACCAGTAACATATTAATCTGAACTCCAAATAGTACTGGTACTACTGCACAGTTTAGTGATTGATATATGGTGTTTTGTTATCCCATTAAAAAATATAACATTCCCACTCATATGTTTGTTCGTCCTCAAAGCTGTTAGCTGTCAAAATATTAAATGCAAATAAGAGAGTAGGGCCATTCATCAAAGTTCCCGTCCAATAGTGGTGGTAGTGTCGGCCGTTCCATGGATAGCGGCTCATCTGACGGAACAGGGTGGCCCATTAAAATAGGCCATCAAGATATACTATGCACTAGGTAAACGAGTAATCGTTTGACCCTTCCAGTGTCATTGAACTATTCTTTGAGTGACTTTTGTGGAAATTTTTAAACCATACTTATTGTTATTACTTTTTTATATACATTTTCATTTGGGGCTGTTTTGCCTTTCAGCGTCCAGTCTAGTCTGAAAACCTAACTGCGCACAGGTCGTCTCCGTGATCCCCTATTAGCAGTTAGCACTGCGGCCTCCTCTGCTTCGACAACTCTGACTTTAAAACCATGCAACACTAAATCGAACCATCGCATACAGAAACCTGATTTCAAGGTTTAAATTAATGCATGTAAGATTATTTTTATTTTTACATTTTAGATTTTTGATTTTTTTAGATTTTCTTCATTTTAGATTTTAAAATTTTGAATTTTTAGATTTTAAATTTTACATTTTACATGTTTATGTTTTATATTTCATTTTTCTTTCAGTTTAGATTTTAAAATTTTTGATTTTAAAATTTTTGATTTTTTCATTTTATATTTTACATTTTAAATTTTGCGAAAAACACTAAACTACAAGGTCACAGACCTCAGATTTGTTTCTATTTTTAATTAATACATTTTTATTGTATTTATTATTTAATTTATTATTTTTAGCACAGGGCTACCTCTGCTTTTCTTACCCTCTACAGCCGAACTCATTAACCTCTTAGGTAAAACCCGGGCGTTTAGGAGCGTTAAATTCCCTCAGTATGGCTTCCTTCGGAGAGGAAGTAAATCCGGCGGTCCCATGTCATAGATTTATGGCATGATAAAAAACCTTCTACTAATTACACTTGTGTGAAGCTAAATTATAAATTCGATTTGACTAACGCTCTTAGGTTACAACGTTCGTTGCCAGGAGCCGACTGCGATGGCATCTAGTAACCAAGTTCAGAACTAGTTGGTCGTTGACGGTGGCGTTTGTTAGCAAAAGTTGGAACTATTTGAAAATCGAATGTCATATTCTACACACACCCAAAGTACACGGGGCGACATGACTGCGTTGTCGCAGCCTCTAAACTAAAGAACCAACCAACCAATCTCTCCTCCCCCATTTTCTCCACGTCACCCCACCATCTGAGTCGGCTCATAGGAACAGCTTCATCTAGCGTGTTCATTTCTAACATAGCCTTTAGCTCTTCATTGCGAGTACCTTCCTGTCATTGCTCACATCACGCATGTCAAAGAACCCATTTGAATTCAGTAGGCCGTGTTCATCATGGCAAAATTAATCTCGGGAGTTTCCGCCAACACTAAGTTCCTCATTTCTCTACTAGAAAGCGCTATAGTGTTCAAGGAGCTTAGATATCTAACCTCCTTTACTTTCATAGTGATTCAAGGAACAACTAAATTCGACATGCAAGCTACTCTCTGGGTGTCAAATTACAAAGCTTGCACCCGGCATCCGAGGCCATACGATATTATTATTATTATTATTATTATTATTATTATTATTATTATCCATTATTGCTCACATCTATTTGTCCCAGCAATCGTTCGTGCTACCCTCATATCCTGAATCTACCCAGCTCTCTCTTCCATACAACAAGGTCTGTCTAAATACTGAGCGATGTCTTGTTGGCTTTACCTTTCACCTTTATGTTGAGTGTCTTTTCACAAAGAATACCAGTAACCCCCTTTTTAGTTCATGTGTTTCTATGTATGTACTCGAAATTTGTTCGATTACCTGTGTTGTAATAATTACTGTACCACTGGTCAATCAAATGGGAACACGTAAATTAAATCATATCTTCATAGTGGCTTCTTGGGTTTCAAGACAAAGCCCCGAAACGCCTACCACACTTGCTGGTTAAATGTCAGGTGTCATGAAGCACTGAACATGGTGCAAAACCCCGAATAATCGCTCTAAAAAGTTTAACGCCGGTCGTGGAATACAACATTAAGTTCTACATCAGTAGGCTATAATAGAATCCTTTGTCCTTGAAGAACGGTCTTGTGTATAACACATATACAAGACTTAATTTTCCACGATATCGAAGCCCATTGATCAATTTATTATGGAAGTGCGGTCGTCATAATGAACGGTTCAAGAAGTCAGGCTAATGACCTCCTTGTTTTATGCATTAAATGACTGCCGTACTGCCCATAGTAGAATAATAGAACTTCAAACAAGCGACCTATTCCACCAGGGTTATGAGGTGTTAAAATCGTTCAAATTTACTGTCTATGTCACTAGATAGTCCACTACAATTAAACTTTTCAAATAGTAAATTATGCAACGATCCTATAATGGCAATAATTAAGACACGAGTATGTTTATAAAACGAGCGAAACGAGTTGCATACGACTGTTTATGTTCGACGATAAATATAACTTTGTTATATGTTCTAACATAAATATTCATAAATGTCGAGATTCTGTCGGTTGACTTCTTCTATTTCTTGGGAATTGTGTGGGCTCAGCATTTGATCTCTACCCATTAACGAATTCCAAGGCTTTGAAACATTGTTGAGAAATAAATTATCAATTCGTAAAAAAAAACCTGTTTACCTTTCTGCTTGATAAATTGACAAATATTTAGATACTTGCCTTTCATACTCCAAAGGCCATAATAGAAAATTCATTTAAGTATAAAATGATATTGGTGTGTTATATTTCACAATATATTTTGTGTTTTGTGTTGCCCCTAAATTGTAGGTTATATAAACTTAGAATTTTTCATAACTCTTATCTAAAATAATTACACAAAGTTATATGCTTTAAATATTGGTTGATATTTGTGGGTATTTGAGAATACTCACAATTTTTCAGGATAGTCACCTCATCCCCCCCCTCCCCCCGAAAAAATGTATAGGCCTATACGTCCCTCATCACCATTATTTCTTGCATAATAATGTAGACCGCAACTGAAAATTCATTGCACTGGCTTTTCTAGCCCTTGACACTATCTCTTTCACTATACTACGATCCTGAGAGATTGTCGTTGTTGTTGATCGATTGATGGGACTCAGTGACGTGGTATTTGGGTGTGTGTGGATTTTGTCTGTTAACTTGTGTTATTGTGATGACTTTATTAGAGTGTGCATTTGAAATTCAGATGAGGATTGGGAAGAAGGAAGGAAGAAGGAAGGAAGCTTGTAGTTTAACGTGACCGTTAATCTCGAGATCATGAGCCACGGGACCTCCTTTTTACGTGGAATCCGAACCACAGGACATGGCATTTCACTTCGAAAATCTCACATGCATTGACCGGGAATCGAACCCGGACCGCCTTGGTGAGAGGCATACAGCTAGACCGCTGAGCCACCACGCCCTGGGAAGAAGGACAACATGGTCTTATAGTAGGAACCATCCCGGCATTTGCCTGGTGTAGAAGTAGAGTATAAGTGAGGAAACCACGGATAACCACTTCTAAGACGGCTGAGATAAGAATCAAACCCACCTCAGTTTTGACTCACGAGACCTTACACCAGGATTATAGTTTCTTGGCGATAACCCATTTCCGGGGCGGTAGCCAAGAATGCTAGCCGCTACACCACGTGGTGGTTATCCTACACATCCTAAGTACTTAATTATGTTTTGCTTTCTCTAATCTAGTCCCTCCAAGTGGGCATTCTATTTTCCTGTATTTGTTCTTTGCCATCATCACCATTCTTGTAATACTGATTCTCATACCGAATTCTGTATCTTTTGACCATGTATCTATCTATATATTGAACCCTTATTGATCTTCGATAAATAAGTATTCATATTTATTATTATTATTACTACGGCCCAGGCAGCACATAAGGAAGTCGACTTGGATATTAGGGAGGCCAGCATTTCGTAATGGTTGCAACAGAAGCTGAGTTGGTAGCTATTCCTGGGGGACGGCCAGAATTAGTCGAGTTCAAGGCCAAATTGTGCAACTACTGTACCAAAATTGGAGACATAAAGGAAGAATCACGAGGTCCTCTCAACGAACATACGATTGAATCAGCCAATCGCAAGAGACCAAGCCGTGACCACGAGGTGGACGGCGTCAGTAGTAAAAAGCGCGCGGAAGTGTGGATCTAAGGAACCGCCGAACGGATTAATCTCCGCTCGAGTAATTTGAGACGTTGGATTTATTTGGAGAAGAATGACACTAGCCCCATCTTTGTGAGACAAAAACTCTGGAAGTTTTTATCCGACTCCGCCCCACTCCACCGCCCTTGTCAGTTTCTCATAAATAGTTTGGCCTGACGCCAATCTAAGTACTCAGTTGTGGAGCCTTCAGAGGCATACTCCACGCCAGTTTGAAGTGTGATTTTGACGCTCGAATTTATCTAAGTCTATTCTTGTGGAGCCTTCAGAGGCATACTCCACGCCAGTTTGAAGTGTGATTTTGACGCTCGAATTTATCTAAGTATTATTGTGTGGAGCCTTCAGAGGTATACTCCACGCCAGTTTGAAATGTGATTTTTACGCTCTAAATTCAGTGAAACTAATTTTATTTTCTGAGCTCTGGGAAACTAAAGTCGCAGCGTTTGCAGTATCGAATTTTAAAAGTTATAATACATTTTGTTCTAAAATCAACTAAGTTGTGTGATCTAAACATTTCACGCCAGCGCGTGATAAACTGTAACATTCTTTTAAAGACGACGAGTTCAACTTTAAGGGGGAAGTATCGTATCACCCTCATTAGCGCTTACCAGAACCGAAGTCCATAAGACGGGACGGAAATACCGGACGAGATAGCGACTGCTGGTGCAGCCAGGATTTTGAACTTGTTAACGAGCCAGTGGCGCGGACTCGAGATGTATATTTTATGTATAAATTGTGTGTATTGTATGTGTGTTTTTATAGTGCGTATGTGCGATATAATTAGGGCCAGTCTTCGCTATTAATCGCAGTAGGACAATTGTGGGTGAACTGAGTAGCCTGCAAGCGATTATAGATAGGCAAATATTTAACATTGAACTTTTCTGCCAAGGAGTCGAGACCAAGATGATCAGCACGTGGTTGGAAGTTGGGATGAGCTTCAAGAAATCAACGCAGACGACTACCATGAAGTGCTAAATTGTCCATAGGGCAATGGGTTGAGAAGGATGTCCTTAGTCCTACATGCAGAAACGGTGATGTACTAAAATTGGATTATTTCAATTATGTAGTTAGATTCGGCCGGGGAACTTTGTAAATAGTCATGTTTTTCTTTCTTGTTTTTATTAGCTGTTTTTCTTGTACCGACACTATATGTTTAAATGTCCGTTGGCGCGTGGCCAAAGTGTTTGTTGATATTTTGATTTTTCTTGAGTCATGTGTAATGTACGCGGCGTGCGTGCGTGATTTTTATCCTTGCAATTGCGGAACCCGTTACATTCGATAAATGGTGCTTTATTAACGTTAATATTTGAAATAGGAATGGGAGGAAATGATTGTAAAACATTTTGCTGAACAGGTTATTATTCATGTTAGGGTAGCCGAGTGCACCAACTTAAAAGTAACTATAGAACACCTTCGTTCTAATTTTGATAGATTTTTCTTGAGTCCTTTTCAGGTGACTAGTCACGGCATAGAACGATGGCGCCAGCATGTGGATATTATTTGTGTCTTTTATTTCAGGGTCTGTCACAACCCATACGTGTGATTCAGTGTGTGTTGATGTGTCTAGTGTGTGTTGATTCTACGTGAGGAGGGGGTAGTTGTCCTACCGCCCTTATATATTTTTGCTGCTGTTGTATTTTTAGATGGAAAGACAGAGTGCTCTTGGGAGACTGCTGATTCTTGTCCATATGTTTTTCTGACACACGTGTATTATTGTGCTTTGGGGCACATTTCTTCGAGGTTCGACCCCATGTTCTGGGAGGTCGAGGTTATTGACACGTGGGTTGACAGACATGCAGAGTTCCACAAACCGCCCGTTTTGCCTGTGACTTATTTTTGATAGGCAGTCCTATTTGTCCGACTGAATCCTGTAAGCTTTCATGTAGCAAACCTGTTCATTGTGATGGCTAATTTTTAAGCCATAATTAATTGGGGAGTTCGCCATGTGTGTAACGGATTGTTGTACCTTGTATGGATAAAATATGGTGATTAACGTAAATGTTGGCTGTTTGCCTATTGCTTTGTTGATGACTCGATTTCATGTAATTTTGTTTGTCACACCCGTGTGGTGTAGTGGTAGAGTATTTGTAAATTTTGACAGCGGTCATTTGAGTATTTTTCTATTGGTCACGTGTTAATGTACTTGTGTTGATTTGTGTGAGAAGTCCTAAGTTTTTAGGCAGTAAATGTTGCTACGGCAATTCAAGTCCAATTTCACACGGAAATTTTGTGTTTGTTTATAGTAGATTTAGGAAGTGTCGGTTTAATTTAATGTATTGTAGTTGTGTTCCCTTGTGTCGGTCTAGCTCTAGGAAATGCGGATTCGTTGTCTGAAGGGTCACTCTGGATGATAACGAATCACGCATTCAAAGTACACATCGTGGTGCATGTAGAACGGCGTACGCACTTATATGGTCACTTTTTGTATCTTTATTTAAGGACGCTTGGTCCCGGTAATTAATCTCTCCAGAGATATCGCCTAAGTTTTTGGCATTTTTATTAAGCGGGAGTCAGTTGGGAGTTTTTGTTGTTAATTGTTTATGTGTAAATATGGTGATTTGTTATTAAATTCAGTTGTTTTAACCCTGGCTTCACTCTTTCCTGCATGTTATTTTGTTATATGTTACCCTGCAAGTTAATGAAGCGCCCTGACAGCAACTTACGAATATGACCTGTTACGCCCCGAATCTGAGTCTCATATGCTTCTTTGCAAGGGTTCAATATATATTTAGCCTATTTTTTTACCATTTGACAGTGAGTGTGTGTGTCTGTGTGTGTGTCCCCCTAATAAAATCTAAACGGCCGAAGCGATTTCAATGAAACTCGTTAAGTGTATGTTTTTGACTACATTTCACCAATCCAACATGGTGGCACCGCGAAATACTTCACTGGCATTCTCTAACTCCACAACAGTAAGAGAAATCAGCCTGAAATTTTGTACGGTAAGAAAGGGTACTAGTCTACTAGAAGTTTATCTATGTGACTTTCATAATCCTGTTACGTACCAAATGAATATGGCGGCCATGCGAATTTTAACATTTAAATAGACGTTTCTCGCGATTTAACCATCCGAACGCAGTGAAACTTAGTACAGCAAATGTTTATACAGATTGTAATGCACTGACAACTAATTTAATTCAATTGTTTACATAAGCTCAAGATGGCGGCTGTGCGAAATTTTAAAATTAAGTTTTTATTTCTTGTGTTCTAATCATGCGATCGAAGTGAACGTTTGAATAATGAACCTACGCAACAATCGTCATCTAATAGTGCATAACTCTATGGCCTACATTTATAAAAATCCAACATGACGACTATCCGAAATATATAGACGGTTCTCAATATCTATTAATCTACGACAGCAATCCAACTGAAATGTTGTATGATAACTTGGTTTTGCCCTCTGGCACACACCAATACAGTAGCATAGAATTTATTCTATTCCAAAATATACTGCTCAAATATTTTTAGAGAACAAATGAACGGGAACTATGTCATAAACAAAGGGAGGTGGGAATAATAATGGACTGCTTCTGTATATTTTCAGGTGTATTATATTGACAAGCGACAAAACAATAAATAATTACTACGATTACAATAACTGTTCATATGAAGGAAGAACAAATATAATCATTATGGGTGTGTACCTAAATGCTAACGTAGTCAGGAACTATGTACAATAGCAGACCAAGTGACATTATCAATCACTTTAGTAATCACATTGTATTATACGGAAATAAACACGTACAAAACATTCAATCATACATAATAACCTAACAGTGTACCACAAATCCGAGAATAATTCAGACATTTAGCAAAAGTATGACCTACTTGAAATTGATCGTCTGGAGTCCTTACCTGAATTACAGATAACACACATTAATACAGCCATTACAATTAACAGCAGTATTCAAACACCCAAAGTACACGGGGCTACATGACCTCGTTATCGCAGCCCCTAAACTGATGAACCAAACAACCAAAATTTGTTAAACAGATTGCCTCGGATGTAAGTTGTGGTAGCTATGTAGAGATCGAACGATTAGCTCAGGACAGGTAGGAATGGTAAGCTACATCAAACGACTGAAAAGACTGGAGACTTAAAATAACAAACACTGTCGTCATTATTCTAGATAGGTCTCTATAGATAAATCATGACTTATATTTTAACAAAAGTAGGCTCTAAGTTCGTCACGGGATTGCTTGCTTGACTTAGTGAGCCGTTTCCTTACCAAGCCCCTTCTGCAAATATTAACAAGTACTGTGGCTGAAGCATACAAATCCCCCCCTATATTATTCTGCTAAGGTCCCATTCCAGTTTTGTACCGAAAATAAGGTCCCATTAACACCAACCTACACATATGGGGCACCTACAGGTTCAGCATAACCCAATGCGTAAGCGAAACGCATTCACTTACTCTTTAAATGCCTCGCAATTAAATAAATACCTTAAAACATGTATATTTACAATGAAATAATGAAAGAATGCAACACGATAACCATGGTAACAGAATATCACAGGTCCATCTATTTCTGTAAGACGCAATGCAATTCCTATTATTACATTTCTGTGAAAGTTTCCAGACGGTTATAAGGTTATCACTGAACCAAATTAAGCTGTAAAATTCATCAATACATACAGTATAATACGCTTAAGGGGGTCAAGGGGCACTCTAGAATTGTTTCACGCAATTTTCAAGTGTGAGTGTGGTACGAAATGTCTTTTTCACCCGACTATAAAGGGTCTCCGAAAACCACATTTAATGGCCCTTAAATTAACAGTATATTCCCAGAAAACTAACTTCGCTCTGATATACCTATGAAGGAATGACAAACCCATAACCACTGCACCAGTAGCTGAATTGATAAAGTCTGATTATTCATACCAAGGGTAAATCAGTCATAGCATTCATGATTGAGATTTTGCTAAGTGTACCCTTTACAACTAGCATATTCGCGGGCGAAGCCGCGACGGCTAATGCTAGTATTTATTATTTAGCGTATGGCAACTGACGAGCAACTAATATACATAGTTTACAAATACCAACACTCTACAAGTTAATGTCTAAGTCTTTAATCCATTGAAGGGCTGAAGCCGTCACTTCAAAGAAATCTTTGGACTCCCAGAATAATCTCTCCTTCTGTAGCATGTTACTATGTGTTTGATGAGCCGATGTTCACTGCCACAGTCACATTGGGAAGATGCCGCCAATCCCCACCGGTGGAGATTCTCTGCACAAATGCCATGGCCTGTACGGAGCCTGTTAATTGTCTTCCAAACACGTCGCGGTAGTTCCATGCCAACTGGCTGTGTACCTGGTCTAACGAGAGCCTGGTAGTCCTCATGTGCAGCACTAGTCCACATTCATGACCATTTCCTGTTCATGTTGAAATTCATTGCTTGCAACGATTCTGCTAGTATGATGCGTGGCCGTCTGGATTTGAATCGGCTTTTCTAAGTACAGGTACATCAGAGTGGATTGGAAGCTGAGGATTGACAATGCATTTTTATATTCATTTAGGAGGGCGTTCTGTCTCCGCAGATTTGGTGGCGCAGCCTACACATAGTCGTGGTGCGACGTTAACAATGTAATTAATTTATCAAAAGTACTAATTATCACAGAAATCACTGACACTGTGTACACATTGTTGTTGCGAGCGAGGTGTATGACCGCAAGGTATTGGTCTGTAATGTAATTAGTATGAACTAATTGAATCGGGTGACAGAAGCCAGTGTCAGATTTCAGCTGTGAAAACATAACCATTTAGCGAGAACATCATAATATATAAGCTGAGTCAGAGTGACTTAATGGCCAACACCGATGACAATCAAACATGTATCACTACATTTACTCGCATATGCCACTGCACGTTCGTGTATTAATAATCTTACAGTATGTCAAAGTAACATATGTGTAGAAGCAACATCGATTCGTGGCGGGAGTCACCCACTTTATTTCATGCCTATGCATATAGTATACATCATTAATTTATTTTTAGCCTAATTTTAACATTTTCCAAAAAAGGATGAAAAAGTAGACTTATGAGATCAATCCTGTAAAATGTATGGGGGTGTGTGGTTCCACTGTATGTGTACCCCTTTTTATTCCCGATTCGAACCGGTTCGGGGATGAGGTCCGATGATATTCTAATGTGGCGGATGTTCTTACGGCCGGATGCCCTTCCTGTCGCAAACGTTATGAGAGGAATGGAATGGAACTGGGCAAAGATGCGGAAGGAAGTGGCCGTGGCCTATCAGAAGGGACCGTTCCAGCATTTGCCTGGAGTTGAAAATGAAAAACCATGGAAAACTATTTCAAGGACGGCTCACGATGGGGCTCGAATTTATTAATTAGCATTACCATTGCTTCATAGCTATTTCACAACGCTTATTTTAATATATACAGTATATGCAATATATTTTTAACATGAGTACTTAACGTTATCATACTAATATATAACAAGATGTTCAGTAAAGAACATATAGCCTACTTTCTCCTAAATGTATGAGTATAGTTATAACTCGTTGTTATTATCAAAGAGTATAATAGAACTATTCTTTGTTGAAGACCTTAGAAACGATTTACCTCTACCAAACGCCACAACCTAGATAAAAACTGCTACCATCATTGAAGAAAGAAAGATAAGATGTATCTAAAGAATGTTATGGATCTGCAGACATAATCGACCGGACTGGCGGCGTAGCTCAGCGGTAACGTTCTCGCTTGCTGGACCGTATGTTTCAGGTTCGTATCCTGGCCCAGTCAGCTGGCATTTGAGGGTGCACAAATGCGAGGGAGCCGTGTTAGTAGATTTACTGGCACGTTAAAGATCCCCTTCGGGACAAAATTCTGGCACCCCGGCGTCTCTAAAAGCAACAGTAGTTAAAAGGGACGTAAAACCAATAACATTATTATTATTATTATTATTACATAATCGGCCTGACGCGGGCAACATCCAACTTTGAGTTGAGGCATGTCTTTACACGACTGGCTGCGTATGACTTTCACAACCCTAATTGAATTAACAAATCTTTCCATGACCCTACAGAGCGTGTGTATACCAACTATGTGGATATTTTCGATTGCTATTTGGCTGAAATAAAAGTATTAATTAATATCCTGAACTAGCACCAACGGTAGAGTTCAGATACTATGTGAAATCGTTTTGTTCTTTACTTCAATTAACATTTTCAAATAACGCACAATAGGCTGTTACAAACCCTTTAAAATAAAAAGTAAAAATGTATCGTAGTATCATCTTGTCATTCGTCAAATTCGATGCGCATAGAATGCCAATGGTATAGTAATCAATGGAGCCCCACGTAGACTAGTCGTGACATCTAGTGGTGAAATATCGAACAATATAATCCTAACAGAGCGAGTGCATTCTAGCGGCCAGAAGAAGAAACTTTTCAATAAAATCTGGAAGTTAATAAGTAGCGGCGTGCAGTTACCTTTTTGGCAGCTAGATGTCTCGAGTAAATCTGCTGGCGAATTATGTTTTAATTAAATATATATTTTACACCATAATATGCACAATATAACGCTTAATTTTAAAACATCTGAGTCATTACAAAACAATAAACATATAACATTTCAAGCAAAAAAGAATAGCTCTGATCGGGTTTGAACCATAGGCATTTGAGCGATAGGCTAACGCTCTACCACTTTTTTTTTTTTTTTTTTACCGAATTACAGAATTTTCAGATATGATAAATACCATACTATTACATCACAAGAAAGTCCAGATAGTGTCCATATTTATCGTACAATTGTCCACTTTCACTATGCTTCCAACGCTCTTTCTGCAGGTGATACCTGAGATCCAGGAATGAGAAATGTTGATCATTGTCCATCACGAAGTGTACATATTGGCCCATTATCAACACAATGGCAGTCTGTTTAATTTGGGGGAAGGCGGTCACCGACAAGCGAATCAACTTCCTGTCATCAAGGTCATCCGTGGGCACATTTAATAGTTGGCATACGTTTCCCTTACACCACAGCCACGTGGAGGCAACTCGCGTGCATGATGTGAAGCGGTGTATCGCCGTATCAGTTTGACCACATATAGTACACCATGGGTAAGCTTCAAGACGGATGGTATATCGCCGTAGAGCGGTTGGGATGAGATCGTTGAGGAAGATAAAAACCCGGGAGTGTACAGCAGAAGAAATGGTCATAGCCCCAAAATTTTTCCAAACAGTGGGCCAATGGACGTAGAGGGTGGTGGCCTCGATTCGCGGTTTGGAGTGTACCACTTGCCGCAACATGTTATAAATACTTTTCGTCGTTGGAACAGTCCCTGAAGGCATTTGGCGAACAGTTTCCAGAAGGTGCTGTTGATGGTCCCTAAATATCTTCGGCAAAGCTCTCTCACAACCACGGGCTGTGTTCCGAATATCTTTGTACAGCGCTTTCGTAAAAGTGTCATGTTGGGAAAGAATGGTGATATCGTTCTTGCAGAGGAGTGCACGGCATTTCATGCCATGAGCGGTTAGCCCTAGCCCGCCTTGCCGGGATGGGAGATACAACTGTTCCCGTTGTACTCGGAACAAAAATCCTTGCCATAGAAACCAATCTATATATTTTGCCAATTGTCTCTCAAACATTTTGGGAAGTGGGAAAAGTTGTGCGACATACCATATTTTAGAGAGCGCAAATACGTTGAGGACTATGACCCGTTGCACTATATTGAGGTTTCTTTGACCAAATTGGATCAGCACTCCCCTAACTTTGGCAATGACCTTAGTCCAGTTTGCTTGCACCGTGTCCAGAATCGATTGCTTCCAGGTAATGCCAAGAATTTTCACCTCATTTACTATCCGGAACCAGGGCTGTTGGGTAATCACTGAGTTATTATTGAGTGGAAGCAAAGCAGTTTTCTGGGGGTTCTATTGTGCTCCAGAGGCGATATGGTAGAGCTGAAGGACGCTATCGATGTGGGAGATGTCTTCATTATTGGGGATCAATATGGATACGTCATCAGCATAGGCGCACATGCCAAAAACATGTGTGGACAGTTTGTAACCCTGTAGCTTCACCTGGGTAGTCCGAATGAACGGTTCAAGGCCAATGACAAAAAGTAGCATGGAGAGGGGACATCCTTGCCTAACTGATCGTTGTATTGGAATCAGAGGGGAAAGAAAACCGTTGACGAGCACTCAAGACGTAGCATTACAATTTATCATACGAATGTAGTCAATAAGGATTGCAGGAAATTCAAAGTGCTGCAAGACCATGTTCAAGTATTCATGACTGATGCGATCGAAAGCTTTATCAAGATCCAAGGTGAGAAAACTCGTTGGCTCAGTGGGGAGCATTTCGGCTTTTAGGTGTAGGTCCCTTAGTATCGCTAAGTTTGTTAACAGAGTTCTTCCAGGAATACTGCAACATTGTTCATCACCAATGATATCATGTAGAACAGTCTTCAATCGGCATGCAAGTACTTTGGTAAGGACTTTATAATCACTGCAGAGCAGAGTAACTGGTCGGAAGTCACCAACTGCCATGGGAGAGGATGTTTTTGGTATGAGGACTATGGTACCCTCGTGATGTGATCGACAACGAGCACGACGTTGGAGAATGGTACGCAGGGCATGACAAAATTCTTTGTCAATGAGAGGTCAGAAGTGTTTATACATTTCATATGGCAGTCCATCAATGCCAGGTGAGCGGTTGTTTGGGAGGTGCTTAACCACAGAGTGAATCTCTTCATCCGTAATATCCGCGCTGAGCCGAGTTTTGTTGTCCGGAGACAGATGGGTATTGCAAGATGAAAGCAATAGGGTCACCTGCTGTGGATCAATTGGAGCCGGAGCGTAGAACCGTTGATAAAATAGTGATATTTCACTAAGTATAGCGTCAGGGGAGGTGACAACACTTCCAGTACTGGTGCGGAGGCGGTGGATATATTTACGTTGCCGCTCACGTTGTCCTTTGGCGATATGGTATACACTTGCACTTTCGTCTGGGAGCACTGTACGATCTTTTAAAGCCACGTTTATATGAGCGAGCGTTCGTTGCTGTAGAGACAGGAGCTTGGTTTTAACTTCCCGAATCTGGTCATATATACGCTCCCCAGCATCAGATCTTTGCTGGAGCTGGCGAAGAACTCGATAGTAAAATTCAACTGTATCCCGTCTTTCCCGACCTCGTTGGTAGGATATGTTCTTAAAGACGCGGCGGATCCCTGGTTTAACCAAAATATCCCACCAGTCTGCGCAGTCGCGAAATTTGCATTTTTGTTGGACCCATCGAGTCCAGTGTTGTCTGAAAATATCTTGGCATTCCTCCTCCAGTAACAGCGAGCAATTCAGTTTCCAATAACCTCTTCCTATGTGAAATATGGGATGGGGGTAAGAGATTGTACATACGACAGCATGATGGTTAGTGAAACTGGCAGGTATCATTTCATATCGTCTAGGCTGGATAAGTTCCTGTGAAAGGTAGATGCGGTCAATTCGTGATGAGGAGTTGTGACTTATACAGGTGTAATGGGGCAGGGGCACCCTTAAGCTATCCACAGCATCAATGAGGTGTAGGGAGGTAAGAAGGGTCCTGAGAGCCGGGTTGACACCATTGTATGGACTAGTGGAATCCTCTGGGCGTTGAATACAATTGAAATCCCCTGCAAGAATAAGTTTTTCCTTAACGTCGTGCAGATGAGGCAGTATACTCTGTTCAAAGAACATTTTCCGTTCCACACGTTTATTGGACCCGGATGGGGCATATACATTTATCAGGGCGGTATTTTTTTTAACCTGCAGTTCATTTATTGTTTATGTGTCCAGATATTATGCGTCCTGATGGATGACATAGCACACCTTCGAGTGGGATATCATGTCTTATGAGGAATCCGGTCCCTCTATTCGTATTACCGGTATTGATGTATTGTTTGTAGAAGGCAGATATGGGTAAACACGGTATAGCAACTTCTTGAATGAAGGCAATGTCAATGTCTGCATCTCGAAGGAATCTCTCCAACAGTTGACATTTCAGAGGGCATTCTATTACATTGATATTCACAGTGGCCACAGTGAGAAATTGCGCCATTAAGAGAAGTATAAAAGCTGTGCTAGACATACTGGAAGGTGGACTCGAAAGAAGACACAGGTGAGAATTATCCTGGTGCACTATGTCAAATTAGGTTGAGATAGTTCCTTATGATTGCCATTCATAGGCCGGCTGTCAGCGTTTGAGAGCGTTCGTGGGTCCCTAGATGACGTAGAATGAAGATTTTGTTTCTTTTTCACAGCTGGGGGAACGTTTGTAGAGCCAGTTTGATTCTTCTGGGCTGGTACGGCAATCGAGGCATTTGTTTTTATCTTTTTAGATACGTTCTCGGATCCCCGATCAACCTGCTTTGGTGAGTCGGTAGGTACCAGAGAAGGTGGGGGCAGTGAAGACAAAATTTCTGTGGCAGCCTGTAGTGGCGGCATAATTGGTTCTAAGGCTGCGATACATGTTGCCGATAGCACAGGGGCACTCTGTGACTCGCTGATCTGGTCAGTGTAAGGTACCAGTTCTGCGTCGTGTGAATCAGAGGCCACTGCTGGTGTTGTCCCAGCTGACTGATCAATAAACATGTGTTCATGTGACGTTTGCTGTGTCACGACTTCCGAGTATTGAACACGTCGTTGTTGTGTAGGAGTTATACCGAGGGGAATCGTTTTCTGTGGGCAGTTGATACGTAGATGTGTGTTAGCATTGCAAATTAAACAGGTCTGTTTCTGTCCATTATAAGATAGGTAGCCAGAATGGCCACCAAAAGTCTCAGTGGAGGGGATATCTTGTTTTATTTCCATAGTGACTGCGCGTATTCCAGTATACACCGGGAACTGATAAGCAGAAGACCATTGTTCTTTCCTGACTTCACTCACAGTGCCATATTTCGACAGGACGGATTTGAAAAATTCAGGTGGAACTTCAAGTGGGACATTAAATATACGCACTGTGGTAAAATTGGAATCCGCTGGGGAGAGCTTAACATTAGTCATTTCGCCTGAGTCATACTGAAATTTAATAGGATCTGCAAAATTATTTAACAATTTCTGATAAGTAGATATGCTGATTACCTTGATGTACATGGTTTTTTCTTGTGCATTTAACTGGATGGCTTCTACTTGGTCGACAGTCAACCGGAGAGTATCGCTAATCCAGCGGTGAATTTCTCCTGGTGTGGCGCGAGAACTCGGCTTGTCCCATTGGCAGCGTACGGTATTTTTCCTCTGGTATCCGGACATGATTTTCAGCGGGGTTTTCTGGGTTTCCTGGTTTTGTTGTCCTATCTGGAACACTACTTGAAAAAGTATTGTCCGAATGACACACGGAAGGTCAGTTCACCCGTGGAACTATCGGAAGCACCGGTATTAGAAAATGTACACTCTTCCAATGCGGTCACACAGCGCGCTCACACGCACCTCACTCGGCCACGACTAGTGACCAACTGCACCACTGAGCTAATTGTGTCAACGAATATCGTTCGATATAAAATGACTTACATAGAACTTGTTAGCAAATAATGATTTATACTAAACGAGTTCATCACTGGAGTATATTATTTATATATAAAGCATTTCATACAAAGTTTATTTATTTTGTATCAGTACGCTATATTGCATGCAATACTCAAATTAGTGAAATATAAGTCAGGCACAAGATATCCGCTGCCATCTTGTCTTATTACTGAATCGGCTCAGCTTTTTAAAATCACGTCTGCACTATAGTATTGCAAAATAAACTTTTAATTTCGAACGTGCCTCTTCCTTTAGAACAGTTAAAACGATTCTCGGCTCGATAATCGGAACTGGTGGGTCCCATGATATGGATTATAAAGTTTGCATAATTCGCACGGCCGCCATCCTGAAATGGTATGGCGGACGACCTTGTAGTTTGGTCACAAGACGCATCCTATACGAAGGTATGTTGTTACAAAATTCGGTAGAGATCGGATGATTTGGTTAGTCGTTATTTGATTTTACGTTTTGAACGTTTGAGTGGCCGCCATTCAGTTTTAGTAAAGATGGCGGCGATATAAAACATGACACTGAGGTGTCCTTTGCTAGTGCTATTTTTGTACCAAATTTCGTTCAATTCGCATTCACCGTGTTCGAATTGATAGGGGGGGGACAGACATTCAGAGTACACACACTCACACACACAGACACACACACACACAGACTCACACACACACATACACACACACACACAGACTCACACACACACATACACACACACAGACAGACACACTTTTTTCGCCCTGTGTTGATCTCATAAGTCTACTTTCTTTTTCTGCAAAAATCGAAAGTAGGCTAAAAATGAGATGGTGTGTGTCTGTCTGTCTGTCTGTCTGTTACTCAATAACTCAAGAACCACTGGTCCGATTTAAATGAAATTTTGCATGGATGTAGCTGATTTACCAGGTTTACATATAGGACACTTTTGATTTCGAAATTTTACACTATTAAAAAATGGCGAGAATTTCAGTGACGTCATTAGACCCTTTGGTTTCAAAATTTCATACTTCCATATCAAATAAAAAGAGAACGGTAGGAAATAGCAAACTTTTGATGGGACATACGAGATTTGAAATTTAATTTCCTATCCGAAAGGTCCTTATCACTTTTCATGTATCCCCAACAGATAGCGAGTAAAACCGACATTTGTGACGTCACTACACCCTTTGGTTTCAAAATTTCATATTTCCTTTTCAAATAAAAACAGAACGCTAAGAAATAGCAAACGTTTGATGGTATACATGAGCTTTAACATTTAATTTTCTATCCGAAAGGTCCTTATCACTTTTCGTATATCTCCAACGGTTAGCGAGTAAAACCAGAATCTGTGCAATAAAACACGGTCAACACCGAGCGGTGCAGTATACTGTATATCTCTATATATAAAAATGAAAATGTGTGTGTTTTTCTCTGAATTTCTACAGAAATTTGAGTTGTTTACACGTTTCAGACTGTTTTATGATGGATGCGCGCGAAAATAATTTTTTTTATCTGTCTGTCTGTTTGTTTGTTTGTTTGTTGGTTTGTTTGTCTGTGGACAAATTTGTTCCCTTATAACTCGAGAACGGCTGGGTGTATCAACGTAAAATTTGGTGTACAGATATCCATCAGAGGCACGACACTAATCATTGATGTAACTCTACTCCGTACCTCTCATAAAAGGGGGCCTACCCACTTAAAATACATGCTGAAATAGGCGTAGAAGGACGAGACAAAACTCATCTTCAGCCCCTCAATGTGAGAGACAAAACTCGGGTCCCCGAAAACCACATTTCAAGGACCGAAGACGAACCGTTTTTGAGATATTCCCAGAAAACTAATTCAATTTAATAAACTAATGAACGAATGCAAGCCAGTAACCATGCCAACGGATTCTCAGAGGTCCATCTATTGCTGTAAGACGCAATGCAATTCCATTAATTACATTAGTGTGAAAGTTTGCAAACGGCTAGAAGGTTATCACGGAACCAAATTAAGCCGTAAAATTCATCAATACGTATAATGCGCTTAAGGGGATCAAGGAGTACTCTAGAATATTTTTACGCGATTTACACCTGCGGGTGTGGTACGGCAGGTCTATTATATTCCTATACCCATATTATTCATTCATTCATTCATTTCGTATAGGCCATCTATGGACCGCGTCATTCCAACTGTCTCCTACTGGCATTGGTGTTTGCCCTGTACGCCCGCATTCGTTCTCGGTGGACTTCCTTCCGTTCCTGGGTCCAAATCTTTCCCGTTTTCAGCTTCGGTTTTTCTTGGAAACCTTTACAAGCTTGAAGTTTCCCATTGAGTGGGGGCGCGCTCCTGAATGTCTGTTGGTGTAATCCCCACTTCTTTCAGATCTTTATCCAGTTCAATGCACCAGGCCCATTTTGTTTTCCTCTCCTGAAAGTAAGTTATGTTGCGGTTGGTCAGTCTCGCTGGGCTCATTCGTTTCACATGCCCAAAAAATGGTAACCTTCTCTTCCGGATGACGTTGCTTATCTTCTCCACATGAGTATATAGGTCATGGTTGTGCCGTCTTCTGTATTCCCCATTGTCTTTGATGGAACCCAATATCTTTCTCAAAATTTTCCTTTCTTTGGCCTCCAGTTTCTCGACCAAGCCTTTTTTGTTCATCGTGAGGCATTCAGAAGCATGCAAGACCTCCGGACGGATGACACTGCAGTAATGTTTTAGTTTTGCGTTGAAGGATATTGACCTTTACTTATAGATGCCCTTAGTTAAATGGTAGGCCATTTCCATTTTGCTCATGCGTGATGTGAATGCTTCTTTCTCTGATAATATCCCTTCCCTGACCCGTCCTGAAAAGAAAAGTACATGGCCATTGGCTGAATTAAAAAATAAAATAAAAATAGGTGTTATAATTTTTCCCTATATTATATTATTATTAGTATTATATTATGGCGTACAACGACGAGACAAATCCCCTCGGTGCCAGCAACAAAACTCGGGGGCCCTAAAGGATCCTCGAAAACTACATTATAAGGCTCTAAATCCAACAGTTTCTAAAATATTCCCAGAAAACTAATTTAATTTAATTTAACAAACTAATGAAGGAATGCAAATCGGTAACCATGAGAACATTATCTCAAGGGGTGGCATACAACTTTCCGTCTATTTCTGTAAGAAGCAATGTCACTCCATTTATTACATTTCTGTGAAAGTTTGCAAATGGCTATAAGGTTATCACGGAACTAACGTAGACCGTATAATTCATCAATGCAATTAAGGGGGTGAAGGGGTAACCTAGAATTTTTTCATGCAATTTTCACGTTCGACATATAGTACAGAAGGTCTATTATATCTCCAAACAGCAACATTATTTTCAAAAATTCCTGAATTGAACCAGCATTTTTTGCGGCTTTTAGGAATTTGGGCAATTTGAGGCTAAAGAACCTGCATTTTCATGCACCACAAGCCTTTATAATTTATGAAAGGGGTCTTCCTGTGTATGGGCACCTAGCACAACGTAGAGGGTCAGTTTTTATGTGACGTGTATTGCGTTTCGTCTACAAGGCTTTCAATTGTATTTCACGTCAGGATGTACACGTTAGGTGAATTTAGTCTGAGAGCACATTTAAACTTTTTTTTGCCGACATACGGGTTCATCGTTAGGATGATTTTATTTGATACTGTGTGGTAGATATACCCATATTTGGATATCTGGGTAATATGTTGTAGACAATAGAATTGTCTGTCTGTCTTTCTGTGTATCTTTATGTAAGCCTATACCTCGTGTTCAGATGCTTGGTGCATCGTAAAATTAGGTATGGTAACCATGAGAGTCAATACACCAATCATTTTTAAAACTCTTCACCGTACTTTTCATACAGTAGAAGGGTGGATATAGAGAAAAACTTCTCAATATATGCTAAAATAGGCGAAATGTAAAAATTATCCTAGAAGGACGACCAAAGCATACAGTATGTTGCACTTCTCAATGTGAGACACAAAATTCGGGAATCTATAAAGGGTCTCCGAAAACTACATTTTAAGGGCCTTAAATTAACAGTGTGTATGACATTCCCAGTAAACTAACTTCGTTCTGATAAACTTGAAGGAATGACAAACCGCTAACCATTGCAACAGTAGATCAATTGATAATGTCTGGTGTTAACATCGAACACCGTTCGAAGAACGGGTACTTCTGCTTGTAATTAGATAAGAAGATCTAATACGCCACTCACAAGGCCTTGCCTTACGTGGTATAGCTTACATGTATTCTTCCCTTACTCGGCTGAATTTGATATTCATCACATAAATCCAGGAATGTACATTTTTAGACTAATACTTTTACTTAGATGATAATCAGAAATAGACTAAAGTTACGATATTATGAAGATTGTACATATTTAATATAACGGGACTCCAGTGATCAAGAAAACAGGGAATTATACAGTGTTGTAGTGACAAGGACAATGTCTATATAGCACACGCGATTGCTTGAACAATGTACGGATATGTCCTAATACTTAAAAAGCTATGTATGCATATAAATTCTTGTATTGCTGGATGTAATATTGATTATTCTCAATACATTCTAATTATAAATATACAGGGTGTAACAAAAATGTATGGCACAAAATGCTGGACACATTCCTCACACGTAGACGAAGAAATTATGTTATATGAACGTGAGTCCGGAAACGCTTTGTTTCCATGTTACACCTCATTGTCTCCAACACATTAACCATGGGGAACACACAAGAACAGAACGTTAGAATCTTGGGGAACATGCACTCTAGGTTACGTCTGGTTACGTTGTCATTATCGTAAGTGCACCGCCAGTGGTTTGTTTTACATGGCCCCGTTGCCATGCGACTTAGCAGATGTGCCTTTAGCTGTGCGACAAAACATGTTCTTCATGCACGATGGAGCACCTCCTCATTTTAGTGTTAATGTCCGTCGGCTTCTAAATAACAGATTTTGTGACAGATGGATAGGTAGAGGTGGACCAATTGCCTGGCCTCCACGCTCTCCGGAACTAAAATCACTGGACTTTTAATTGTGAGGGCATTTGAAAGCTCTTGTGTATTGAACCCCAGTACAAGATGTTCAGAGTCTCCATGGCTGTATTATGGAAGGCTGTGAAACCATACGCAATCCTCCAGGCATACAACAGCGCATCCGAGATTCACTACGACCGTCGGTGAGTTGATGCACGTATCAATGCGCACGGAGGGCATAATGAACATCTCCTGTGAGCAAGAGCTGCATGTGGTATGCTGGTACGTTCAGTTCTTGTGTGTTTCCCATGATTAATGAGTTGAAAACAATGAGTTATAACATGCACCAAACCGTTTCCGGACCCATTTTCATTTAACATAATTTCTTCGTCTGCGTGTGAGGAATGTGTCCTGGATTTTGTGCCGTACATTCTTCTTACACCCTGTACATATATACTAGCAGAAGTACCCGTTCTTCGAACGGTCTTCGGTATTAATAAAATAAAATAAAATAAAATAAAATAATACTAATAAAGAATACGTCTACCGAGTCCGCAGAGAGCTTGGGCCCATGGCCTAGCGCTGCGCGTTAGTGAGCGTAGTTACTGCTGTCGATGGTGTGTGGTTCCACTAACAACTCCTAAACGCCTGCAGATGTCAAAAACAAACTTGATATGAGTAAAGACCTATGAAAATCCACAGCCTGCTTCCAGTCTCCGACCGGGTCAGGAATGGAATGAATGAAGCCCCCATCCAGCGGCGAGGATATGAACTGTACCGGCTGCCGAAGCCTGACGCACTCCTCTGGGGCAATGATTAAATGAATGACAGATGAAATGAAATGATAGTGGAGTGTGTTGCTGGAATGAAAGTTTCACAGGGAAAACCGGAGTAGCCGGAGAAAAACCTGTCTGCCTCCGTTGTGTCCAGCACAGATCTCACATGGAATGACCGGGATTTGAACCACAGACCCAGCGGTGAGAGGCCGGCGTGCTGCCGCCTAAGCCACGGAGGCTTGAGTCAAGACCTATACTAGATCAAATCTTTATATGCGAGTAACTTCCATTTTTTCAATCAGATTTCAACTAATTATCGTATGTGCTATGTGTACCATAATATGTATGACTATGGGTACTCTTTAAAGTCACCAGGGCTGCCAACTGTTAAACGATGCTCTCTATACTTTTTATAATCAACTCAATATATAAGAAAGTATGCAGTCCAACTTGTCACACGTATAGTAAATGAAAACAAAAATATTCTAATGCAGCCAAAAAATCAGAAACCTCTATGGACATCAAATTGGCAGGTGAAAAGCCGAAGGAAGTAGGAGACTTCTCTTACTTAGGAATCAAAATAACCAGTGATGGACGAAGCAAAGAGTATATAAAAAGTAGGTTGGCTCAGGCAAGGAAAGCATTTCTACAAAAAAGGAATCTGTTGACATCGAATATAGATTTATATATTAGGAAGTAATTTTTGAAAGCCTTTGTCTGGAGCGTGGCACTCTATGGACGTGAAACTTGGACTATTGGTGCAGCAGAAAAGAGGAGAATTGAAGCGTTTGAAATGTGGTGTTACAGGAGAATGATGAAGATCAGATGGGTAGATAGGGTTACAAACGAAGAGGTTTTAAGACGAGTGGAAGAGGAGAGATGTTTCTGGCGACTGCTAATGAAGAGAAGAGACAGGTTTGTAGGACACATACTAAGACACCCAGGAATAGAAAGCTTAGTTATGGAAAGAAGGGTCGAGGACAACAACTTTAGGGGTAGACCAAGGTTAGAATATGTTAAAGAGATTGCCTCGGACGTAGCTATGTAGAGATGAAACGATTAGCTCAGGACAGGGAGGCATGGAGGGCTGAATCAAACCAGTCAAAAGACTGAAGACTCAAACAACCGTACCTGTAGATTAATATTGAGTAGTCGATATATAACAGAGCTGCCAGCATGAAGCTACGCGTGCTGATAAGTTAAATTTTTAATTAAATGAAATTTCCGTACTAACAAATAGATTTCTTCCAAAATTGCCATATACTCGTATATAGATCACAATATTTCACATTAATTTTGAGGAACTATTACATGGCAGTATTGCCAACGGGATTTTACGCGTGCTTATAGATTCAATGTTTAACTGCATGTGACATCCATACTATCAATTAGACTTCAATCAAATTTGTTTACCCTGAGAGTTGGAACTACGAATCTATTCAGAGTTGTCAGGGCTGCCAACTATTGATAAATACACTCTAAGTTATAATAATGAAGCCTAGTCTAAGTAGGTCAGAAAGTATGTAGGCCCACAGTTCTAAACTTAGAACACATATAGAACAAAATATACCAGAGTAATTTACAGTAACTCAGATATGCCAGTGTTGCTAGCATGATTCTACGCGTGCAGATAGGTTCAATGTTTAATTTTACAAACCTTCCATACCAACGAATGGATATCGTCGTTATTTTGTTCATGCAATGTATGCTCAGGTACATTAATCTCTGCTTATTATAAGATGTTGATAATGATAATTGCTATTTTAAGGGGCCTAACATCTAGGTTATCGGCCCCTAATGGGTTGGGTGATAGTGAAAGATGAGATGAGAATGAAAACTATAACTAATACTAACTACAAACCCAAATACTAGAAGAACTAATGGTAAACAAATAAAGGATAAGGCAAATAAAGGTCAGGAAGAAAAGAAATGCCCTCAACCCTCGAAGAATGCGGATGGAGGCACTTGAAAGGAAGGAGAGCCATGAAAGGCAGACTGGAAAGGGAAAGAGGAGAGGACCCACCCCAAAGTCAGCGGAAAAAGGGGAAAACGAACCCAGCTCAGGAATCCCTTGGGATAGCCAACCCCCGAACTCACAAGCCGTGAGCCCCTGAGGGTGTAGCAATATCCAGGGTGCACCAAAAGTGGTGGGGCTACATACAGCCTGCCTCCTTGAGGGCCTTGAGCAGAAGGCAGGAGATAACATGAATAGAAAAAGAAAGCTGACACCTCGAAGTATGAGGGTATCAGGAAAGATGAGACAAGGGCCAATTAAGGCTAGAAAGGAAGAGACTCCCTAGGCCTTGGATACCCTAATACCGTCGGGGTCGGAAAAGAACAAGAGTTGACCAAGGGAGGTCGACAGGAAAGAAAACGGACAGGAGCCCAGCACAAGTATTTGAAGCAATGCCTGACTCAGGTGAGGTCCCGTGGTCGTCAACCCACGTCCCACAAGTTGTTAGCCCCTGGGGGGCTTATTATTAGTCAACAGGGCTGCCAACTGTATTTTTTACAGACGCAAGTTGCCAGTTTTATCACCGAGCATCACGTTTCACTCTAAACAAGAGATGATGCCCTAGAGCTGACTCAGGATGACAGATGTAGCCTACTCTATTCCTCTTAATTCTGTAAAAGCCGCCGGCACATTTTAGGGGAAACGAGGAGTTTGAGAGGAGATTTTCTTCAGTTTCATTTCTTAATTGTTCACCCTGTAGAGAGTTTATTTTAGAGGACGAATTTAATGAGGGACTGCAGCAGTGCGATAATAGACTAGGGGCAGGAGGTGTAAGGAGGGACGATATCATATTACTTGCGCTCCACCCCTATACCTTCCTCGGTGTCTGCCCCTATCTCATATCTTCTTTCATTACTTTCATTCTCTCAAAGTCATCATATTTCTTGACCCTTTTTTTTTTCTTTTCGCTACTACTTAGGAGACTTTCTTCATATTTCTTGTATAATTCATTACATAGGAATTTCTCAATTAGTTTAACTTACTTTTACGTCTCATTTCTGTCTTCTAGAATGTAATAATATTTGGAGTTTGTTTTGGAAAGAACATTTCCTTGTTGCTTGTCGTTGTCGTCGTCTGGCCTTTGATGAGACGCTTCTTTTAAGATGGCAGGGACCAGGTGGCTTTGTGCTACTGCAATGGCGGTAACGTGGGCATTTTCAAGGTGTACAAGTGTTTAATTCCGTTCCATATCATCATCATCATCATCATCATATATTATTTCAGTAGTATAGATCCCTCCTGCGGCGCTCACAAGCGACCGATCGTGAAAAATGAGCATTCAAATGAAAGAGAATATACCTTACCAGTGACGCATTGCACTCTAATTTCAAAAATATCTATAATTTCTTTAAAAAAAAGGCTTTTAAAAAACTGTACCAAGTGTGCGATTTGCAGATACTGTTGCTGCAGGAAAATACGCTCCATAATTGCTGTCCACTTCACATTTTGGTCACTGTGACGCCTGTTTCATGTCATTTTAACATTCGGAGGTCTTTCCTTTATCATTTTGCTTGGATTTCAGAAACAGTAATTTAAAGGAATGAGTACTCAAATCGTATAATTTCATAAATATCGAATAACCGGTGAATGTTACGCCTAAGCTGTCAATCAATGGACTCAGCACTCAAATGACATTAGCAGTGACGAATTGCATTCTTAAATATCAATTTTTGTAAGAAGTGTGTGATTTGCAAATACTGTTGCTGTAGGAAAATACGCGACATCATTGCTGTTCAGTTCACATTTTGGCCGTTGGGACGCCTGAAACGTAAATAGTGTGCTATAGCCATTTGGTTCAAATAAAAAAATAACAACCTTTCTCCTTAAGTCTCTTATAATAAACCTATTGGGGAAAGTGTGGCTTATGAACATGCATGATTTCTCGCACGGGTCTGCTAGTCATTTCTTATTTCGAAACCCTTCCCAATTTGATTGATATTTGCCCTTTCACTGTCACTGACTGTTATATAGTTATTGTTAACGTAAGCACACTTTGTATATTTGGACAAAAAGTAACTTTTATAGAATTCTATAATAAACCATTTATTACCTAAAGTCTTGAATTTTTCACTGTGAGCTTTTGGAACAAAAATATTTATAGTATCCTCTATGATGACACAAATGTTATTAAGTTGTATGTTACTGCACAGTTATTCATCCTATACCGGGCTGAGGAAGGTCACAATGAGACTGGAACCGGTACTATTTTAATGTACAATATATTGACTTAAGGTAATAAATAGTTTATTATAATTTATGTTCGACCCTCACTATTACGTGTCAGAAAACTATATCATAATGATGGTCATTATAACACTGTTTTCCATTATGATACAGTTTCTCCAGCCAATCAGAGCTCGTTCATTGACCAATTAGGTAACGATACCTTCGCGCATGCGCTCAAAATCCAACATGACGGACATAAACACAACATCGAACTATAATAAATTACCGACATGGAATACGCACCGTCCATATGTTCGCGTAAATAAACTGGCGAATATGAGACAAGCAATAGCACTGTACCTTAAAATCACCAACGCTAATTTTTGCACAGCGCATTGTCTTCAAATGACACCGGTGACAATATTACTGAGGGACGGCTGATGTAAACATATGGCTGCATATGGCATTGCAAGCACACAGAGCGCATGCGTCGGTCGTTCAAAGATCTTGAAAGACAGAGATATAACACCCAACGCTCGCTCTGCGATCACAAAATTCAAGTACCGTAGCTGACTCTCAACAGATATTTATGAATATTTATGTTAAAACATATAATAAAGTTATAATTATCGTCGAACATAAACAGTCGTATGCAACTCGACTATAATGGTAATTAAGACACTCGTATGGAAATTATAAAACTCGCATACGCTCGTTTTATAAAAAATACTCGTGTCTTAATTATAGCCATTATAGGCTCGTTGCATAATGTACTATTATACGTCAATAAGAAATTGGGCTATCATAGTCATTTTTATGTCATTTTAGAATTCTATAGCCTACATCATTCTAAAAATAGGCGTAACTCAACTTAAGCGATGACCTCTCATTTAAACTTATTTTCTTATCTCGTGTCTACTAGTCAATTAATCCATTCATGGGTTAATCGATTAATCTATTCTTCGGTTAGTCGATTAATCTATTAATCTATTCTTCGGTTAGCCGATTAATCTATTCTCCGGTTAGCCGATTAATTTATTCTTCGGTTAGTTGATTAATCCATTCTTCGGTTAGTCGATTAATCTATTCTTCGGTTAGTCGATTAATCTATTCTTCGGTTAGCCGATTAATCTATTCTTCGGTTAGTTGATTAATCCATTCTTCGGTTAGTCGATTAATCTATTCTTCGGTTAGTCGATTAAGCTTTTCTTCGGTCAGTTGATTAATCAATTCTTCGGTTAGCCGATTAATATATTATTCGGTTAGTCAATTAATCTTTTAGTTAGTTGGTTATTGGTGTTTTAACGGGCGGAACTACGAGGTCATCTGTCCCTAAGTCAATTAATCTATTCTGCAGTAAGTCAATTAATCTATTCTTCTGTTAGCCGATTATGCTATTCTTCGGTCAGTTGATTAATCTATTCTTCGGTTAGCCGATTAATCGATTCTTCGGTTAGTTGATTAAGCTATTCTTCGGTTGTTGATGAATCAATTCTTCGGTTTGTCGATTAATCTATTCTTTGGTTAGTCAATTAATCTATTCTTCGGTTAGCCGATTAATCTATTCTTCGTTTAGTCGATTAATCTATTCTTCAGTTAGCCGATTAATCTATTCTTCGGTTAGTCGATTAATCTATTCTTCGGTTAGTTGATTAATCCATTCTTCGGTCAGTCGATCATTCTATTATTCGGTTAGTCGATTAATCTATTCTTCGGTAAGCCGATTAATCTATTCTTCGGTTAGCCGATTAATCTATTCTTCGGTAAGCCGATTAATCTATTCTTCGGTTGGCCGATTAATCTATTCTTCGGTTAGCCGATTTATCTATTATGGTTTGATTAATTTCAAATTATTGGATAATAATGATCGTTTGGCCTCCAGAGAGGCCGAGTGCAGGTCTTTCTAGTTGACGCCCGTGGGCGACCTACGCGCCGTAATGAGGATGAAGTGATGATTAAGACGTCACATACACCCAGTCCCCGAGCCAGTGAAATTAACCCTAGGGGATTAAAATCCCTGATGGTCTGGCCGGGAATTGAACCCGAGACACGTCGGGCCAAAGCCTAGCGCACTAACCATTTAGCCACGGAGTCGGACAATTGTTGGATTAATCGATTATTAATCTATTAGCCGAACATGATGTATTACCGGTTATAGTGCATTGTTTATCGTTACCTTGGATGTCTGATATCGCATTCAATTTGTCAATACCTCAAGAGATACAATAATTTTATTCCCTGACTGTACTCAATCTTCCTTCCGAGGTTTATAAGGGAATCGATACGCTGATGGGGACGCATTTTCCAGACAATTCTTCTTCTATCACATTTAAAAGAGACGGCCATTATTTGTTTTAATGTTGTTCCGTCCTCTTTGTTTTTCTTCGATTTTCGTGGCTGACATTCTTTCCCTTTTAACTTTGTTTTCTATGAAAACGAATTCTCTTATTGGATGGTGAAAGCTCTGTAGCCTGTCACTATTCTTTTTAGAGAAGTAAAATGTTGCTTGCTGATTCTGTGCGAAGATGTTTCTCAAGTATTATATAGAGTTGTTATTAGAAGAAAGGGATGATTCACATGACGTAGGGTATCGCAAGGATGTGGGATAGTTTGTATTAAAAATACTACAGCTTAACCATTTATGGGATAGTGGTCTCGATATTAACCCCCTGTCATAAGGACAGTTTATGCTTTCAAAGATGTTGATGGTTGAATTTTTCAGCCAAATTTCGGAGAATGTTCAGGCCGAAATACTGTACTAGTATTTCTAAAAATCAAATATTATATACGTATATACCTGAGGTAATGTGCCGGATAAAATTAGAAAAAAAAACTAAGAACATTAAAAGTCAAAGTGTAAAAAGATATAAATATAGAAATAAAAATCATAAAATAAAATTGCAATAATAAAAGAAATATCAAAATTAAAACAATAAATATAACTATAAAAAATTGTAAAAATCAATTAAAATTTAAAAATATCAAAATTAAATCTATAAGAACATAAATTAAAAATGAAAAATAAATATATAAACATTACAATTAGAGAAACAAAAATAACATTAATAATAATAATAATAATAATAATAATAATAATAATATTAATATTAATAATATTAATATTAATAATTAAAATGAATTGAAATGTAAAAACACATACAAATGAAAAAAAAGTTTTGTCCTATAAGTGGTTAAGGGGAGCCTAGGCTGTCCAAGCTAATTTCAACTATTTATTGACCTTTTTCTCAGGAACTAATAACAGGAACTAGTTGCATTTTTTCAGGGATGTTCCTTGATGCTCTCCCCTTACTTTACAAGATTTTTGAAAATATGAAACATTTAGGTTTTTTATGGATTTCTAAACATCAAACCAATCCCTGAGGTTCTTCAGCCATGAGATTCTCCTACGGCCAGGTCTCCGTTGTCCTGAGATATTCCCCTGAAATACCAACTGTAGCAACCTGTATTTCTTTTTATTCCGCACCACGTGTCCGAAATATTCGTGTTTGTGGTTCTTGATGGAAAGGAGCACTTCAGGCTTCTTGTTTAATCTTCTCATCACGTCAGTATTCCTCATTCTTTCGGTCCACGAGATACGTAACATCCGCCAATACACCCATATTTCGAAGGATTTCTTCTACTTGCACAGAGCCTGGGTTAGCGTCCAACCTTCCATTGCATACAATAGTAAGGAAAATACATATCCCCTGGCCATTCACAGCCTAAGATATAGACTTAGACTGTGGATATGAAGCTTATCAATTGATTTAAAACAGAGATTGCCCAGGTTTCTGAGACAAATTCAACACATACCGATACAAGAAGGGAATGAGTTGAATTATTTGGGAAGTAAAATAACGAATGATGGAAGAAGTAACAGAGAGACATTAAGTAGGATTGCCCAAGCCAAGAACGCTTTCTATAAAAAAGAAGAACCTATTTACTGCAAAGAACATAAGTCTTGATGTTAGGAAACAAATGTTGAAGACCTATGTAAGGAGCGTTGCGCTATATGGCAGCGAATCTTGGACAATAGGAGAGAGAGAGAGGGGAAAAGACTGATAGCATTTGAAACCTGGTGCTATAGATGGATTATGAAAATCAGCTGGAAAGAAATGGTCACAAATGAGGAAGTGTTTAGAAGAGTGGGAGAGAGAAGATGCTTCCTTATAAAAAGAAGACGGAATCACCTCGTGGGCCACATACTGCGACACAATGGACTGCTTAAGCTTATAATCCAGGGAACAGTAGACGGCAAGAATTATAGAGGAAGACCCAGACTGGAGTACATGAGTCAAATACTGGCAGATATGAGTTGTGGCTCATACTGTGAACTGAAGAGGAAGGCAGAGAGACGGGAAGAATGGCGAGCTGCTGCCAAACCGAATTACATGGGGCTAATGACCAAGATGTCCCAATCCCTAAAATGAATTAACAACAACAACAACAACGACATCCCGGCTTCTGAATCTATTTTCCTAGCGATTCGCCCCAGTGTATAGTTAGATTTCTGCACACGTTCCATTACCCGTACTGCGGAATGAGAACTACGTGTTGTAGTTAGGACTAGATGATTGCCATCTACGAGTATAATTGGCACTGCTGTTATGTTATTGAAATGGGATTGCTCGACGATTACAAATGTAATTGTTTGTTTTGGCACAATTGTCTACACCAAAAGATTCTCCACAAAGTGTAAGATAACTTGGTGTGGTTAAAGTAAGATGAATCTGACCATAGAACGCGCTGTCTGAATAGAAAGAGAACAAGAGAGGTCAGCTCCTGCCGACAGCGCACGATGAACAAATGTTCCTACTCCAAACATGCTGCAAGTTACGTATTTCGATTTACAGTATTGCTCGCAGTCGAGATGTTCGATTGAACTTGTGATTGAAGCAGCGGGTAACTTCTGTCCACTCTCGGAGCGAGCAATATTGGAGTCTTGCTCATTCCACTGTCCTACTTTCGCTTCACGTTATACGCCATTCTATTATGATTTGTGAGTTGGCAGTTCACTCTGTTATTCATGAATCTGTTGATGCATTCACCAATTGAATGTTTGCATCCAAATCCTTCGGATACTCATATATGAGAAGAAAACGAGCCAGTATTCATCTCATATTCTATATTTACAGACTATTAAATTATGTAAGAAAGCACTGCTAAACGGTTTCCTGCTGAATATCGTAGAGATGTCCGTGATCACGCAGATATCACCAGAACCACATGTGTATCGTTGTTAGAATCTTACTTGCGAGTTTATTTTTATAGAATCATACAAATGACTAGAAAATAGCTCCCTTTGGAGCGATAATAACTTTCGAGAAAAAGAAGCCCACTGTTGGGATTCGAATTAAAATTCCTGGCTTTCTGGCAAGGAACATTAGCCGTCAACACTGCATGGTCACGCCAGAAGGAGAAAGGCCACAATCTCTAAGCCCGATTGTAAAGTATCACGATTTCTGCTTCTCAAAAGGTCACCACCACCACTACATAACAAACGTGAACTTGTCAATCACACTGAATCGTGGCAAAAGGTTTCATGATATAGCACATAATCTGTAAGTAATTGTATTCCCCAAATTAAATTGAGCTATGCATAGAAAGGACGTAGTTAAATACTCGCGCAAGACTCAGCTCTGGTAGATCGCGCTGAGTACACACCGACGGAAGTAGAGAGAAAGCTTATAAGACAACGTTCAATGCTTCTGTATTTACAATTGAATATTTACTTCCGATAGGTCCACACGAAAATATGTTCTATTATATCAAGCGGGAAAGAAGGGATTGCACTTGAAACATATACTTGCGATTAATTCGCTTTTCTCCTATTACAACTGCCCCCCCCCCCCCTCCCTGTGCAAATAATAATCACCGCCTTGTTATCTGTGAAAACGATAATCACCGTCTTGTAATCTGTGCAAATAATAATCACCGCCTTGTATTCTGTGATAATTATTTTCACCGCCTTGTAATCTGTGCAAATAATAATCACCGCCTTGTCTTCTGTGCAAATGATAATCACCGCCTTGTAATGTGTGCAAATAATAATCACCGCCTTGCAATCTGTGCAAGTAATAATCAACTCGATAATTGATAATAATGATAATTGTTATTGTAAGGGGACTAATATCTAGGTTATCGGCCCAATAATCACTGCCTTATAATCGGTGCAAATAATTAACACCCCCCTTGAAATCTGTGCAAATAATTTGTAACCCTTTATTATCTGTGCAAGTAAATATCCACCCCCTTGTAATCTATGCAAATAATTATTCACCCCCTTGTAATCTCTGCAAATAATTGATATGTCTTTATTATCTGTGCAAATAACTTTTCACCCCTTTGTAAACCGTGCAAATAATTTGTATCCCTTTATTATCTGTTCAAATAATAACCACCGCCTTGTAATCCGTGCAAATAATTATTCACCCCCGTGTAATATCTGTGAATATTTTATCCCTTTATTATCTGTTTTATGAATATTCACCCTCTTGTAAACTGTGCAAATAATTAATCACCCCTTGTAATCTGTGAAAATAATTATGCCCCCCTTGTAATCTCTGGAAATAATTTGTAATCCTTTGTTATCTGTGCAAATAAAATATTCACACCCCTGTAAACTGTGCAAATAATTAATCTGTAGAAAAATAATTATTCACTCCCTTGTAATCTTTACAAATAATTAATAATCCTTTTGTGGTGGTTTTGGAATAGTTTCATTCTATACTTTCTGAGATATCTAGCGTTGGGTTCAAATGCCAATTGTAGATTTTCAGCAGGAGTTGGTAGAGGATGGGCCACACAGACAGACAAACAAACATACATATATCTACTTTTTCATCATCGTTGCAAAGTGTGATTTGCAGGCTTATAATGGAAGATTTTGCGTCATTATTATGTATCGGGACGACGCGACGCGACGTGATCAGTCATTCAAAGAAGATTGTTGTTGTTGTTGTTATTTATTTTGAGCGGCTTTGGCTTCGTGGTCATTTAGCCCCGTGCATTTCGAGTGACTGTGTGAATTTTTTGTCTGATAACCTGTGTTATTGTGATGGCTGTATTTGTGTGTATTTTTAATTCGAGAGAAGATTGGGAAGAGGACGGCCGTAATCTTAAGTTAAGAACCAGCTCAATATTAATCTGGTGTAGAAGAACAACTTTCAGGATGGCTGAGGTGGGAATTGAACCCACCTCTTCTCAGTTTCTCCTTACGAGGCTGAGCCCTCAGACAAAAACTAATTTCTTGGCAGAGCCGGGACTCTAATCTGGACCTCTGGGAATCGAAAACAAAACGTCTCGTCACCCTATTCTAGTTAGATATAAAGTAGGCTATAAGCATGTTTGGCATGCAAAATTAATCTGTCTAGAAATGTAAATTTCTAACTGCCAACTGTTGCATTCTTTGCTCGTCATATGTTGCCAATCTCAGGCGCGTTGCCTTTCTTGTCTCATTAATGCTCTCAGTGGGAAGCTCTATGACTGATGACTTTTGCTTTGCGTACTGTAATTTGTCAGGTGCCTCGCACCGACGCACGTATGCGCTCATTTCCCGTCTTACAATATTACTGTGTCTGAATGAACTATTCCTTTGATGTGTCTCATTTGGAGTGGCAGTACCTATTATGTAAAATAATTGATGGCCTTTATTAATGGTTCTAAAGGAAGTTTGTATAGACATCTTCTCTTTACCGAATGATATATTTATGTCACGAGGAATTAACATGATTTTGACAAATATGTTCTATTCATGATACAAATTAAGGCAATAGACAGTCGAACTTCGTTATCTAGTAGCGCTTTCGGAGATAGAAATTACTTCGATCTATCGAAAATTCGAGATATAGAAATACATGAAAATAAGTGTTTTTATCATAAATAGTTGTACATTAATACAGGGTCTTTCATATAAAGTAAGACGGTCAAGCAGCGGTTTTGCGGTGGCCTTGGCTGAGCTTGTGGCACGCCGTGGCCCCCTGCTTTAAGCGTGGTGTACAATCCTGTACGGAATCTTACTACATAAAAGATGCTGAAAGTGTCGTCCTTCCTGGGTTATACAGGCATTGCATCTGGTAACCGCATTCTGGCTGACGAGAGTGAGTTCTGGCACTGTAATGTTTCTGAGCTTTTATTTTATGTTTCTTATTGGGCACTGAGCCAGTAGTGTCAAACTTATTATCAATTACGTGAATCTGTGCTAGTGAAGGTGGCACTTCATCAAGAAATTGCTGAACAAATGCATAAGGTACCCGCCGAGCCGACTCGTACTTAAAATAAGTTTTACATACAAAATTATGATGTTGTAATGATAACTGTCTCAACATGTTAGCAGCTGAGGTTCTGACTGGCGACTGAACACCTGCACTCTTATTGCAAGGTCAAGTACAGTATATACCATGCGCGCGCTTTCAATACTTGAGCAGGGGGCCGTGGCATGCCACAAGTTCGGCCAAGGCCACTGCAGCAGCGGATAACAAAACCGCCGCTAGCCGTTCTTACTTTATATTAAAGACCCTGTATTCAGCTGTTGCTAGTGTCGTTAGTTGGCTTTACTCTCACTGGCCTCAACCCGTCTTCCAACCTTCTATATCATAATAAGCTACTGATAGAAATACACAGTCAAGGTGTCCGACACAACTGAATCCATATTGAAATTTCCATGTCACACCTCACAAGGGAAGTATCGGGTAAGACAGGTCGAAACCTATCTTGAAACTTTGTGAACACAATCGTTGTACTATAAGAGGACAACGTGCAGAAAATCAGCCTCCAGATTGAACTGCAAGGCTACGAAATCGTACCTGACATCCTGGTACACATGCATGACGGCTGGAGGAGCTGGACATCCCTGTGGCACTCGGAGTTGTAGCGAGGCGGGGCGTATATGCTGACTGGAGCGTGCGGCTCCTTCCCACCGGCCTTGAATGCTTGGGCGGTCAGGGCTGTCCATTCCAACATGTACGGAACTCGCTACTTCCCATTGATTTATATGAGAGATTCGTCACATAATTTCGGAGCCTTGCAGTTTAATCTGGCGGCTGATTTTTTGCACATTGTCCTCTTATAGAAGAGGGATTGTGACACAAAGTATCAAGAAAGGTTTCGACCTGTAAGGAAAGTATTTCAACTGCATTTTTAGCCTACTTTTCACATTTTGCAAACATGAGGAAAAAGTAGACTTAAGAGATCGGGCAAATGTGTGTCTGTCTGTCTGTCTGTCCTTCTGTCTGTCTGTCTGGCTGTGTGTGTGTCCCCCCCTATCAACTCCTAAACGGCTGCAGCAATCGAAACAAAATTTGGTAGAAGTAAAGATCTATACCTGAATATCTCACGGCCATATTTGAAAATGATGTCAGTGCTACCAACTGCTAAAAAATCGCAATTGAAATTTGAGCTCCATGTTGGATATCTTGGAAAGTATGAATGGGAGCTATTTCAAAATTGGCACACGTACAGATCATAATATTTCAGTTTAATTTCCAGGAGGCTAAACATGGCAGTGTTGCCAAAATGATTATAAGCCTTCTGATAGGTCCAATTTTTAAATGCATATAACTTCTATACTATCAATTGGAATTCAACCAAATTTCGTATGTTGTATGTGTACATAACCAGATATGACTGAGCGTATTCTTCAGACCTACCAGGGCTGCCAACTGTTAATAAATGCTCCTAATTTATTTTATCCAAATACCAATATATCAGAAAGTATGCAAGCCGACAGCTTTAAACTATGCACACGTATAGTCCCTGACATTCTATATTAATTTGGAGTAACTTATATACGTCAGTGCTACCAACATGATTCTAAGCCTGCTGAGAGGTCCAACTTTAAATACATGTAACTTCCATACTATCATATGGATTTCAACCAAATTTCGTATGTGCTATGTGTACCATAACAGATATGACTATGCGTATTCTAAGGAGCAACCAGTGCTGCCAACTGTTAATATGTGCTGCCCTATTTTTGTTACCCTAATATCAATATATCAGAAAGTATGCAAGCCAATAGCTCTAAACTTTGCACACGTATAGCACCTGGCATTCTAGACGAATTTGGAGTAACGAATATACGTCAGTGCTGCCAACATGATTCTAAGTCTGCTGATAGGTCCAATTTTAAAATGCATGTAACTTCTATACTAACTAATGGATTTCATTCAAAATTGGAACAACAATAGATCATATTATTTCAGATTATTTCTGACCAATACATGCATGACATTGTTGCCAATATGATTTTACGCGCGCTGTTAGATCCAATGTTTAACTGCATGTAACGTCCATGCTATTCATTGGACTTCAACCAAATTTTGTATTTTGAACCTTAAGAGACGGAACTAAGAATATATTCAGTCATCAGGGCTGCCAACTGTAGTGCTCTATTAGGATACATTATGCCAGGTATACATTATTTCGAACTAATTGGAAATTTCGATATTAGCAACTTAATTTCGTCATTATTCTAGATAGGTTCATATTCTGTAGAATAATCATTGGCATGAAAAGTAGGCTGTATAGTTCTTCACGGAACTTCTTGTTCACCTTAACTTCGGGTTAAGACACATATTTTATGTCTGGGGAACAAATTATTAATCGTGTTATCGAAACATTCAAATAATAGTAGTTTGAATTTTAGAAAGGAACATGACGTATAAATTGTGTGGAACGTCGCCGGGAAATTAAAATTACTTCGAGATATCGAAGTTCGACTCTACGTAGTCCTGTGTTTGTTATGGACTACAGAAGAGGAAGAAAACTATAGATTGACATATTTCGCTCGTCAAGTGAGCATCATCACATTCATACAAGACAAAATAGCTCTAAAAGACACTACCTACCCTACTCACAAACAGTCTCTGCCCTACAAAAACAAAAAGCATGGCAAAAACGTATAAAGTGTGGTAACTAGGCTATATTCCTTGCATTATATTCCGACATAATCAGTAGTGTGGTAATGGGGGAGCTGTCTCACTTTTTATTGAGCCACCCTCGTAGCTGCCCCGAAGCTGATATCTCGCTAACCAAACATGGGATTTGAACATAAAGGGTGTCCTAGCACTGCTAGTAATGCCCCCTACTTTCCTATAGGCTCTTTATTTGATTAAAAGACCAAAACTAAAAGGTCATTCGCGAGTAGTGGGGTAGTGTTGGTTTCCTGAAGTCGCGCTCGTGCTTGAATATGTATGCCTATGTTGGGAAAGGGTTAGGTGGTGGGGGAGGAGTAGGGTCGAGTGAGGGGTTGTTTAGATGGTATTTTTTCCGCTCTAGATGATGGTGAGGTTATTTTTTAAAAATGGATGGAATTGGGAAACGCCATTTGGGGTAAACATGTTGTTTTTTGACATTTTGGCGATGAATGTTTTTTTATACGCATGCGCACTTGAGGAGTTTTGTAAGAGGGCGGGCTTTTTAAATGATGATTTGTCAATGAATGTTTTTAATATGTATTGAAATAAACCATAAAAACTAATAGGTCATCGGCTTTTGACTATCTCGCTAACCAATAATCGGATTTAAACGTATGAGGTGTCGTAGGACTCGTGGTGAACTCTCTTTTTCTATCGAAGGGGTATATTCACCCCAAAATAAAAACTACCCTTACCCGGGGGATGAAATAGTAATTTATTTTTGTATACCTACGAACTTGGCGGTTTTTGTAAAAGAGCGGGCTTTTTAAATGATGATTTATAAATGAGTGTTTTTTTAATACGTATTTAAATAAACCAAAAAAAACTAATAGGTCATCGGCTTTTTAGTATCTCGCTAACCAATAATCGGATTTAAACGTATGAGGTGTCGTAGGACTCGTGGTGAACTCTATTTTTCTATCGAAGGGGTATATTCACCCCAAAATAAAAACTACCCTTACCCGGGGGATGAAATAGTAATTTATTTTTGTATACCTACGAACTTGACGGTTTTTGTAAAAGAGCGGGCTTTTTAAATGATGATTTATCAATGAGTGTTTTTTAATATGTATTGAAATAAACCAAAAAAACTAATAGGTCATCGGCTTTTTACTATCTCGCTAACCAATAATCGGATTTAAACGTATGAGGTGTCGTAGGACTCGTGGTGAACTCTCCTTTTCTATGGACGGGGTATATTCACTCTAAAATAAAAACTACCCTTACCCGGGGGTTGAAATAGTAATATTTTTTGTATGTGCGCGCACGGACGGCTTTTGTCAAAAGGATTTAACTACACGTTTGTTAATATTTTCTGAACCCCTCATGGGATTTTGCCATAGGCAGTATTCTAACCCTGGGGGGTAACGCCCCGTTTTTGAATGTAGGATTCATTTTTGTTAAAAGGACCTAACGACACTTTTGTTCATATCTCGCGAACCAATCATGCTAGGGACTTGTATGAGGGGTCCTAGCACTTGGGGGCAACATTCCCTGTTTGGGGATGAAACTACCCCCCAAAATTGAAAAATCCCTATCTCGGAAACGAAGAAGCCTAAAATTAGGTGTGATAGCTTAAAAAATAGGGGATGATATGGGCTTTTACCTCGATGGATCATTTCACCCCTAAAACAGTAAATAGTCATGTTATGAGGAAAAATGTGTTATACACCTAAAAGCATAAGCATCTTTGTGAAACCATGCTTTAATGGACATGTGTATGGAGGATGATTGTTATTATTATTATTAGGTAATTATGGATTAATGTGCGGATAGATAACTAACCTGTGGGGAGCGTGATGGCGCAGGTGCTTAGCTGCTCGTCTTTACTCGGGCAGGTGGGGTTCAAATCCCGGTGACAGCGGGGGTTGGAATTTTCACATGAAGAAAATCACGTGGCGTCAGGAAGGGCATTCGGCCTTAAATCCCCGGCCAAAACCAAAATGAGCCTGGTTGGCTCCGGCGACTCAAACTAATAGGGAAAAGCCGAAGAAAGAAAAAATGATAACTCACCAGTAATAGTAAACATTGGTTTGAGGTGTTGAAGAAGTCAGGATGGCCAACCCTTTGCTAAAAAGTTTTACCTGTATATCCTGTTGCAGTCTTTAGAAAAAAAATCGAACCGGGGCCTCTGTGGTGACAGTGGAGCTATATTCATGATGATTTTTAAACAAACATAGGCTTGCCTACTACCGCTGAGTTGAATCTGCACAGAGACTCTGGCTTTGGTTTGCGTAGTGTGCCTTGCTGATAACAGCACAGCGACCTTGTCAGTAAGTTTCATATTACTCATTTGCTTGATAGCGGACATGCTCTGTACATGACTAGATCGTTGTTAGGTTTGACAAAGGCTTAGTGAAGCTTATTGCAACCTTGAAATGAATGTCATGGTATAGTCGGGGTTGGAAGCCAAGACCTTAGGGTTGACAACCAAGTAGGTTAACCACTACACGGTGATATGGTGAAATAATAATGTAACAGAACGTTTTCTATAGTTTAACGAATTGGCATACCATGAGAGGTGTAGGTAATGGAAATTGAATCCTTAGCTGATGATTATACTACTTTCCATGCCCACGTATAAGCTATCATGTTAGAAAAAGAATGGTATGGCTTGTTTTAAACGGAGAATAATCATTGTGTTTACTGTGAAACACAAATCTGAATTTAAAATTAATTTAAAATAATTAATTTAAAATTAACTAATTTAAAATTAGTTTAGTACGCTGAAGTTAAAATGAATAATGATCACGTTACAGACAGCCAGTTTCAAAGCCATGAGAACTAAGTGAACAAAGTATAAAATTCATGAGCCAGTGAGGAATTCAACATGCTGTCCTTTGGTCAAGAGAGAAGCGTTCTACAGCGACCCTCAATGGTTTGGGACATCGTAAAGATGAAAATTAAATCTAAGCTACTACACTCTTATATACTAGAATAAGAAATGGAAAACAATTGGTCAAATAAAGGACAGAAGGAATAAAAAATGGCCCTCAACCCTCAAGCATGTGGATTGAGGGAGTTGGAAGGAAGGAGAGCCATGAAAGGCAGATAAAAAAGTATACTAGGAGAGGCTTTGTCCCAGAGGTAATGGATAAAGAGGAGGAAAACTGGACTCAGCTCAGAAATCCCTTGGGGTCGCCAACTTCCAAACTGATCAGCCCTTGAGGGTGTAGCCATATGCAGAGTGCACCGCAAGTGGTGGGGCTAAATACACCCTACCTTCTTGAGGGGGCTTGGGCAAAAGACAGGGAATAACATGAAAATAAAAAAAAGCAAGGCTGCCTCCTCAGGATATCAGAAAAATAAATAAACCAGGGCCAATGAAGTTGCAAAAGGAAGAGACTCCCTAGGGCTCGGATACCCTAATCATGTTGGGGTCGGTAGAGAACAAGAGTTGAGCAAGTGTGGTCGACAGGAAATAAGACAGAGAAGAGCCTAGCACAAGTTAGTGGAAGCAATGACGGTCTCAGCTGGGACTCCGTGATCGTCAACCTACATTACACTAGATATGACGCCCAGAGGTGGAATTAAAGACCTCTTTTTGTTTTTTATCACTGGCTTTTAAGAACGCTAACACATGGCATGCCTTATAATGCAATACTGGTCCTAGGGTATGCAAAATTGTATTAGAAACTCAGCTAATAATAGAGTGCTTGCCCATGATTTACCTTAAATTTTCCTAAAATCCACTACATTTTCCGCAAATTGACCAAATGACACAACATTCCAGCAAAATTCAACAAATGACTACCAGATTTATTGAAATTCCATTGATTTACCTAAGCATGGTTTAAACTACCTCAAATTCATATAAAATTAGACGAATATAGATGAAAATTCACTAAAATTTACCGAATTTAGCCAAGTGGTGTACAAACCATGAAATTTATCCAATTTTTATTAAAATTGACTACATGTACTCGAAAATTCCATAATATTCCCTTTACATGTATGCTTTTTGTTGTTGTTGTTGTTGTTTCGTTTACCACACTCCCTGTAGACAATCACCTCAACATGACTTTCTCCTAGACTAGGAGCTTCACATTCGACATGATAGCTGAGTTTCATTTCCCATAAACTTGTCTCTGAGGTGGGTGTCAGGAAAAGGCATCCAGCTGTAAAAACCACACCCTCACGTAGACTTTCATAACCTCTTACGTTGAGGTTCCTTACACTAACGACATTAAATGATTGAACGGTTTCCTTTTCACAATTCCTGTCTATACTTTCCTCTTTAAGGTTGCAAGATGTTTGCAAGATTCCTAAAATGCAATTAAATGTAATAAATACCTTAAGATGGTTTCATTTGTTTAATGATATGGTGTTGATGATGGATATATACGTTAAGACTAATTTTTGTTAGGTCTTGACTGGCCTTGCAATTAGAAATTGACAAACCAAACATGGGTTATCTACCAGGGGAACACTTTGACCTCTATGTTGGTTATTGACCAGTAAGTACAGTTCTAGTAATGAGACAGAAATCCAACACAAACAATGAGCGCGCAATGCGGCGGAGATTGGTACCACGATGTACTGTCAGTTATGTAGCTATGTGGAATGCACATCACATATGGTTTACTTGAAGGTTTGGAGATTCCATTAAAGATATTTCTACAATAAACCATTTTCAAATGGTCATTCGTTGGTGTGAAAATATTTATTATATGGTATTTTATGAAAACAATTATGATTTATAAAAAAAAATATATGTTTACTGTATTCTTATTTAATGTAAGCACTGGAGGCACTATTGACCAACATACAGCACTATCTGGAATGTATATTGCATACTTGAAGGTTTGGTGATCCCATTAAAGGTATTCCTACAATAAATGATTTTTAAGTTGTCGTTCTATGGCGTGAAAATATTTAATATACGATATTTGCTAAAAGGATTTACCAGTGGAATTATTTTACAAGTAGTTATTTTAATGACCAACAGAGTTCACTGTTAAGAAGGTAGAGCCCTATGTGGAATGTAGGATAACATGTTATACATGATACGTGACAACTGTAAGGCTTGTGATTTTTAAGATGCCTTTAACCCTATATTAAACACTCAGTTTGCAATACTGATAACTGCAATGTTACTGAAAAAAAATTGAAACAAAACAAAAATCAGCATTGAAAAACCAAAAAGTGGTTGAGCATATATACAGTGGGAAAAAGAAAAGTTTTGTAAACACTAATGTCCAACAAGACTAATTAAATCAGTAACTGTCAGGGTGGCCGAGTGGTTAAGGCGTTTGACTTAAGATCAACTTTCCAAATATATAAGGAAGCAAGGGTTCGAATCCCTTCCCTGACATAACTATTGCTTGAACATGCAAGAAAACAAGAAATATACACAAACTATGTTTATCAATTTAATCATTTTTTTACAAGAGATAGACACACAGAATACAGCTCTTTTTGTTTATCATTTCTTTTAAACATAACACTCGTTGAAAATTATTTTTTAGGGGATGGGTGTGTTGCTATGTTGACCCATCACACAATAATAGCAGCTTTACGAAGTTCATTTTCTATATTTAATAGCTCTTTCTCATAACCAATATGACCAAGCTGTTTACAGGCATGCAAGAGCTGTAGACGTTCGACTAATATATTAGGATCGTTCCATTTACTATTTTTTATGAATGGTTTCAGAATCTCGGGAAGCAGTTCATCATTATCACCATTAATATGATTATCATCCTCATTATTATAATCATTTTCATAATGATGATCATTATCATTGTTATCATTACCATGATAATTTCCACCTGTGTCCACAGTCTGTTCATTGGTTTGAGTTGTCTTTGATAGTGTTGAAAGCTTCTTTTTAGATGTGCTAGAATGCTTTAACATTGTTATGTTATTATTACCACTATTACCTTTCCCCACTAACTTTTTGATGGGGTTTATTGTCTCTGATAGGGTTGAGGGCTTTTGAGATGTGGGTGCATGTCTGAACATGGGTTTCACAGGAGGTGTTAAAGGTTTCTCATTAAACAACTCGCTAACAGCATGAGTGCGTTGTAGTGTATTAAACTTGAGGTTAATATTATCTTGAGCAGTACTATCTTTCTCTTGGACTTGGTTTCTTGCTTTGGTTTGGGTTTTCCTTACATTTAGACTAGCGTGATTATTAAGTTTACATTCATGATTGTTTGAAGAAAGTACGTCCAATTCTTTTGTTTTAAGCATTCCTCGACACTGTTTCGATCGTTGCTTTGAACAGCGCCAAATAACAGTTCCATTTTTATTGCTTCGTTTCACAATATATGAATATCCTTTATAGTATGCATAAGGCTTACCATACCTAGTCACTGATACTTCCATATCAACTGTCAAGCACAAACTAATCTCTAGTAAAGACAACTTGGTAATAACAACAATAGTTTAATGTGGGAGCATATATACATGCAAAAAAAGTGGGAGCAAAGGTGGGGGGGTAAAAAGTGGGAGCAAAAGTGGTAGCAAATGTGGGAGAAAAAAATAACTGTGAGCAAAAAGTGGGAGCAAATATGGGATCAAATGTGGGAGCAAAGCAAATATAAAAAAAGTGGGAGCAAATATGCTAACAAATATGTCAACAAATATACCAGCAAAAGTAAATACACAAGTCAAGATAGATTAAAGTGCAAAGAAAATATGGAAGCAAATATGAGAGCAAAAATTGTGTTTTTTCTAAAACAACTAGACATAACAAACTTAGTCATAACCTAACCTCACATAACCTCACCTAACCTAACCTCACCTCACCTAACTTCACCTAACCTAACCTAACCTAACTTAACTCCACCTAATCTAACTTGACTGAACTTTACCTAACCTAACCCATCATAACTTCACCTAACCTAACTTTACCTAATCTAACTTCACCTAACCTAACTTTCAACTCACAGATCAAAATTAAATTCTAGGCATAGTTGAGTTGGAACCCAAGACTTCAGGGATAACACACAAGTATACTAGCCACTACACCGCAAAATGGGCAAATTATCATGCAACACAACATAAAGTAAAAGTTTCCTGTAGTGCAACTCATTGGCTGTCAACCATAGTTTGGGAATTCATACCCAAGACCTCAGGACTTTTGTTTTGAACATTATCAGAAATATTATTCCATTTACATTTTGCTGCTGCTGCTTATAGTTATAAGAGTTGGCATTAATATGGAAAGCAAAAAAAAAAAAAAATGTGGGAGCAAAAAGTGGGAGGAAAACGTGTAAGCAGAAGTGGGAGCAAATATGGGAGCAGAAAGTGGGAGCAAATGTGAAAGCAAAAGTGGGAGCAAAAAGAGCGAGCTAAAGTGAGTGCACAAAGTAGGAGCAAAATGTGTGAGTAAAAAGTGGGGGGGGGGGGGGGGCAAATGTGGTGTTTTACTAAAACAATCTCCCCTAACCTAACCTAACCTATCTTCACCCAACCTAATTTCACCTAACCTAACTTCACCTAACCTAACCTTCCAACTCTCAGATCAAAAATTAAATTCTGGCCATAGTCGAGTTGGAACCCAAAACCTCTGGGATAACACCCAAGTATACTAGTCACTACATCGCGAAATGGGCAAATTATCATGCAACACAACACAAAAATAAAAAGTTTTCTGTAGTGTAACTCATTGGCTGACAATCATAGTTGAGAATTCAAACCCAAGACCACAGGACTTTTGTTTTGAACATTATCAGAAATATTATTCCATTTACATTTTGCTGTTGCTTATAGTTATAAGAGTTGGCATTAATATGGGAGCAAAAGTGAAAGCAAAAAGTGGGTGCAAGCATGGCTGGTTGTAGAGACTTTCATATCAACTAATACACATCAATTAAATTTTAGTAAAGTGACTTGGCTAATAATAATAATAATAATATTAACAGTTTAAAAAAAATTCAAGGGGATTGATATTTTTCAGGGTGTAATTTCCAAAGTACTGTCAAGAATAATAATTACATGAACAGATTCCAAGAACTCTAGAGTGCTTTTAAGGTTAATGATTGGCTAGGAGTGAGATAGAGCTAGCTAACCTAAGTTAACCTCAGCTCAGTAAACCTAACCTTGTCACATGGCATGTTCTACAAGTATAGACTTGCTTTGAGACTGGCTATGACGTCACAGATGAATGGCGGTGGGAGGCTGGACATGACTTTTTTATTACCCAAAAACGTTTTCCTTTTTGCCAGCCTCCCACCGCCATTCATCTGTGACGTCATAGCCAGTCTCAAAGCAAGTCTATACTTGTAGAACATGCCATGTGACAAGGTTAGGTTTACTGAGCTGAGGTTAACTTAGGTTAGCTAGCTCTATCTCACTCCTAGCCAATCATTAACCTTAAAAGCACTCTAGAGTTCTTGGAATCTGTTCATGTAATTATTATTCTTGACAGTACTTTGGAAATTACACCCTGAAAAATATCAATCCCCTTGAATTTTTTTTAAACTGTTAATATTATTATTATTATTATTAGCCAAGTCACTTTACTAAAATTTAATTGATGTGTATTAGTTGATATGAAAGTCTCTACAACCAGCCATGCTTGCACCCACTTTTTGCTTTCACTTTTGCTCCCATATTAATGCCAACTCTTATAACTATAAGCAACAGCAAAATGTAAATGGAATAATATTTCTGATAATGTTCAAAACAAAAGTCCTGTGGTCTTGGGTTTGAATTCTCAACTATGATTGTCAGCCAATGAGTTACACTACAGAAAACTTTTTATTTTTGTGTTGTGTTGCATGATAATTTGCCCATTTCGCGATGTAGTGACTAGTATACTTGGGTGTTATCCCAGAGGTTTTGGGTTCCAACTCGACTATGGCCAGAATTTAATTTTTGATCTGAGAGTTGGAAGGTTAGGTTAGGTGAAGTTAGGTTAGGTGAAATTAGGTTGGGTGAAGATAGGTTAGGTTAGGTTAGGGGAGATTGTTTTAGTAAAACACCACATTTGCCCCCCCCCCCCCCCCCCCCACTTTTTACTCACACATTTTGCTCCTACTTTGTGCACTCACTTTTGCTCGCTCTTTTTGCTCCCACTTTTGCTTTCACATTTGCTCCCACTTTCTGCTCCCATATTTGCTCCCACTTCTGCTTACACGTTTTCCTCCCACTTTTTGCTCCCACATTTTTTTTTTTTTTTTGCTTTCCATATTAATGCCAACTCTTATAACTATAAGCAGCAGCAGCAAAATGTAAATGGAATAATATTTCTGATAATGTTCAAAACAAAAGTCCTGAGGTCTTGGGTATGAATTCCCAAACTATGGTTGACAGCCAATGAGTTGCACTACAGGAAACTTTTACTTTATGTTGTGTTGCATGATAATTTGCCCATTTTGCGGTGTAGTGGCTAGTATACTTGTGTGTTATCCCTGAAGTCTTGGGTTCCAACTCAACTATGCCTAGAATTTAATTTTGATCTGTGAGTTGAAAGTTAGGTTAGGTGAAGTTAGATTAGGTAAAGTTAGGTTAGGTGAAGTTATGATGGGTTAGGTTAGGTAAAGTTCAGTCAAGTTAGATTAGGTGGAGTTAAGTTAGGTTAGGTTAGGTTAGGTGAGGTGAGGTTAGGTTAGGTGAGGTTATGTGAGGTTAGGTTATGACTAAGTTTGTTATGTCTAGTTGTTTTAGAAAAAACACAATTTTTGCTCTCATATTTGCTTCCATATTTTCTTTGCACTTTAATCTATCTTGACTTGTGTATTTACTTTTGCTGGTATATTTGTTGACATATTTGTTAGCATATTTGCTCCCACTTTTTTTATATTTGCTTTGCTCCCACATTTGATCCCATATTTGCTCCCACTTTTTGCTCACAGTTATTTTTTTCTCCCACATTTGCTACCACTTTTGCTCCCACTTTTTACCCCCCCACCTTTGCTCCCACTTTTTTTGCATGTATATATGCTCCCACATTAAACTATTGTTGTTATTACCAAGTTGTCTTTACTAGAGATTAGTTTGTGCTTGACAGTTGATATGGAAGTATCAGTGACTAGGTATGGTAAGCCTTATGCATACTATAAAGGATATTCATATATTGTGAAACGAAGCAATAAAAATGGAACTGTTATTTGGCGCTGTTCAAAGCAACGATCGAAACAGTGTCGAGGAATGCTTAAAACAAAAGAATTGGACGTACTTTCTTCAAACAATCATGAATGTAAACTTAATAATCACGCTAGTCTAAATGTAAGGAAAACCCAAACCAAAGCAAGAAACCAAGTCCAAGAGAAAGATAGTACTGCTCAAGATAATATTAACCTCAAGTTTAATACACTACAACGCACTCATGCTGTTAGCGAGTTGTTTAATGAGAAACCTTTAACACCTCCTGTGAAACCCATGTTCAGACATGCACCCACATCTCAAAAGCCCTCAACCCTATCAGAGACAATAAACCCCATCAAAAAGTTAGTGGGGAAAGGTAATAGTGGTAATAATAACATAACAATGTTAAAGCATTCTAGCACATCTAAAAAGAAGCTTTCAACACTATCAAAGACAACTCAAACCAATGAACAGACTGTGGACACAGGTGGAAATTATCATGGTAATGATAACAATGATAATGATCATCATTATGAAAATGATTATAATAATGAGGATGATAATCATATTAATGGTGATAATGATGAACTGCTTCCCGAGATTCTGAAACCATTCATAAAAAATAGTAAATGGAACGATCCTAATATATTAGTCGAACGTCTACAGCTCTTGCATGCCTGTAAACAGCTTGGTCATATTGGTTATGAGAAAGAGCTATTAAATATAGAAAATGAACTTCGTAAAGCTGCTATTATTGTGTGATGGGTCAACATAGCAACACACCCATCCCCTAAAAAATAATTTTCAACGAGTGTTATGTTTAAAAGAAATGATAAACAAAAAGAGCTGTATTCTGTGTGTCTATCTCTTGTAAAAAAATGATTAAATTGATAAACATAGTTTGTGTATATTTCTTGTTTTCTTGCATGTTCAAGCAATAGTTATGTCAGGGAAGGGATTCGAACCCTTGCTTCCTTATATATTTGGAAAGTTGATCTTAAGTCAAACGCCTTAACCACTCGGCCACCCTGACAGTTACTGATTTAATTAGTCTTGTTGGACATTAGTGTTTACAAAACTTTTCTTTTTCCCACTGTATATATGCTCAACCACTTTTTGGTTTTTCAATGCTGATTTTTGTTTTGTTTCAATTTTTTTTCAGTAACATTGCAGTTATCAGTATTGCAAACTGAGTGTTTAATATAGGGTTAAAGGCATCTTAAAAATCACAAGCCTTACAGTTGTCACGTATCATGTATAACATGTTATCCTACATTCCACATAGGGCTCTACCTTCTTAACAGTGAACTCTGTTGGTCATTAAAATAACTACTTGTAAAATAATTCCACTGGTAAATCCTTTTAGCAAATATCGTATATTAAATATTTTCACGCCATAGAACGACAACTTAAAAATCATTTATTGTAGGAATACCTTTAATGGGATCACCAAACCTTCAAGTATGCAATATACATTCCAGATAGTGCTGTATGTTGGTCAATAGTGCCTCCAGTGCTTACATTAAATAAGAATACAGTAAACATATATTTTTTTTTATAAATCATAATTGTTTTCATAAAATACCATATAATAAATATTTTCACACCAACGAATGACCATTTGAAAATGGTTTATTGTAGAAATATCTTTAATGGAATCTCCAAACCTTCAAGTAAACCATATGTGATGTGCATTCCACATAGCTACATAACCGACAGTACATCGTGGTACCAATCTCCGCCGCATTGCGCGCTCATTGTTTGTGTTGGATTTCTGTCTCATTACTAGAACTGTACTTACTGGTCAATAACCAACATAGAGGTCAAAGTGTTCCCCTGGTAGATAACCCATGTTTGGTTTGTCAATTTCTAATTGCAAGGCCAGTCAAGACCTAACAAAAATTAGTCTTAACGTATATATCCATCATCAACACCATATCATTAAACAAATGAAACCATCTTAAGGTATTTATTACATTTAATTGCATTTTAGGAATCTTGCAAACATCTTGCAACCTTAAAGAGGAAAGTATAGACAGGAATTGTGAAAAGGAAACCGTTCAATCATTTAATGTCGTTAGTGTAAGGAACCTCAACGTAAGAGGTTATGAAAGTCTACGTGAGGGTGTGGTTTTTACAGCTGGATGCCTTTTCCTGACACCCACCTCAGAGACAAGTTTATGGGAAATGAAACTCAGCTATCATGTCGAATGTGAAGCTCCTAGTCTAGGAGAAAGTCATGTTGAGGTGATTGTCTACAGGGAGTGTGGTAAACGAAACAACAACAACAACAACAAAAAGCATACATGTAAAGGGAATATTATGGAATTTTCGAGTACATGTAGTCAATTTTAATAAAAATTGGATAAATTTCATGGTTTGTACACCACTTGGCTAAATTCGGTAAATTTTAGTGAATTTTCATCTATATTCGTCTAATTTTATATGAATTTGAGGTAGTTTAAACCATGCTTAGGTAAATCAATGGAATTTCAATAAATCTGGTAGTCATTTGTTGAATTTTGCTGGAATGTTGTGTCATTTGGTCAATTTGCGGAAAATGTAGTGGATTTTAGGAAAATTTAAGGTAAATCATGGGCAAGCACTCTATTATTAGCTGAGTTTCTAATACAATTTTGCATACCCTAGGACCAGTATTGCATTATAAGGCATGCCATGTGTTAGCGTTCTTAAAAGCCAGTGATAAAAAACAAAAAGAGGTCTTTAATTCCACCTCTGGGCGTCATATCTAGTGTCATGTAGGTTGACGATCACGGAGTCCCAGCTGAGACCGTCATTGCTTCCACTAACTTGTGCTAGGCTCTTCTCTGTCTTATTTCCTGTCGACCACACTTGCTCAACTCTTGTTCTCTACCGACCCCAACATGATTAGGGTATCCGAGCCCTAGGGAGTCTCTTCCTTTTGCAACTTCATTGGCCCTGGTTTATTTATTTTTCTGATATCCTGAGGAGGCAGCCTTGCTTTTTTTATTTTCATGTTATTCCCTGTCTTTTGCCCAAGCCCCCTCAAGAAGGTAGGGTGTATTTAGCCCCACCACTTGCGGTGCACTCTGCATATGGCTACACCCTCAAGGGCTGATCAGTTTGGAAGTTGGCGACCCCAAGGGATTTCTGAGCTGAGTCCAGTTTTCCTCCTCTTTATCCATTACCTCTGGGACAAAGCCTCTCCTAGTATACTTTTTTATCTGCCTTTCATGGCTCTCCTTCCTTCCAACTCCCTCAATCCACATGCTTGAGGGTTGAGGGCCATTTTTTATTCCTTCTGTCCTTTATTTGACCAATTGTTTTCCATTTCTTATTCTAGTATATAAGAGTGTAGTAGCTTAGATTTAATTTTCATCTTTACGATGTCCCAAACCATTGAGGGTCGCTGTAGAACGCTTCTATCTTGACCAAAGGACAGCATGTTGAATTCCTCACTGGCTCATGAATTTTATACTTTGTTCACTTAGTTCTCATGGCTTTGAAACTGGCTGTCTGTAACGTGATCATTATTCATTTTAACTTCAGCGTACTAAACTAATTTTAAATTAGTTAATTTTAAATTAATTATTTTAAATTAATTTTAAATTCAGATTTGTGTTTCACAGTAAACACAATGATTATTCTCCGTTTACAACAAGCCATACCATTCTTTTTCTAACATGATAGCTTATACGTGGGCATGGAAAGTAGTATAATCATCAGCTAAGGATTCAATTTCCATTACCTACACCTCTCATGGTATGCCAATTCGTTAAACTATAGAAAACGTTCTGTTACATTATTATTTCACCATATCACCGTGTAGTGGTTAACCTACTTGGTTGTCAACCCTAAGGTCTTGGCTTCCAACCCCGACTATACCATGACATTCATTTCAAGGTTGCCATAAGCGTCACTAAGCCTTTGTCAAACCTAACAACGATCTAATCATGTGCAGAGCATGTCCGCTATCAAGCAAATGAGTAATATGAAACTTACTGACAAGGTCGCTGTGCTGTTATCGCCAAGGCACACACTACGCAAACCAAAGCCAGAGTCTCTGTGCAGATTCAACACAGTGGTAGTAGGCAAGCCTATGTTTGTTTAAAAATCATCATGAATATAGCTCCACTGTCACTACAGAGGCCCCGGTTCGATTTTTTTCACAAGGCTGCAACAGGGTAGACTGAGTCTTGACAGGTAAAACTTTTTGGGGTCCATTCGTGAACCAGGGTAAAGGGTTGGCCATCCTGACTTCTTCAACACCTCCAACCAATGTTTACTATTACTGGTCAGTTACCATTTTTTCTTTCTTCGGCTTTTCCCTATTAGTTTGAGTCGCCGGAGCCAACCAGGCTCATTTTGATTTTGGCCGGGGATTTAAGGCCGAATGCCCTTCCTGACGCCACGTGATTTTTCGAGTGAAAATTCCAACTCCCGCTGGCACCGGGATTTGAACCCCAGCCGTCCGGGTAAAGACGAGCAGCTAAGCACCTGCGCCATCACGCTCCCCACAGGTTAGTTATCTATACACACATTAATCCATAATTACCTAATAATAATAATAATAATAATAACAATCATCCTCCATACACATGTCCATTAAAGCATGGTTTCACAAAGATGCTTATGCTTTTAGGTGTATAACACATTTTTCCTCATAACATGACTATTTACTGTTTTAGGGGTGAAATGACCTATCCAGGTAAAAGCGTATATCATCCCCTATTTTTTAAGCCATTACACCTAATTTTAGGATTCTTCGTTTCCTAGATATGGATTTTTCAATTTTGGGGGTTGTTTGCATCCCCCTGCTATTTTTCATCAAAAACAAAAGATCTTAGGTTCATTTATCATTTTAGGTGTTTAACACGTTTTTCCCCCATAACATAACTATTTACTGTTTTAGGGGTGAAATGACCAATCGAGGTAAAAGCCCATATCATCCCCTATTTTTTAAGCTATCACACCTAATTTTAGGGTTCTTCGTTTCCGAGATAGGGTTTTTTCAATTTTGGGGGGTAGTTTCACCCCCCTGCTATTTTTCATCAAAAACAAAAGATCTTAGGTTCATTTATCATTTTTAGGTGTTTAACACGTTTTTTCCTCATAGCATGACTATTTACTGTTTTAGGGGTGAAATGATCCATCGAGGTAAAAGCCCATATCATCCCCTATTTTTTAAGCTATCACACCTAATTTTAGGATTCTTCGTTTCCAAGATATGGATTTTTCAATTTTGGGGGGTAGTTTCACCCCCCTGCTATTTTTCATCAAAAACAAAAGATCTTAGGTTCATTTATCATTTTTAGGTGTTTAGCACGTTTTTTCCCCCATAACATAACTATTTACTGTTTTAGGGGTGAAATGATCCATCGAGGTAAAAGCCCATATCATCCCCTATTTTTTAAGCTATCACACCTAATTTTAGGCTTCTTCGTTTCCGAGATAGGGATTTTTCAATTTTGGGGGGTAGTTTCACCCCCCTGCTATTTTTCATCAAAAACAAAAGATCTTAGGTTCATTTATCATTTTTAGGTGTTTAACACGTTTTTTCCCCCTTAACATGACTATTTACTGTTTTAGGGGTGAAATGATCCATCGAGGTAAAAGCCCATATCATCCCCTATTTTTTAAGCTATCACACCTAATTTTAGGATTCTTCGTTTCCGAGATAGGGATTTTTCAATTTTGGGGGGTAGTTTCACCCCCCTGCTATTTTTCATCAAAAACAAAAGATCTTAGGTTCATTTATCATTTTTAGGTGTTTAACACGTTTTTTCCCCATAACATGACTATTTACTGTTTTAGGGGTGAAATGATCCATCGAGGTAAAAGCCCATATCATCCCCTATTTTTTGAGCTATCACACCTAATTTTAGGATTCTTCGTTTCCGAGATAGGGATTTTTCAATTTTAGGGGGTAGTTTCACCCCCAAACAGGGAATGTTGCCCCAAGTGCTAGGACCCCTCATACAAGTCCCTAGCATGATTGGTTCGCGAGATATGAACAAAAGTGTCGTTAGGTCCTTTTAACAAGAATGAATCCTACATTCAAAAACGGGGCGTCACCCCCAGGGTTAGAATACTGCCTATGGCAAAATCCCATGAGGGGTTCAGAAAATATTAACAAACGTGTAGTTAGGTCCTTTTGACAAAAGCCGTCCGTGCGCGCACATACAAAAAATATTACTATTTCATCCCCCGGGTAAGGGTAGTTTTTATTTTGGGGTGAATATACCCCTTCGATAGAAAAATAGAGTTCACCACGAGTCCTACGACACCTCATACGTTTAAATCCGATTATTGGTTAGCGAGATACTAAAAAGCCGATGACCTATTAGTTTTTTTTGGTTTATTTAAATACGTATTAAAAAAACACTCATTTATAAATCATCATTTAAAAAGCCCGCTCTTTTACAAAAACCGCCAAGTTCGTAGGTATACAAAAATAAATTACTATTTCATCCCCCGGGTAAGGGTAGTTTTTATTTTGGGGTGAATATACCCCTTCGATAGAAAAAGAGAGTTCACCACGAGTCCTACGACACCTCATACGTTTAAATCCGATTATTGGTTAGCGAGATAGTCAAAAGCCGATGACCTATTAGTTTTTATGGTTTATTTCAATACATATTAAAAACATTCATTGACAAATCATCATTTAAAAAGCCCGCCCTCTTACAAAACTCCTCAAGTGCGCATGCGTATAAAAAAACATTCATCGCCAAAATGTCAAAAAACAACATGTTTACCCCAAATGGCGTTTCCCAATTCCATCCATTTTTAAAAAATAACCTCACCATCATCTAGAGCGGAAAAAATACCATCTAAACGACCTCTCACTCGACCCTACTCCTTTCCCACCACCTAACCCTTTCCCAACATAGCCATACATATTCAAGCACGAGCGCGACTTGAGAAAACCAACACTACCCCACTACTCGCGAATGACCTTTTAGTTTTGGCCTTTTAATTAAATAAAGAGGCTATAGGAAAGTAGGGGGCATTACTAGCAGTGCTAGGACACCCTTTATGTTCAAATCCCATGATTTGTTAGCGAGATATCAGGTTCGGGGCAACTACGAGGGTGGCTCAATAAAAAGTGAGACAGCTCCCCCATTACCACACTACTATAATCGCCAGCAATATTGAGACACTTGTCGTAGCGTGCAATCAGATTGAAGAAACCACTCTGGTTATGCGCCTGTCCGCTAACACCATGTCCTGTGGTCGAGCAATGATGTTTTCGTGGATGTGGAGGGACGCCCAGTTCGATCTTCACCCTCCACACTCTGCCGTCCCTCACTGAACTTACAACACCAGTGACAGACCATTTGACGAGACATGACCGCTTCACCATACACGGTCTGTAGACTGACACACTAGTCCCACGTGCCCATTCATACCGCACTTCTATTGGCGACCATATTGTCAGTGCACGTCTGTCTGCCATCGTGAGTTGTACTCGAATGATATCGGGCACGCCGGTCTGCTACTCCTCTTCTTTGCGCATGCGTCATTCCCCCTTCGCTATCACTTCTTCCATCGTTGAACCAGCCACTGGTGTGGATTCTTATTGCGATTGTTTGCATCACCTGGTGTACCATCTGACAAAACTAACTTTCGGAAAGCGGCTTCGGAGTCGTAGTTGGTAGCATGCTGAGTTTCTATGCCCAAGGTCACGAGTTCAAACCCGGCTGAAGTCGTCGGATTTATTAAGAGCGTTAAATATCACTCAGTATGCCTTCCTTCGGAGGGGCAGTAAAGCCGGCGGGCCAATGTCATATATTTATGGCATGTGAAACAACCTTCCACTAACTAAACTTGTGTGAAGCAAAATTTGTAGGTTAGGTTTGGTTAATGCTCTTAAGTTTCAACGTTAGTCAGACAGGCGTTTATTGCGATGGCATCTAGTAGTAGCCAAGTTCACAGCTAGGTGCCGTGGACGGTAGCATTTGGCGGTGAAAGTAGGAACTACTTGAAATTATCGTCTGCAGTCCTTACTTGAATTAAAAACAGATAACACACACTAATACAGTCATCACAATTAACCCCGGTTATCAGACAGATTACCGGGTGAGTTATCCGTGGTCGTAACGGCGTGGCTGCAGGCAGTCGCTCACATCCGGAAGGCGAGGAGGTTCGAATCCCCCCCGCCGGCAACCTTGAATACGGTTTTCTGTGGTTTCCCATCTTCCTTCCAGGCAAATGCCGGGGTTGGTCCCTAACTATAGGTCACAGCCGCTACCTTCCAATTCCTAGTCCTTACAATCACATTTTCCTTCCCAGACAACACCCACACGCGACTGTACTTGTAGCTCACCCCATGGGTGTCCGCCTAGAAGCAGCTATTAACTCTGGCAAGCCGAACATGTCTTCGGACATTCCCGGCACTAAAAGCCATACGCTAAAAAAAAATATATCTATATATATAAAGCTCAATGTTTGTCTGTCTGTCTGTCTGTCTGTCTGTTATGTATACAAATCCACACCGTTTCACCGATCTGAACCAAAATTTGTATACTTACCCTTCGGAACCCTGCGGGTAACCCTGTCCACTTGAAATTTCCGACAGACCACCCCATTCCCTGCATTTAGGCCCTTTGGCCCAAATCTACACCGTTTCACCGATCTCAACAAAAATTTGTATACTTACCCTATGTAACCCTGTGAATAACACTGTCCACTTAAAATTTCGGACAGACCACCCCATTTCCTGCATTTAGGCCCTTTGGCAAACATCTACACCGTTTGACCGATCCGAACCAAAATTTGTATACTTACCCTTTGCAACCCTGCGGGTAACCCTGCCCACTTGAAATTTCGGACAGACCACCCCATTCTCTGCATTTAGGCCCTTTGACCCAAATCTACACCGCTTCACCGATCAGAACCAAAATTTGTATACTTACCCTTTGGTACCCTGCGAGTAACACTGTTTGCTTGAAATTGCGGACAGACCACTCCATTCCCTGCATTTAGGCCCCTTGGCTCAAATCTACACCGTTTCACCGTTCTGAACCAAAATGTGTATACTTACCCTTTGTAACTCTGTGAATATCACTGTCCACCTAAAATTTCGGACAGACCACCCCATTTCCTGCATTTAAGCCCTTTGGCAAAAATCTATATCGTTTCACCGATCCGGACCAAAATTTGTATACTTACCCTTTCGAACCATGCGGGTAACCCTGTCCACTTGAAATTGCGGACAGATCACCCCATTCCCTTCATTTAGGCCCTTTGGCACAAATCTACACCGTTTCACCGTTCAGAACCAACATTTGTATACTTACCCTTCGGTACCCTGCGAGTAACATTGTCTGCTTGAAATTGCGGACAGACCACTCCATTCCCGGAAAGAGGACAGGGTCCGTCCCAAAGGCAATGGAAAAAGGGGTAAAACCGGACCCGCTCTGGAAACCCTCAGGGTTGCCAGCTCCCGAACTCACCAGCCATGAGCCCTTGAGGATGTAGCACTATCGAGGGTGCACCAGAAGTGGTGGGGCTACACACACCCTTCCTCCTTGAGGGTCTTGAGCAGAAGACATGAGATATTAAGAAAAGAAAAAGAAGGCTGACACCTCGAAGAATGAGGCTATCAGGAATGATTAGAAAAGGGCCAATTAAGGCGGGAAAGTGAAAGAGTCGCTAGGCCTCGGACACCCTGATACCATCGGGGTCGGAAGAGAACAAGAGTTTGACCAAGGGAGGCTGACAGGTAAGAGAACTGAAAGGAGCCCGGCACCAGTAAGCAGAAGCAATGCCGGACTCAGCTGGGGTCCCGTGGTCGCAAACCCACGTCCCACAAGTTGAGAGACCCTGGTGGGTGTAGGGGGGAGGAGGGGGCCAGGTGTGAGAATAGCTTGCTGATTCATCGCGAGTTGACATGAGAGGAATGTCCAGACCCCGCCGTGTTACCTGGTATTGCTGACAATGCTGATGTTCATACAGGGTCTTTCCTCAAACCACTGTAGTGTTACGAAAGAATGAGTGATTCACCGGTCAATGTGAATAGGACCGGGACCCCCCCCCCCCCCCGAACGTCTGTCATCATATATCGTCATCATCTGCGATTCGTGCAGCTTGGACCCGAGCAGTACTCGATAAGCTCTTTCACTACACGCATCGAGTATAGGCCTAAGCCAGAAAATAACGTTCAGACTTTGGAAGACATCGAAGGTAGAAATCTGAATTGCCTATATCAGATTTAAAATTACACCATGTTTGTTTAGTAGTCATTTTTCATTACCTTATTATTATCATCATAAGGGCAAATTACCTAGATGTTACGCCCATTATACCACTAATCACCACACACAATAAGTCTTCATCGCCTGTGAATTTTGAAATATTTCTTTCTATCACGGTAGTTTGTAAGTTTGTCGTGTCAATTCAACAGTAGTTTCCATTATCATCCTCATCAAAAGGGCAAATGGCCTAAATGTTACGTCCATTATACTATTAAGTAACACCACAGTCTTCATCGCCTGTGATTTTAAAATGTGTATTTCCATTAATTTGTAAGGTTGATATACCCGTTCAGTAGTAGTCGTCTTCATTATCATCGTCATCAAAAGGGCAAATGACCTAGATGTTACGTCCATTATACTACTAAGCATCACCAGAGTCTACCTAGCCTGTGATTTTAAAAATATGTATTTGCATTAGTTTGTAAGGTTGATATACCCGTTCAATAGTAGTCGTCTTCATTATCATCCTCATCAAAAGGGCAAATGACCTAGATGTTACGCCCATTATACTACTAGGCAACACCACAGTCTTCCTCGCCGGTAATTTAAAAATATGTATTTCTATCTATATATTTAAAACACTAAGCTGTTTTTTGTACACACGAGATTGTGAAAACGACTTAACCGATTGGCTTCGTAAGACATTCTAACGAAAGCTCTTGGCATGCAGATTTGCAGAGTGTCTCTAAAATAAACAAATATATTACGGTATATTTTTAAATTAATATAGAAAATAGCAGAATTCTAGGCCCTCACGCATGCGCACAATCCGCCTGGGGGTCATGACAAAATGGCGGTGAGAAGTCCATTAAAATGTAAGTTATTTAATAAGCTTGCATGTAATTGAAAACATACATTAACCAAGTTCTGACAGTAAAATATAATAACAGTATGAACGTATACGAATGTGCAACATTGATTTATTTGGATAATGAAATGGATTATTTTCTTCAGACAGCGGCTTTTAATGATAAAGAACGGCTGCGTCTGCTGGTGACCAAGAGTGCGCGTGTAGCTATGTGGTTAAGGCGACAGACTGTGGTTCCAAGGTTCACCGGTTCGATCCCAGCCCTCGCCGATATATATATATTTTTTTTTACCACTGAAATATTGTTTAATCAAGGAGTATTAGTAAGGTTTTATGTCTGTTAAAGATACATATTTCTACATTCCCTCTCGGTATATTTTTGAATTAATATAGAAAATAGCAGAATTCTTGGCCCTCACGCATGCGCACAATCCGCCTGAGGTCATGACAAAATGGCGGTGAGAATTCCATTAAAATGTAAGTTATTTAATAAGCTTCCATGTAATTGAAAACATACATTAACCAAGTTCTGACAATAAAGTATAATAACAGTATGAACGTATACGAATGTGCAACATTGATTTATTTGGATAATGAAATTGATTATTTCCTTCAAACAGCGGCTTTTGAATATAATGAATGGCTGCGTCTGCTACTATACATGAGAGCGTGAGTAGCCATGTGGTTAAGGCGACTGACTGTGGTTCCATGAAGCGCCGGTTCGATCCTAGCCCTCGCCAGTTTTTTTTTTTTTTTTACCACTGAAATATTGTTTAATCAAGGAGTAACAGTAAGGTTTTATGTCTGTTAAAGATACTTATTTCTACATTCCCTCTAAATACGTTTTATTTTCGTTTTACCATTGCATTGCAGCATGTAATCAAAAGAGCAAACTGTTGTCCGCAGTACGCCGTTTAAATATCTGCAATCAGTTCCTATAACTGACAACAGATGGCAGTAATTCGCCCATATAGTTCCATTAACTGACAGCAGATGGCAACACCATTGCATCGATATATTTAAAACACAAGACATGGCATGTTTTCACGTGATGGAAAATTATAAAGGAGGGGAATATTTAAGAAGGGAAATGTTGAGGAACATTAACTGACAGTTGAATGTGTAGGCTAGGTTGTTTATGTACCTTAATATTGCAATTTCTTCCCAATGCTTCGGTGGTCAAGTTATTAGCGTCCTAGACTAAAAGTTATAATTATGCATCGTCGATATTAAAGAAAAAAGTAGTTTTCCAGGCACACGCGCGTCTCCACAATTGCTTTCGCCATGAGAGACACTTGGCAAATATAATTCGTTTGAAGGACTCCGACATCTTGGTCACTCAGCCCCGTGTACTTGGGTGTGCATGTGTGAAACTTTCTTCTGATAACCTGTGTTATTGTGATGGCTGCATTACTGTGTGTATTTGTAATTAAGGTGGTAAATGGCAAGGAGACGGCCAAGGCCTAAAGTTAGGAACCATCCCGGTATTTGCCTTAAGTGGAAGTGGGAAACCACGGAAAACCACATCCAAGATTGTCGAGGTGGGAATTAAACCTTCCTCTTCTTAGTTATACCTCAAGAGACTGAATGTACCCCGATTTTGCCCTGAGACCAGAATTAAATTTCTTGGCAGAGCAGGAAATGTAACCCGGGTCTCCGGGGCGATAGACAAGAATAGGTGGGCCTCCATGTGTTAATACGATTTTTGACATGCACGGGACATAGAATTCAAAAACTGCCTCCATTAGGGTGACTATCGAAGTGAGTATTGAGTATAGGCCTATGGTCATTCCAGTAGTTGGTGAAGTGATTCTATGTTCCCCTGCAAAATGTACTTCCATAACCTATAACAGGTGATGGAAATTGCTTATTTAGAGCAGTTTCGTACTGTTTATAACAAAATGAAGAACGTCATTCTGAGCTGCGTTTTCAAGCTATCGCAAAAAATTTCGCTGGCAGGAACAATTATAAGGAATTTATTTTAAGCGATCAGTCTCATCGCATTCTCCTCACCAACCAACTTGAGTTAGAAAGTCTCTGGACGGTCATGTTGAACTTCATTGTATAAGACAATTGTTTAATGATTATTTGTTTAGAGTACGGAGTCTAACTACGTAGTTGATTTCGGCAATGGAAGTATTATTTGCCATTTAATATTTAGCGGCTCCGTTATTGCAGGACACTATAGTGTTATCGAATAATACGAAGCCACATTTAAAATCCAATATAAATAGGCCATTTCAGAAACAATTCCAGATATTATGCAATACAGTTTACTGTAAGGTCCTTGACGATCAAATGTAAACATTTTTCTACATTGTATTTCTCTTGCGTAAAATCTATGCGTGGTTATTTTGGTCTTTACTGTTGTGAGGGTAAAATTGATCTACTGGAATATAAAATATTTGCCAAGCTGCAACAATGTAATGATATTAATTTAAAAGTCATTGAACTTATATCCAGCAGTTCAAACACATACATCAGCGTTAACAGATTGGATACTGAAGATGAAAGCCAGCTACTTCATTTCCCTATTATTGAATTTTTCAATTCCTTGGAATTAAGAGATTCGCCTCCACATACTTCGAACGTTTAAGCCGTAGATATGCTTCTTAGAAATCTGAACGTTTCCCATGGACTCATATATGGTAATATATTAATTGTAAGAAATCGCTTGGATTCGGATATAATAGGTGCAGTAATAATAGGCAGAGAGCTCAAATCCTACGACTTGATTTAACACCTTACGATAAAACACTTACAGGTAGCCTACAGTACATTTTCTTTTAATAGGCAACAATTTCCTATTCGCTCGGCCTACTTTATCAAAATCAATCAAGCTCAAGGAGAAACTCTTGAACGTATTGGGCTATTTACCTCATCACGTTTTCAGTCATGACCAGCAGGATAGTGAAGGTGCAAAAAAGGTCCTGTTTGGGATGGTAAAGATAAGAGGCGGAAGGATCCTACGGATTATGTTAGAATTGTGAACAAAAGGGGACAAGAGATAGAAAATAGGGAAGAACTGAAGAAAATGTGGAAATAATATTTTGAAGAACTCCTGAACCCAAATGGAAACCACGGCGAGGAGGAAGAAATCGGGGAAGAGGTACAGTAGATGAACTGCAAATAGAAAAGGACTTAACATGGAAAGAAGTGGAAGATGCAGTGAGGAAGATGAAAGGAGGGAAGGCACCGGGTGTGGATGAGTTGAGTGTGGAGATGGTGAGAGCAGCAGGAGAGGTGGGGATACAATGGTTGTACCGAGTGATGAAGACAGCATGGAAGGAAAGGAAGACCCCAGAGGACTGGAAAAAGGGAATAATTGTCCCGATCTTCAAGAAAGGTAGTAGAACAGAATGCAGAAACTATCGGGGAATAACACTGATGAGTCATTGTGCAAAGTTGTTTGAGAAAGTTTTGGAAAGGAGAATTAGGACAAGGATAGAAGGAGGGATGAGGGAAGAACAACATGGCTTCAGATCAGGAAGGTCCACAGTGGATTTGATTTTTGCTGTAAGGCAGTTACAAGAACAGCACTATGAGTATGGAACAGATCTACTGATGACCTTTCTGGACATTGAGAAAGCATATGACAGTGTATGCAGAAACAAAGTATGGAAGTCCCTGGAGGATAGAGGAATATAAAAATGGACTATAAGGAAGATAAAGGAGATGTACAAGGGAAGCGTGAGCTGTGTGAAAGTGGGAGGAGAGAGATCGGACTGGTTGGAACAGAGAAACGGCCTGAAACAAGGAAGTGCACTGTCACCGTTACTTTTCATTGTGGTGATGGATGACATAATGACCCGAGTGGCACAAGTAATTGGGGAAGGAAAGATGAAAGCAATGGTGCTTGCAGATGATTTGATGATTTGGGGAAACAAGGAGGAGGAGGTACAGGAACAGTTGGACGTGTGGGAAGGAATAATACAAGGTTATGGGATGAAATTTAGCATAAATAAGAGTGAGATGGTGATCACACAAGGAAGAAGGAAAGAACCACAACGGAAATAACAATTGGTGGGGAACAGCCGAAGGAATTGGAGAGTTTCAAGTATCTGGGAAGCCTGATACAAGAGAATGGAAGAAACGATAGAGAAATAAATGAGCGGGGGAGACAGGCAGAAGCATTCCGGAGGAGTGTGAGAAGCATGTTATGGAGCAAGAATGTCCCTCAGAACAGCAAAAAGATCATATATCGGACGTACAATGTCCCTATCCTGACGTATGCCTCGGAGACCTGGGTTATGAAAGGAAGGGAGAAGAGCAAAATACAGGCCAGTGAGATGAGGTTCTTGAGAAGCAGTATTGGAGCTACAAAGATGGACAGAATAAGAAATGAGAGGACCGGAGAATTAATGAAGGATGAACCATTACAGACTGGTATAGAGAAATCTAGACTTAGATGGTATGGACATGTAAAACGAATGGAGGAGAAGAGGATACCCAGCAAGATACACGAGACGAAGTGGGAAGGAAAGAGACCAAGAGGGAGACCGAGAGACAGGTGGCTGAAGGGGGAGGAAGAAATCGTGAAGAAGAGAGGAGAAGACTGGACAAGGGTGGAGGCTGAGAGATGGTGGGAAGACAGAAGACGTTGGAGAGACTTGTGTTCCAAACAGACCCGGCCAGTGGCTGGAAACTGTGCAAGATGATGATGACCTAATCACGTTTTCAGTCATGACCAGCAATATATTGCAATGCTGAGAGTGCTATCTTTTGACGCCCTTAAAGTTGCAATAGTGCTAAAAAGTAATCGTACAAAGAATGTAACTTATATAAGAAGCTTCTTCAGTAATTTTGTTTTCCATTGTCCGTCATGTTTTGACGGGTTTCATCTAGTTAGAGTATAAGTTTATTATACCCATTCAATAGCAGTCGTCGTCAGTATCATCTTCATCAGTGACGTTGAGTGTTAAGGAGACTGAAATATTATCATCATTCCACCGGGCGAAGCCGGGTACTACTGCTAGTATATATATAAAATATCTACACACACTTAAAGTGCACGGAATACTTGACCGCGTTGTCGCAGCCCATAAACTAAGGAACCAACCAAACATAACTTACTTCCCTCGTATTTGGACTTAATTTCTCCGTTCAAGAGGCAGAAAGCGCCCTCCATCTTCCCTCAATGTGGAGGTCAGTATGGTGTAGATAGTAAGAAAAAGGTCTGATCTACAGGTGACTAACTTTGCTAGGGATTAACATACTTAAGGATGATGTGAGACGTCGAGCACACTCTGGGAGAGAGACAGGCTAATGGGATAATGCTGAGATTACTACACCTTTTCATTACTAAGTTGGGGAGAGGTTGAAACCAAACCAGGGCGGGTGGAGGAAGCGTGGCTAGATTCAGAACGAAAGGATTAGCAAGCAGACCAGACCAGGGCTTGGCTGGACCGCACAGAGAGTTCCCCTTCCTGAACAGAGTGGCGATACATCCAGGGCAGGTTTCCTGCAGTTTGTACGCGGCTGATTGTTTAACCAGATCCATAACACTAAGGACAAGATTAATTATGTCCTCTTAGGCTGCTATATTCCTTGTTTACGAATCGTATGCTATCCTTACCTCTTGCGAATGAATGAATAAAACAATGAATGAATGAATGAATCAATCAATCAATCAATGAATAAGTAAATAAATAAGATAATATTGAATTCAATTCAGAGGTTTCTTCATGTTCCCGAACAGGTGATGATCACTTGGTGCTAAGTCGGGAGAGTGTGGTGGTTATGGCAGCACGGTGAATGCCATTTGATCAATGCAGCGGTGGTCTCTCGGTTAGTGTGGGGGCGGGCATTGCCATGTTGCAGAAGCACACCTTTAGCCCATTTTCCTGGCCGCTAAGATTGAATGGCACGACGTAAGCACTAAAGGATTACCACATATGCTGCACTGTTAATCGTGGCCCCCAATTCCAGCCAGACGATGAAGATGATGCCCGTTGTGCGACCCACAACACTGTCGTCATTCGCTTGCCAACTGACTGCCCCTATACTTCCATTGCAGGGATGCCGTTTTGCGGATTTTGCTGAATTGGACACAGCTGTCAAGGCATGGGTACGCAGCACTCCGAAAGAAAGGTTTCAGGAAGGTCTGCAGAGACTGTCACATCGATGGTAAAAGTGCATAAAGTTACCAGGAGTTTATGTTAAGAAGGTGGACGTAACAACTGATGTGTAATGTACTTCATTTGGGTAGATAAAAAGTGTAAAACAATATGGTACGCCCTTCGTCCGCCCTTAGATACGTAGAGTCGATTCACCTAAAGACCATCATTGGTAAACAGGAAGAAAGGGATACTGCACCTTGCACCTACACCTATGCAGCAAAACCTAACTGCATCTTATACCTGTTACAGTATTAACAGTAGGGTGAGGCATATTAAATGTCTTTAACGCGAGATTTCAGGCTCTAAAAACTGAGGTCTCTTGTGCACTACCTTCAATCAAACTTTCGTTAAAATGCTAAAATAATTCATCAGGTTTGTATTTGTAATGTTCAAGGATGATCTATAGCAGGCCATTCATTACATTCTGTTAAGCCTTTGCCCTGTTAAAACTAATTGAAATGAGTTATGACAGATATTTCGCTATTAACTACCTCGCGGTCTAGTGGCTAGCATTTTTGCCTGTCGTCCCAGAGATCCGGGTTTGACGGGTCATTCCTCTTCCATCGCAAGGACAGTGTCTGGGAGTTGAACATACTTTGTCAGCAGATAGACTACAACTAGGGATAGAGACAGGGTCTAATTAAGAAAGGGCCAGGAAGGGGATTTCGGAAGGAAGTCGGCCGTGGACCTTTTGTGTAAAAAAATGAAATTTTAGATTTTATGCTATTTTGATAGCCTGAAGTCCAATTTATAATGTACATACGATTATTTGCTGAAAATGTTTCCTAAACGCCATTTATAAGTGATTTAAGTTGATTTAATTTATTTCCTTTAATTTGAGTCATATAAAACTAAAACCTTCCTTCCTTCCATCCTTCCTTCCTTCCTCCTTCCTTCCTCCTTCCTTCCTTCCTCCTTCCTTCCCTCCTTCCTCCCTCCCATCCTTCCTCCCTTCCTTCCTCCCTGCCTTCCTCCCTTCCTTCCTTCCTCCCTTCCTTCCTCCCTTCCTTCCTTCCTTCCTTTCCTCCTTCCTTCCTTCCTCCTACCTTCCTTCCTTCCTTTCCTCCTTCCTTCCTTCCTTCCTCCCTTCCTTCCTTTCACCCTTCCTTCCTTCCTTTCTCCCTTCCATCCTTCCTTCCTTTCTCCCTTCCATCCTTCCTTCCTTCCTTTCATCCTTCCTTCCTTTCCTCCTTCCTTCCTTCCTCCCTTCCATCCTTCCTCCCTTCCTCCCTTCCTTCCCTCCTTCCATCCTTTCCTCTTTCCTTCCTTCCTCCTTCCATCCTTCCTCCATTCCTTCCTTCCTTTCATCCTTCCTTCCTTTCCTCCTTCCTTCCTCCCTTCCTTCCTTCCTCCCTTCCTCCCTTCCTTCCTTCCTTTCCTCCTTCCTCCTTCCTTCCTTCCTTCCCTCCTTCCATCCTTTCCTCCATTCCTTCCTTCCTCCCTTCCTTTCATCCTTCCTTCCTTCCTCCCTTCCATCCTTCCTTCCTTCCTTCCTCCCTTCCATCCTTCCCCCCTTCCTTCCTCCCTTCTTTCTTTCCTCCCTTCCTTCCTTTCCTCCTTCCTTCCTTCCTCCTTCCTTCCTTCCTCCTTCCTTCCTTCATTTCCTCCTCCCTTCCTTCCTTTCCTCCTTCCTTCCTTCCTTCCTCCCTTCCATCCTTTCATCCTTCCTTCCTCTCCTCCTCACTTCCATCCTTCCTTCATTCCTTCCTTTCCACCTTCCATGCTTCCTTCCTTTCCTCCTTCCTTCCTTTCCTCCTTCCTTCTTTCTTCCTTCCTTCCTCCTTCCTTCCTTCCTCCCTTCCTTCCTTTTTTCCTCCCTTCCTTCCTTCCTGCCTTTCTCCTTCTTTCTTTCCCCTTGCTTTCTTCCATCCTTCCTTCCCCATCCTGCATTTATTCCTTTCTCCTTCCTTTCTTCCTTCCCCTTCCATTATTCATTTCCTCCATTCTTCCTTCCCCCTCCATTCTTCTTTTTCTTCCTTCCCCTTCCTTCTTTCATTTCTTCCTTCCCCTTCCTTCCTTTCTTCCTTCCTTTGTTTCTTCAAGCAAGTTCTAAAGAAGCTAGGAAGTTAAACAGAAACCTGAAAAGGGGCAGAGAAGATGAAGGCAACCCAGATTAACCAGAATATGGGTCTGGTGCACATACCTATCCTTAAGGGCATGTTTCTCCAATTTTGCTTTTTCCTAGACAAAAATTTTCCTTCTACTCAGGAAGTATTAGCAATAGCGATTTGATTTCTTTTCAGTAATTGCATTTGATGAAATAAAGGATTGTATGTTTTCTTGTGAATTTATCATGAATAGGAAAAATAATATTTTATGTTTTCGTACAGAATAAGTCGAAAAGATTAACGTTTGAAATAATAATTTCTTAAAAATATTATTTACAAACACACAGATTTCCAAAAACATGCATTTAAAGATAAAATATCTTTAAATTGTTGTTTCAATCGGTCAAATACTTAGTGAGAAAAAGGACCATGACGTTTATGGAGTTTGAAGCCGTTTTTCAGAGTTGCCTTAGTAAACAAAAGTTTTGTGCTTTTCAGTCGGTCAACACGAATGTACCCAAAAGAGTTGGGTTATACCCTGAAAAAAAGCATGATAGTAATAAATATACTAGGATTAAACTGGTCATCCTAGTGCATTTATTAATCTCATGGTTTTTTTTTTCTGTGTAAAACCCAACTCATTTGGGTACATTAGTGTTGACCGACTGAAAAGCACCAAACTTTTGTTTTGACCATGATGTTTTCAAATTTAGCATGGTGGAGATAGGGATTACAACCTCCCCTTCGGAACCGTCGCGGTAACTTATTTGTCATCTGGTGAAAATGGGAAATCACCGCAGCCATTTTCAGGACGGTCGAGGTGAGATTCAAACCCACGCTCTGCCGATGTCAGCGAGGCACGAGCTAACACGTCAGCGTTCTTGGCCAGTCTATTATAAGTCTATTGTTATTATCATCATCGTGATAGTGGTAGTGAATGACCAAGATGTTACGTAGAAGAATTTTTTAATAAATATTACATGGCGAGTGAGTGATGTGGTTTCATTTGAACAGATTCATGGAAGCTTTACTGGATTCTATTCACTGTATAGTTCGATTTCTCGTACATAAATAACTTGTATTTATTGGATCAGTATTTCCAATTTAACTTGTAGCCACGGCTTAACTGAGAGGTTTAATTATTCGCGGCCTCTAACCCCTGGGCCGTTCGTTCACTCCCTTGGTTCATTCATTAAAGAGATCGCTTCATTTAACCTCTTGGTGTGGCAGCGCCCACAAATTGTTAAATGCCCGTGACTCGTGCGAGTTTGTGCCTGCCTGGCATCTCGACACACAGCGTGAAGGTAATAAACCTCGTGCAAACGCTGGGACGTATCTCACTTCGACGCCTTCGTTTTGTTTTCCCAAGTGCTTTATATTGTCGGTGATCGAATTTAAGTGAAAGAATATTTAATCTGTGTTTCTAACTGCTTCACTAGATGAGTGACACAGTCCGTGATTTATGATCCTGTGATCACGCCATTCACAAGGTGGACAGGGTTTGATTCCTGGTTAATGGATGACTGATTATCAATTTGTAGTGACTAATATCAGTTACCAATTATCGTGATGAAAGCCATTTTTAGTGTACCCTTAGTAATAGAAATTCTATGTTATTTTCAGTCGGTCAACACGATTATACCCAGTTGTAACAGGTGGTTCCCTAATACTGAAAAAAAAAATCTTCTGCTTCTTTATATGCCGTCTCCGCGTCGAAGATTGTCGATCATCATTGCAATCCCTTCCCTCGAGGTTGCCGTTCGAAACAGAGATGCTGTGTCAAGTTCAAACCATTCCCCAAATTCTTGAGCCAGGAGATCCACCTCATCCCTGGTCTGCGCCGTCCTTCAATCTTGCCTTCCATGATTAGCTGCTGGAGTTGGTACTTGTTATTTCTAATCATGTGGCCAAAATATTGTATCATCTGTCGCTTGATGTTGTAGAGCACCTCCATATCCTTGCCCATCCGATCCAGCACCTCGGTGTTTCTCACCTTATCGGTCCACGATATACGAAGCATGCGACGATACAGCCACATTTCAAATGCTTCCAACTTCTTCTCCAAGGTTTAGGTTAATGCCCACCCCTCGTGTCCATACATTAGTATGGGAATTATGTAACACTTGAGGGCAAGTAGTCTAGTTCTCATACTAAGATCTCGGTGACACAGCAGATTCTTCATTTTGATAAAGACACCCCTAGTTTTTCTCAATGTGAGCTTTGATTTCATGGCTGCAGTCCCATTTGTCATTCAGATAGCACCCTAGATATTTGTACGAATTTTATTTATTATTTTTATTTAGCGTATGATGCTTACAAATGAATGAACTCGTTCGATGGCTTTATCAGTAACTGATAATGTGGTATCAATTACTTCTTTGCTGACAACCATGAATTTTGTTTTGCGAATTTTCATCCTTAAGCCATAATTATTGCTAACTGCGTTCACGAGATTCAGCAATGCTTGGAGATCTTCAATGCTTCCGGCGATCAGGACTGTGTCATCTGCATATCGGAAATTATTGATGACTGTGCCGTTGATGACAATGCCTTGATGAAACCCATCCAAGACTTCCGACATGATTGCCTCCGAAAATAAGTTGAAGAGCATTGGTGACTGCACACAGCCTTGTCGAACAACACGTCGAATGTTTACTTCATCGGACAACATGTTATCCACCCGAATGTTCGCTCGTTGATTCCAGTAGAGATTGGCAATGATTCGTACGTCACTATTGTCAATTCCAACTCGTTGAAAGAGTTCTAGCATTTTAGTGTGCTGTATTCGATCGAATTCCTTCTCATAAAAAATGAAGCACAAAAATACATCCTTGTTTATATCCTGGCAGCACTGCACAAGGACGTATATCGAGAACAAGGCATCCCTGATGCCAAATCCACCCCGGAATCCGAATTGTGTGTCCGACATAAATTCTTCGCACTTTCTGAAGATTCTTCCATGAATTATTTTCAGAAACAGCTTGAGGACGTGACTCATCAAGCTAATCGTTCGATGTACTTCGCAGTGCCTTGCATTTGGCTTCTTTGGTAGTGGAATGAAAGTAGACTTGAGCCAGTCTTCAGGGATCAGGCCTGTCTGGTAGATCTTATTGAATGTGAGAACATTTATGTTTTCATTGCCCAGAACCTTTAGTATCTCAGCATGAACATCGTCTGGACCAGGAGCTTTGCCGGACTTCATCTCACAAATAACCTTCATCACCTCCTCTCTTAGGATACTTGGTCCAATATCCGTCTCATCAATGCCGTGATCTGCAACTCAGTCATCATCGAACAGCTTGTGCACATACCGTTCCCATAGCTTGATCTTGTCGCATGTTGTGGCAACCAAGTTATTTTCATCGTCCATTAACACCCCGATGATTCGGCTAGGCTGTCTCCCAATCAATTCTATGATATTTTTGTGCAGGTGGAATGTGTCGTGTTTATTCCGAAGCCCTTCGATTTCGCGGCACTTGCTCACCAACCATTTCACCATGGCTTCCTTCTTTAGCACAGTCACGTCAATCTTGACTTTGACAGGTAATTTCTGCATCGAACGTAACCTGACATTTAACTTTCCAACCAGGGGATTATGGTCCGATAAGACGTCTGCTCCTGGGTAGGTTTTTTACTGTCGGAATACTATTCTTGAACCGCCTGTGCACCAAAATAAAATCAATTTGATTACGGACAATATGTTAAGCATCATCCTGTGGCGACTTCCAGGTATAGAGCCTCCGAGGTGGTAATTTGAAGAAGGTGTTCATGACAACAAATTCCTCCTCTTGACAGAATTGTACCAATCGATTATCTCTTTTGTTTCGAAGTCCCAGACCGAACGGTCCTAGAAATCTATCTACTCTCCCTTGACCTATTCTAGCGTTGAAGTCTCCCATTATGATGTTGACCTCGTGAGCCTTAATCAAATTCAAGATAGATTTTATTTCCTCGTAAAACGCTTCCACGACTTCATCATCTGCATCTGACGTAGGTGCATAAACCTGAATGATATTCACATCTACAGGCTTTGACTTAAGTTGGAGCATCATGATCCGGTCCGAAAATGGGATGAAAGTTTTGATGGAACACCCAACTGTTTTGTATACCACTACAGCGATCCCATTACGCTGGTGGTTATCGCCATTTCCAGAATAATATATGGTGTGATGGTCACTGTTGTATTGTCCTCTTCCTGGAAGACGCACTTCACTGACGCCGAGAATGCTTATTTCCATTCTCTCCATTTCACGCTTGACATTGTGGAACTTGCCTGCCACAAACATGCTTCTAACATTCCAAGTTGCAATCTTAATGGCTGACCCGGAGATTCTTAGCACCCTTTGACCACTTAAGGCCTGCCGGGGACTGAGGGCCGATATATTAATTGTCTCAGCCATGATGATTGTACTAGGAAACAATACGTGGTAGATTTCCGTTGCTTTCCACTCGCTGTAGCTTCGCCGTTTTTGCTGGTTACTCCACCTACACCTCTGCTGTATTCGGTGGTAGCTGTTTAACCCATCTATGGGTTAACACCCATCATCGTACTGGAACGCAGCTGCACATCCCAGGGTAGTATACAGGAGTGGTTTACCATTGCCTTCTCCCACGCAGTAGTCCTTGGCGTTGTCACCCAAGTGATCATCCGCCTCAGATGTTGTCCATACTGCTGCTGCCCAGTAAAGGACCCGCAGCCGCCCCTAACATGGGAAACAGACGCTGCTTTATGGATTCGGGTGACATTTCCATCACCCAGGGGACCATCACCCCACCTAAAGGGGCTCATCCGCCCAAAGCCGTTGGCACCCTTAGGGGGTCGAGTTATTTACCGCCGCCCGACATTCGGCGTTGAGACGCTGGCTGTACGGTCTACTCCATTACCGTAGCGGAATGTCCGGCCAGACATGAGATTAATAAGTACACTTGGATAAATTTATTACATTTATTAATCTCACGTAAATGTTTTCCGGATTAGGGAACCACCCATTACAATTGAAGACCCACGGAAAGAACGGGGTAAGTCCATTTCTTTCAGAAATGAGTTTATGGCGCATTCTGGTGGCCAGCCATCGTCACTACAGATCAGTTGAAATTAATTTAAAATAAAGCGGTAAGTCACCGAGATACAGAGGATTTTATTTTTAGTGGAAACAGAAAGAACGTCCCATATTCTCTCACTTTTTCATAATTTAACTTGAGTTTTTGATGTGTAACATCTTTCCGCTCGGTTGCTGGATATTTTTGTGTGGGGGTGATTTTGTAAAAAGGAACGGAAGTCGGACGGAAATGCAACGGAAACAACGGGCGCGCGCGGTGGCGGAGATTGGTACAACGACATCCTGTCGGCCATGTGGCTATGTGAAATGTAAATCGCATTCGGTTTACTTAAAGGTTTGGAGGCCCCATTACAGATATTCCTATCGTGTACTTTGGGTGTGTGTAGAATCTGTCGGATAACCGGTGTTAATCGTGATGACTGCTTTTACCAGATCAATTTTGACTTGCATCATCCAGGGTGTAGTAATCTTGAGCCGCTGTATGTATCTAAGAATTTTGTTGGTAAGTCTGGTTTGTGGGAGTCTGCTAATGTGGCCGTCAAATTTTAGTCGCCTCTTTCTGATGTCTGCTGCGAGGTTGGACAATTTCACTGTGGTGTCTCTGGAATGAAGCTCGTATTCTTCATCTGTGTGCTTTGGTCCAGTAATGTTCCTAGTTATTTTTCTTTCCTCTGTGAGGATTTTTTCCAAGTCGCCCTTAGTGTGTAACGTCAATGTCTCACTGGCATAAAGCACCTCAGGTTTAATAACCGTGTTGTAATGACGAAGTTTGGTGAATGTGGACAGACATTTTTTGTTGTAGACACCCTGTGTCTTGTATAAGGCTCTCCTCATTTTCATTAACCTAGTCGGTTCAAGCACTTCGTCTAGGTATTTAAAGTGGGCAACTCTATTGATTTTGCCATATTTTGTGTTTAAATTCTGTATGTCGAATGTCGTACAGAAAAACTCAGTCTTTTGAAACGAGATCTGTAGTCCTACATTTTTGGCGCATTATAAATATTATTATTATTACTAGGCTATTACTATTATTATCATCATTATTATTATTATTTTAAGGCAAATTAGAAAGAATATAGGATTTTATTACTAGAATGTCCTGTATGTAAATATATTTTATACGTGGAGCACGTGTTACACAATGAATATGTTACCGGTACTTCATTATGCAGGCGGGTTCACGTGCAGCCAACTAACTGAATTCCATTCGGTAGTCGGGGTAAATAAATGGCTTTATTTAGGATCCATCAAGTACAGAGTATATGTGAATTCCTGGCCGACTAGCAACTGTTTCGTTATCCACCAATCATTTTCTAGGAATCCCAAACGCTCCCGCGATGCAGGGTTCGCCGTGGCCAGTGCTAGGAAATACCTTCTCTGACAGGAATAGTCTATGTACTGTAATAGCTGTACTGTACCATGTTGTTGTTGCTGTTGCTTGATTTTAGGGGCTTGGGCATCGTGGTTATTAAGTCCCATGTACCTGTGTTATTCCGCGAGGACTGGCGCTTGGGTATTTATGACCCGAGTCTTAAATAATGCTCTATTTTCTCGTTTTGGTTAGCCCTTATTTCCTGTCGCTTGCTGTACCTTCCTTCCTAGCATTGAACTTTACCCTGCAAAAGAAACATGTTCTTAGCTTTTTGAACACACAAGTATTTTTCTATATTATTTACTGTCGGGTCAGATTTACCCATGGCGCCAGTCCTCACGTGACAATTTTCGGCATCTTACATTAAACGGGACAAACTAAGGGGGGAAATCCACATATTTTGGTGCAGCACAATCACATAGGTCACGTTCTTGTTGATCCATGTTTAGGGTCTAGGGACACTTTGGTCATCAGCTCCTTTCTTCAAAACAATAAAGATTACTGCTTTGCTGCCAATATCAAGGCCAATGGTATTGTTACGAAACTATTGTCATTTTTCTGCAAGTTAAATTTGAAAAATATAAATAAACCTCATTTTATTTCAGGAATAGTTCATAGGAAAACACCAGGTGTAAAATTTCTTTATTAAAATCCGTACGACTACGACAAAAAAAGGAGTGTCTATGGATAAAACTGACCCGGCACCAGTCTTCACGCCAGAGGGTTATTGTTGTATTGGTTGACGTCAACTCAGCCAAACCATGCACCTTATAACTGGTACACCCAAACCACATCTACTACCTGCCTACCTATACTTAATCACATACCACCTACATATCTGCGGCGAGAGAATGCTCTGGTCCAGGAGTATAAAAACTCCAGGACAATCTTCACCTTCCTGTTCATGCAGATATCCCAACCATCAGTGAAAGAAGGCTTCTTTCTCGCCATAATGTACTGTACTAAGTCAGCATTTGCCTGGAGAGAATGTGGACAAACTCGGGGGAAAGCCACACTTATGATAGCCGCTATTAGTGCCGGGATTAGAATGTAGCAACTCCGAACGCGCCAAAATAACCCAAGACAGTACAGCAAACAGGATTACCTGCGTCCGCGAAAGTATACGAAACAAGTGTTTATTATTATTATTATTATTATTATTGCTTCTTTCTTCTTTCTTCGATTCGGCCAACTAGGGACCACGTCAGTTCAACTGTCCCTTCTTCCGAGCTCTAACTACCGCCCAGTGTTCCCGCATTCGTCTCCGGTGTTGTTCTTTTCTCTCTTGGGACCATGCCTTCCCTGTCTTCAGCTTCGGCTTTTCCTGGAAACCTTTGTGCGTACGTAGATTTTCCTGAAGTGGAACACGCTCCTGGATACCTTTAGGGGAAATTTCCATTTCACTTAGATCTTTCTCAACTTCCCTGAACCATGCCCCTTTGGTTTTCTTATCTTGAAAGTACGTCAATATCCGTTTTGATATCCTGCCTGGGCTCATTCGTGTCACGTTTCTATAAAAGCTAATCCTTCTTTTTCGAATCGTGTCACTGATCTTCTCCACGTGCTTGTATAATTCGTGGTTGTGACGCCTTCTGTACTCGCTGTTTTCTTTGATAGGACCCAGGATTTTCCTCAAAATCTTCCATTCTTTAGCATGTAGTTTTTCCATTAGACATTTCTTGTTCATTATTAGAGTCTCTGCCGCATACAGAGCCTCTCGTCGAATAACCGTGCAGTAATGTCTAATTTTGTAGTTTGTTTTTTTCGTGTGGTCTCCTCAGAGACCTAGTGCAGGTCTTTCAATTCGACGCCCGTGGGCGACCTGCGCGTCGATTTTGGCGTTTAAGGATATCGATCTCTTATTGTAGATGTCTTTGGTCAGGTTGTATGCCATTTCCATTTCATTAATGCGTGACATGAAGGCTTCCTTCTCTGATATTATTATTATTATTTATTTATTTATTATTCGCTAATCGGCCAACGAGGAACCACGATAAGTTCAACTATACATTCTGGCGTTTATTCAATTTACGATTGATCCAGTAGGTTTTCATTAGCTTGCTGTGTCGAGCATGGCGTTCAACCGACCACTTTGCACTGGTTGTCCATTCTCTCCTCGGATAGTCCCAAAAGTCACGATGCTTGTTCGGAAAAGGACTCGTTTGTGCGCGTCATCTGGTCGTATGCCCATTTCTTGGAGGTCTTTCTTGACGTTAACGTACCAGGGAACTGTTGTTTTTGGTTTCGAGTCGAAATTGTTATTAGCTAAAGCAAATAAACTCGAGGAACTTAAATATAGGCTACGTTTTGTCCATCTAGAGTCGTCCATCCGTCGCAAGTGACCGTAGAAGCGAGCCCTGCGTTAGCGCATTGTGTCTGTGATCTTCTCTATCTTAGAATAGATTTCTTGCCTGGATTTTCTTACGTAGAACCCGTTTTCGTAGATTGGAACAAGTATGTTGTGGAGAATCCTTCTCTCTTTTTGCTCTAACTTAGCAAGCGTATATTATTATTATTATTATTATTATTATTATTATTATTATTATTATTATTATTATTATTATATATTTGCAAATGGGGGTAATTTCCCGGTGGCAAATTGTACAAATAAAAATAATTACCTACAATAACATCAAACACAACTTACACAATTCGCAATTTTGGAACCATAGTAATTACTAGAGCTCGGATTTTTAGGTAAATAAATATTTTTTATGTAAATACATGAATTAAGCATTTTTTACAAATACATAAATTCCTGCTTTTCACTTATTAGCACATAAAAAGACATAATATTCTCATCTTTTTCAAATCAGTATGCTATATCTTTCAGTTTATTGCATTTTTGTTCTTTGTTGCTTGAACGGGGAACAACCTGTGAGAGATCTAATCTTCATGCAGAGCGTATGTCAGCTTGCAACTGTGCTATTCTTAACTTGTCGCCCCGTACTACTCACTGTGGAAGCCAGGGATTTCCAGATATTTTTTTTTCTGATGGGGGCGTTCAGTTTTGCCAACCATCTGGGAAAGCAATCAAGGTTGAACAGCGATCTCAAGTTACACAACACCTCAAGGGCAAGAAATATATTGCCGCAGTTTCACGCCTTCAGAAGAAGTGTTTCGCGATAATCGTCGGTCATTTGTGATGGACAACCTGAAGATGTATCTCGTTGTGTATTGTAATTCTTCAGTAGTCAGTGATGCATAGCATAAATTGCATTCGTGACTGCATATTGTTTATATTCACATTAATAAACTAAATTATAATTACATATTTTTACTTTTTTGTCACATATTTCAGGTATTTTAAATACATAAAAAATAAATATTTTCCCAATTTTTAGCACCTAAAAATCCGAGCCCTAGTAATTACATCGTAGTATTTACACAAAATTTCAATCTTCTCTTAAACACATCAAGTTGTTCAAGGGGTTCGATTCCTGGTCAATGCATGTGCGAATTTCTAGGTAAAACATCACGTCCAGTAAGTGATTATTATTCAATGTAAAAGGGATGTCACGTGACTGATGATCACGAGTTCACGAACCACGTAAAGCTATAAACCTACTTTTGCTGTTTGTTGATATTTTGCACGGTAGAAATTTTATTTGTTTACAATTCTTAAGTCAAGAAATATTGATAACAATTATTCCTATTTAAATCATAAATATATATTTCAACCAATATTACACCATTTACGAAATTTTTGAAGGTTTTGTGCGGTTTTTAGAATATTTTAGATTCATGATCTGGTTTGATCCTCAAAAAGTACTGTCGTTAGGCTATGTGGGTAGATACCCACAAAAACCCAAGGCAGCGCTATATTGAGGCGTACTAGGCAAGAAGAGGAGTGAGGTAGTTTGCCATTGCTTTCCTCACTGAGTCAGAACAGCAGTACTAACCCTATGAGTAGAACCTTTCACAGCATCCACAGGCACTGACTGTACCCTGAATGTCATTACTAAGCACCACCCATACCTCAGTAGCTTCCATATAATCACAGCCATGAGTGAGACTGAGACTTCTATGAGAAGCCACATTTTACTCTAGCCTGTGCCAACAGACAAATGCAAACAGATCAATTTGTGTTGATAGTCCGTAAAAATTCTAACTTGCCAAATCGTCATCATATATTCATATTAGTTATGAAATCTTTCAAGAATACTGCGAATGAACTGAATTTGCCGTCCTTTCTGGGGTTTAGACTCGCTGTGTGTCTGACCAATCACTTCTTTCATATTCTGTTAGGGGAGAATCGGTTTATCGTGCTCGTAGTTTTCAGCATCCCTTATCAAAATAGAATTTTTCACATTATGCAAACTTCTTGTGGCAACGTACTGTATAAGAAGAGGCTACTTGGTGGGCGGGAAGCTGCAAATACAGCAATTTAAATGCAATATGCAGATCACATGAAAATTTTTCACACTTTAGTCTATTTCCCCCACCGTGTCTTAACTCATTCACACTCATTCTTTTTTTTCTTTTTACTACGGTACTTTAAACGTATTTACATGTAAATGTTTGTTGGTTTTTCCCTTTGGTTGCACCGTATCCGGAAAAATGTCTACTTCTCTCTAATCGCATGAAAAATGAAAATCCACAGCCTGCTTCCAGTCTCCGACCGGGTCAGGTATGGAATGAATGAAGCCCCCATCTAGCGGCGAGGATATGAACTGTGCCGGCTGCCGAGGCCTGACGCACTCCTCTGGGGCAATGATTAAATGAATGACGGATGAAATGAAATGATAGTGGAGAGTGTTGCTGGAATGAAATTTTGACAGGGAAAACCGGAGTACCCGGAGAAAAACCTGTCTGCCTCCGTTCTGTCCAGCACATATCTCACATGGAGTGACCGGGATTTGAACCACGGACCCAGCGGTGAGAGGCCGGCGTGCTGCCGCCTAAGCCAGGGAGGCTTACCTCTAATCGCATGTTAGTAAAAAATTAGAATCTTCATTAAACAATCAACATATTTTGTATGCAGTGTTATCATGGCGACTGTTGCATGTGTGACGCGTACACGACATTATATACATGATATGACGTAGTTGGAACATGCAGAGGGGAAAATATATCGGTCACAACGTTTTGTTTAACAGTCTTTTAGTGGATCCAGTTAGTAAGGGTCCAATAGTACAGTACTTTCAAGAGCTCTATTTCGAAAGGCCCCTGATATAGAAATACACATATGGAATAAGCTGCTTCAATTACTCTAAAAGCATTCAGACTATAGGGATCAAGTTTAATAAATTAAAATTAAACTGAAAAGTTGAAAAGCTAGAAGACCCGGAAATGTGTCCAAAAAAACGTGTTTTGAAATGTTCTATCACATTTCAAAATTAAAATAACTTCCGGCTTAAATCATATTTTGAAACAAGTAGTTCCGCGAAGGACTATAATACAGCCTATTCTCATATAGGCCTATTCTACTTAAGTTAATTGCCCCTATCAACATACAAAATATAAGCTTGATTGCTGTAAGAGATCCGTAGATATTGAGAACCGTCTAAATATTTCGGATGGTCGCCATGTTGAATTTTTATATATGTAGGCCTTATAGTTATGTAGACTACTATTACATGAAGATTATTCTGTAGGTGTATTATTCAAACTTCAATCGCATGATTAGGACACAAGAAATAACGAGATTTTAAAAATTTTGCATAGCCGCCATCTTGTGGTTATGAAAACAATTGAAATAAATTAGATGCCAGAGGATTAAAATTTGTATAGGCTAAGGATATACCGTACCAAGTTTCACTGCGCTCGGATGGTTGAATCGCGAGAAGGTCCATTTAAATGTATACATTTAGCGTTGCCGCCATGTTGGATTTGTGCTCACCAGGTTATTGAACTTATGTTTATAGCCTCTATCAACATACAAGATTTCAGTTTGATTGCTGTCATGGAGTAGTAGCTATTGAAAACCGTCTAAATATTTCGGATGGTCGCCATGTTGGATTTTTATATATGTAGGCCATAGATTTATGTGCCCCCAAGGGGTGTGGTGGCGCAACGGTAAAGTTGTTTGCCTCGCACCAAGGTAGACAGGGTTCGATTCCCAGTAAATACATATGAGATTTTCGTAGTGGGATGTCATGCCCTGTGGTTTGAACTCCACGTAAAAAGGAGGTCCCGTAGCTCATGATCGAGAGATTAACGGTCGCGTAAAACTTCTTCTTCTTCCTTGTTTCCCTTCAAAATGGTGTCCATTGCAATAGGTAACTTTCTCTTGAAATCTACCTAAGAAACTAATTCTTTTTCTAGAAAATAGGTTCGATTATTTACAAACAAAACCCCTGCTATATATAGGCCTAATTTACTTATTACGCACGAAGTGCAGACGCAGACGGTCGGTTTGAGTGGCCCGGGAGAGTGAAGAACACTTATCGAGATATATCAAGCGCCTGTCGCAACACAAACACTGGTACATCTAACGAAGCCAGACTCAATTTACCCCTCTACATTGCTCGACGCTTCAGTTGAGTCTGCCAATAATGTTGTGACTGAAGTTTCATTAGGCTGATGAATGGAACGATCCAAGTGTTTCGTTTATTCACTTGAGTGAATTTAAATGTAGCGACGGAACATCAAAGGCAAAATTAATTACTTGAGCTCTGATCATGTGTCTGGTTGGCTTGTTTGTGAGAATTGCGGAGTCGACGATCGAGGCTCTGTCAGAAGTACGCCCCTTTGACTTTAAAGAAATGTAATCATTGGTCTCGTTTAATCATTTTAAAGTATTTGATTAGTTGATATCTATGGTATCTTTATAAAAGTAGTTGACTGCCGTTTTGATTGAGTGATTGATTAATTGATATGGATTCTGTGACGTAGCCATGCGCCTTAAATCACTTACTTCGACTGCGATGGAGAACTTTAGCAAGATCTGGAGATTGCAGGATCGTATCCCGGTGCTGTCTGAGGCTATACTGACAAGGAGAGGTCGCCATGTGATTTACTAGAAAAGTGTTCAAATATGGTGGGTTTGCTCTACATAAAAAAATATTTTACCCTTGTTTGAGCTTTTTCCCAATGGGCCTTAGTGTGCTCAAAATTGAACGTTTAAAATCAATCCTCAAACTTCTGTAGTCTTATTCCCGCACACGTTCCCGGCTTGTCTCCGTGGCGTAGTTCCTAGAGTGTTGGCGTTGGAAATGGTAGTTTCCGTGATCGGAACCTACGTTGATCTTTTTAAATTATTTTCTTGATCTTTCTTTGACATTTTTTTCTTTTTTGTGGTACAATATTTCAGTTGGTAGATTACATCAACTACTTAATTATTTGTTGTTGCTTTTTCTATTTACAATGTTAATAAATTAATATTCACGTTATTGTTTACAGACAGAAAGTTTAGCTTGAGGGTGGAGCAGATTGGAATAGAGGGAAGGGCTCTTGCGTTTCTGCATTAGACTTGGTGCAGTGCGAATGAACGTAGCGTCGCCGGCCAGGCTGCATTTAAATTTTAACGAATAAAACTTACAACACTTTCAAGCGTCATGGACGAATAATGATGTTAAAATATTGTACATAGCTCCAAAACCAAAGCGACTACAGAAATACATTATAGAAAACACAAAATACAATAAGGGATGTATCAGTAAAAAAATAAAAATAAAAAAATGACCAAGGTCTGACTGACTTGAACTCGAAACCTTCAATTCCCCACGCAAACACGCTAGTGACTACGCCACGAAGACGATCCGGGAGCGTGTGCGGGAATAAGACTACAAAAGTTTGAGGATTGATTTTAAACGTTCAATTTTGAACACACTAAGGCCCATTGGCAAAAACGCTCAAACAGGGGCAAAATATTTTTTATGAAGAGCAAACCCTTCAAATTAGAACGCTTTTCTAGTAAACCACATGGCGACCTCTCCTTGTGAGTGTGGTTTAACCACGGATTTTCCCCCACTCTCCCTCCAGGCAAGTGCTGAGATAGTAGCAAGTCTGAAGATTGGAGGATCGTATCCTGGTGCTGCCAGAGGTTGCCCTATGTGTGGTTCAACCCCAGGTCCCCGCACCTGCCTCCCTATCTACCTACCTTCCTCGGTGCTAAATGACTACGACGTTATGCCGAGGCTGAGTGTACCCTAGGGGCAGATGACCTCGTAGTTCCGCCCATTAAAGCAACAATAACTAACTAACGAGTGTACCCTGTTCCAACCCTCAGTGGTGGCGGTGGTTTAATTTTCAAGTTGGCTAGCATTTCTGACCATTCGAAGTGGTTTTCGGCCGCTTCGGTGGCGTAGTTGGTAGCATGCTGAGCTTCTATGCCCAATTTGCGGGTTCAAACCCGGCCGAAGTCGTCGGATTTAATAAGAGTGTTCAAAATCCCTCAGTATGCCTTCCTTTGGAGGGGAAGTAAAGCCGGCGATCCCATGTCATAGATTTATGGCATGTTAAAGAACCTTCCACTAATTACACCTGTGTGAAGCTAAATTATAGGTTAGCTTAAACATTTGACAAATGCTCTTAGGTTCCGACGTTCATCGCCAGGAGCCGACTGCGATGGCATCTGGTAACCAGTTCTGAACTAGTAGTCGTTGACGGTGGTGTTTGGCGGCAAAAGTAGGAACTACTTGAAAAAATTCTATGCCTGCAGTCCTTACTTGAATTGAAAACAGATAACACACACTTATACAGTCATCAGAATTAACAACGGTTATCAGACAGATTCTACACACACCCAAAGTACACGGGGCTGCATGACCGCGTTGTCGCAGCCCCTAAACTGAGGAACCAACCAACCGAAGTGGTTTTCAGAGAATTAGCACTTCTTCTCTAGGAAAATGGTGAAATGGTTCCTAACGATGTTATACTGAGGCCGGGTGTACCCTGTTCCAACCCTCAGTGGAGGCGGTGGTTTCATTTTCAAGTTGGCTAGCATTTCTCACCATATATATATATATATTAGAAGTGGTTTTCAGTGGAAAATGCTGGAATGGTTTCTAACGTAAAACCAGTCATGACAGCGACACAAGTTATTAGGCGTGACAAAAGTTTGGTGCCTTTCAGTAGGCCAACACGAATGTACCCAAAAGAGTAGAGTTATACACCAATCCTGAAAAAAATTACATGTGATTAATAAATAAACTCTTGTTTACTAAGGCAACACTGAAAAATGGCTTCGAAACCCATAATGTTATTAGGCGTGGATACCACATACAACCAAGTACACGGGGCTGAAGACTTCCGGTCAATGCATGTGAGTTTTTCGAAATGAAATATCACGTCTTGTGGTTCAGATTCCACGTAAAAATGAAGGACCTATGGCTCATGAGAATAACCGGCACGTGCAACTACAAGCTTCCTTCCTACCTTCCCCCAGTGGCTCAGATCTAGTGGGACGTGGGTTGGCGACCACGGGACCCCAGCTGCGGCATTGCTTCCACTTACTTGTGCCGGGCTCCCCTCCTTCTTCTTTCCTGTCGACCTCGCTTGGTCAACTCTTGTTCTTTTCCGACCCCGACGGTATTAGGGTATCTGAGGCCTAGGGAGTCTTTCACTTTCCCGCCCTTGTCTCATCTTTCCTGATCCATCATTCTTCGAGGGGTCAGACATCTTGTTTTCTTTTCAAGCTATTTCCTTCTCTCTTTAAGATTCCCGCACTGTTTTTGTTAATTGGCTCCCCGTGTATCTTATCTTAAGCGAATATATTGAAGCTAAACTACATTTTGTAGGTATTTTCAATCTAAGTTGTATTTTGTAATTCTTTTCGATCTAAATTGCATTTTGCGAGGATTTTCAACCTCAATTGTATTTTGTAAGGATTGACAATCTAAATTGCTCTTTAGTAAGTCTTTGAATGTGTGTTAACATTTTTGAGAGTTTTCTGAATTTCAATTGCACTTTGAAAGTATTTTCAACCTCATTTTGCAAGTATTTTCAACCTACATTGCATTTTGCATGGTGGGCAGTTCGTAAGTATTTTGATCCTCAATTGCATTTTGTGTGTATTTTGAATCTAAATTACATTTTGTAAGTATTGTCAATCCAAACGAGTATTTTGAATCTACCATACATTTTGTAAGCATTTTCTATTTCAATTGCATTTTGTAAGTATTTTGAATTTCAATTGCACTTTGTGAGTATTTTGAATCTGAACCAGCCTTTTTCAATCTATCTTGCATTGTGTATTTTCAATTTAAATTTTATTTTGTACGTATTTTGAACCTCAATTACACTTTGTACGTATTTTCAATTTCATTTGCATTTTGTAAGTATTTTGATTTTCAATTATATTTTGTAAGTATTTCGTCTCTGCGTTGCATTTTGCACGTACTTTGAACCTTAACTACATTTTGTACGTATTTTGCTATCTATTCCTTTTGTGAGTATTTTCCTTCTAAATTCCCATTTGTAAGTATTGTCACTTTCCATTTTGTGAATCGTTTCAATCTGAATTCCATTTTGTACGTATTTTCAATCTCACCTAATTTTCCTTATGGTTTACATTTCATTGTCATTTTCACTATCACCCAGACCATTAGGGGCCGATAACCTAGATGTTAGGCCCCTTAAAACAACAATTATTATCATCATCGTCCTTCCTGCCTACCTACCTTCCGTGATTACTCCAGGCACTGTACGGTAAAGCACACGTAACAAATACAAAACTGTTCCCTTACAGGCGCGTGTTTCGTCGAAGGGTTGTTGCATTACTCTCTTTTTTGTGTTGTAGGTTTTGATTATTACATATTACAGACTGTTTCTTTGTTGTGAAGGTATTTTCTCAGAAATAAGAATGACTGGGGGCAAAGAAACTAATAAATCATAATTACCTTACTACTCAGTAACTAGCCACCGGAGGCCACGTCTCTGAGTATCCTCCGAGAGTTTGTCTGAGATATTCGGGCTCACCCTGTATCGAGAAAAAAGCATTTCCTATTGTGTCACCGTGCTTTCATTAGGGAGCTAGCGTATGTTGGCATCTGCTTTGATGAAGTAATTTTCTAGCTTGCTTCAAGAAAAATATCAAAACCCTTTTGGTAAAGTCGTGTCACGTGTTCTTACAAAGTGGTTCTCATTAGAATGTACACAGCGATCATGAGATGTTACGCATGGGAGACTTGAGCAAAGGAAGTGGAGAAGTTTTAATTTATGAGGTGGCAAGCCTTCGCTCTCCCCCAGGTGCGCTCTGTAAGTCACTAGATGACAAAAGAGCCTCGCGGTTCCACTTTGCCAAGAGTATTTTGCTTGCTTCTTTGGAAAAACACCTCCTATAAGGCGTTCCACTTTGTTTTAATTACCAACTTCAACATTTGTCTAATGACTATGGCAAATCTGCAAAACAGATCTTCGATTACGAGCACAGAATCTGTTGCAAAGGCGAAGAAGCCATCAATTACATTTAATTTCCAACCTTAAATTATATTACCACATACAGGGAGAAAAGAAGACTGAATACCTGGAAACCATCCCAAGCAACGTCTCCATACAATTTGATGGATATACCTTAACGAAGACCGTAAGCTTCAGGTATCTAGGATCTTGCCTGCAGACTGATGGTGGGATAGCTGATGAAGTGCGAAGTAGGATAAAGGCAGCGTGGATGAGATGGAGGGAAGTTACTCTGCGACAAATGAATGCCACTACATCTGAAGTCCAAAATATACCACACAGTAGTACGTCCTGATGCTTTATACGAACACACAATAACCAGACAAATAAAACTTAACGAATTTTAACTGAAAAACAGTTTTTTTTCATTTAATTCAATACTGAAAATATCTCTATTGCAATTATTATGTTCTGTTACAACTGTACATATTTACAACTTCATACCTGTTACATAAAAACGATTATTTATATAACAAAATCAAGTCGTCTATTTTGTTTAGCAAACCTTGTGATTACCGAATCGATGTCTATAGTGAGGTCACGATGAATGTGCAGCAATGCACGGATAGGAATTTGGGGCTTTATTCGCACCAAAACATTTTGCCGTCGTCCAAACTGCAAGCTTGGTTGGCAATTTAAGCTGTGACTTTCTCCCTTTGTCGGCACCAACTCGACTTGCCGAAACTGTAACGTACCTTGATACTTTTCTCGAAGCTCGTTGTAAAAGTCGCAACACACGCCGTTGCAATTTGTACGAATATTTTTGGTGCGCTAAACGCATTAAATTTCTATCCATGTACCTTGCAAAAAATTGGTCTGGTTTTATACGTTTGGTTATTTTGTGATTGCGTTGTTAGTGATACCATTTTTCCTAACAATTTCGATTCTGTGTCCCCCCCCCCCCCCCCCTCCAGAGCCAAACTCTAGATCCGCGCCTGCCGGCCGATAAAGCTAAAAGATAGAAGATGGAAAAGCGTATGCTCCTTTGGTCCATGGGCATCACACTCCTGCATCATGTCAAAAATGACACTGTTCGATAGCAAATGGGCATCGCACCCTTCACTGAGAAGGCATGGGAAAGGCGTCTCCAATGGTATGGTCATGTCCTGCGTGCTGCACCTAGAACAGTTGCCAATTTCCTCATGGGCAACGTCCACGTGGACGTCCAAAGCAGCGCTGACATGAAGATTCTCAACTTAAGACCAAAAGATGCCCAAGATGGTACAAAATGGCGAGGCAAGATCAAAGCAGCAGGGAAATGCTAGGAAGAGGAAGAAGATACAGGGAGAAACCCAATAAGTTTGCTTGTACTTGAGTTGACCGACTGGAAAATAACAGTAACAGCATACAGGAGGTAGGCATATATTTATAATTTAAGAATTCGTATTTCTGGCTCATGCCGTGGGAATCCCCGAGCGAGTAGCATATGGCTTGTGTCAAACTTAGCTAGATTGGAAGTGTTGACAGCGGACTGATGCTCTCTTGCTCTGGTTGCTACTAAACTATAGAACTTATAAGCGTGTTCTAATGTTTATTATCGCAATTGTTTAGTTCACTAAAGCGCAGAGAATATTTTAGCTTGAGTGTTTGTTTATTTATTTATTTATTTCGTATGGCAAAATGAGGATACATTGCAGCAAACAATTAAGAACAAACTGATAACTAAAAGGTTAAAATATATACAATATTTACAAAGTAGATTGTAAGTATTGGAACATTCACTATACAATGTCCAGGGAATTCAGCCAGTTGACAGCACTGTGTAGGTCTTGGATAGTTAGTTCAAATATCCTCCTTGGACACAGGAGGGCAACATGCTGAATGGCTTGAGGTACATTGGCGCAGTCGCAGAATTCTATTCCTGGTACCGGCGTTGATTCCCCAAATGTAAAAATCTACCAAAAATGCCATCTACCATTTATTTTCAAACTGTTAAGGAGAGAAAAATGCTCTTTATTCAGGAGAAATACTCAAAATTTAGACTAAGGGGTCTTGAAAAATATTTTCGCGCATGTTTTCGAACCTCACGATGTGATGATTATGATGATGCTAATTGCTATTTTAAGGGGCCTAACATCTAAGTTATCGGCCCCTAATGGTTTGGGTGATAGTGAAATTGTAAACGACATGAAACTAAACCTTAAACTAACTACAAATATACATAGACTACTAGAAGAGGAAATGGAAAACAATAATAAGAATAAGGGAATCAAAAGAGAGGAGGAAAGGAAATGCCCTCAACCCTCAAAGAATGAGAATTGAGGTACTTGATTGATTGATTGATTGATTGATTGATTTATTTTATTTTCACGGCTACACTTAGAGCTTAAGAGCTCCTTTACAGTAGCGCTCTACATCAAATAAGATTAGGGCTTATAAAAATAAAACATTTCACTTACATTCACAATAAATAATCATAGTCTAACAATTATAGTAACAAAAAGATAGTAACAATACAATAATAATAATAATACTAATGATAATGGAAAAATATATACAAAAGAGTGAGAGTGCATACAGACTATCAGCCCGAAAAACAAACACCATATACTTGGAAGGAAAGGCAGATAGGAAAGGTAAAAAGGAGAGGGACCGTCCCAAAAGCAATGGAAGAAGTAGAAAAACCGGACCCAGCTCAGGAAGCCCTCAGGGTCACCAAATCCCGAACTCACCGGACGTGAGCCCTTGAGGGTGTAGCACAATCCAGGGTGGGGCTACACACACCCGGCCTCCTTGGGGGCCTTGAGCAGAAGGCAGGAGTTACAATGAAAAGAAAGCAAGAGGTCTGACCCCTCGAAGAATGAGGGATCAGGAAAGATAAGACAAAGGCCAATTAAGGCGGGATATTGAAGGACTCCCTAGGCCTCGGATACCCTAATACCGTCAGGGTCGGAAAAAAACAAGAGTTGACCAAGGGAGGTCGACAGGAAAGATAACAGATAGGAGCCCGGCACAGGTAAGTGGAAGCAATGCCGGACTCAGCTGAGGCCCCGTGGTCGCCAACCCACGTCCCACAAGTTGTGACGCCCTGAGGGACCTCATGATATAGTAATAATAGTATCACTGTGGAGGTCCGGGTTCAATAGTCAGCTCTGCCAAGCAACTTAACTCTGGTCTGAGGGCAGGATAGGAGTTAACTCAATCTCACTCAGGAGTTGTGGATTCGTTTCCCATCTCAGCCAACCTAGAAGTGTTTTTCCGTGGTTTCTCACTTCTACTCCAGGGGAATGCCGGGTTGATATCTAAATTAAGGTTACAGCGATCTCTTCCACTAAATCTAGACCCAATTACAAACACGCTCACTAGTACAGACAGATTTATATAATTTCGAAGCCTCACTTTATCTGACATTTAGGAAAAATGAAAAAATGTATCCCACTTAGAAAATGAGTATTGTTCCTGCTTTTTGTGGGAACTATTTAGCGGGTATTTACATCTACAGTAGTGGAGAGGTAACTTGTCGTTAGGTGTTAATGCGTGTGATAATTTCAATGAGAGCATATGGAAATGTTCATATGTAAATTCAGTTTTAGCGATAATTATTCCTACCATATAGGCTAGCTGGCTCTGTTTCAATACACTGTGTGATACTAACATACAGTACAGTTATCGTTCGTGCATCAAAGTGCATTTTAATAATAATAATAATATTAATAATAATAATAATGACTTACAACAAAAAGGGTCTATCTTTTGGGGCTAAATTCCGGCACTTAGTACTGCTGTCAGACCTGAATGTCTGTATGCAGTAGAAACACCAGACATGATTTGGAAGGGTGGCTTCGCAGACATCCGGAAGGCAGAAAGGAAAATGCTCCGAAAAATCCTAGGCTCACATAACAAGGAAGGAGAGAGGAGACTCAAACCTAACAAAGAACTATACATGAAGACAGAAGGAATCTTAGCCCTAATGAGAAAAAGAGGAATACAGTTTTATGGACACTTGGTGAGGATGAACAGTGCCAGATTGACGAAGAGGGTTTCTGAATTCTTCAGGAAGAGGAAGACGGAGCTGAAATGTTTTCGGGAAGTGAGATTGGATTTGGATCGGATGGGAGTGAAACAAGAAGACATAATGGGCAGAGAGTGATTTAGATGACTGGTTAAGGAGTTTACAGGTTTCCAGGAGACAGGGGAGTTGTCAGTGAGGAAAGGAAGATCTTCACGGAGGAACAGAGGAAGGAAGTGGGAGAGAGGGTGAAGAGATTTTGGCAAAGAGTGACGAAAATGAATAATGTAAAAACTGTCAAACGTGGTCCATAGTGGGCCGTAACGAATAAATAAATAATAATAATAATGAGATGGCTTATCTACATCATTGTTCAATCTAATGCTAGAGAAAGTAATCCGAACTTGGGAAAAAGAATTAAACGGTATTGATATCGGCAAGCTAGTAAAAGATAAAATTGATCCCAAATTAAAACTCATCAATTTTTCTAGGTTTATGCCGTGACTTGTGTGGGGTTTCGCTACTACTGTGGGAGTCCGAGCATGGACACCAAGAGCCCACTGATGAGCCTATCTTGGTATTCCTAAGCGAAACCTCGCACAAGTCACGGCATAAACGTAGAAAAATTGATGAGTTTTAGTTCCGAATATACCATCTCTTTGATCTCAAATATTTGGCCTATGCAGATGATCTGGTAACTATATCGCACAATAGACACGAAGCTATCCATTCCCTGGAAAATCTTCATGAAATTTCGCGTAAAACTGGACTTAAATTTCATAGGAGAAGGAAGTAATGCGTAGTATCACCCATTTAAGATTTGATTGCCACTAAGCGTGATTGCGCCAGCGTTTGTTTATTGTTGCAGCTGCGGGGAAGCGGGGAACACAGCGATGTGCTTTCTGCACATAAGTCAAGCAGCATTGCGCGTCTCAGGAGCTCATGTCACCACGGACAGTTAAACGATGACTAAGACTACTGGAGCTGAGTCATATCCTACTCGCGCAACTGTACCTGTCAACGAAGCAGGTAAACAGAGAATAGTTCCCATCTCGACCGCCGGCAATCAATTCGTTAAAGGGTAAATATCGAGATGTTTCTTTTTTGTTTTGTTTTATAAGACATAATAGTATTTTAGTGTTTTTGTTTTAAAAATGTATTGAAACATCCAAATTTTGCACTCATATTTCATTCCAAAAAATTTAATTCTTACCTAGATTTTATTGCTTTTTCAGTGAGTGGAGTTATACATGATCCCAGAATACCAAACGTGTCATAATTTTGTACCATACCAGCTGGGGTTTACATATATATCTTGCCAAGTTCGGAAATCGAACCTGGACCTCTGGGGGGACAGCCAAGAATCCTAGTCACTACACCTCTTGATGGACTTAAGACGCAAGACTCCCTTAATTTCGGCACTGTTATAAATCAGGTGTGTTATTTACGAGACTTGGAACTATGCGAACGTGTAAATGACGACCCTGCTAATCTCCATCCCCTCTGTCAACCCTCCTACTACTCCTGCTGTTGTCCACGCACAGCTGAACCTTGTTTCAGGGTCACTTTGAGTTGAGTCCGGCTAGAGCGTCTGCTACATACAAACGAGTACCATTACTAATACAAGCGTGGCTCGAGGGGAAGAGAAAGACCAGTTTAGGTCCAACCCTCTCCGAGATAAATTAATTAGTGAAATAAATCTTGAAGGGTAGCCCCCATATTGCTGTGACTAATGATTTAGTGGCCACGGTTACAGCCCTCCGCGCATGTGGGTTTGGGTGTGTTGGGTTGGTACTACTGTTCAATGCGTGGGGTGGGGGGGATTTCCTCGTCATCCTGGTTACCAACCACGGCACGCGGCCTCGTTCTCTCATTCACCCCACCCCCTCCGTTCAATTTGTTTGTTATTTTGTTTGCAGGTTTTTAGCCGCAGAATCTCGTTAATTATATTTTACCACAGTAATATAATACGCGTAGTCCTTCAGATACAGCAATAATAAAGTGAACGGCGGTAATCCCTCTTGTCCGTTTCGCTATCACATTTCATGCTTGAGCATTGGAAAGACCTCCTGCGGGCCTCGTTTTATTCTAATTATATTTTAATTAAACTGTACACTAAAAGTTTTGATGAGCCAAGTTATTCTAGCATCCAGATTTATGTTGTGAAACATAATCGTAAAAAATGTTTGAAGACTTGTGTTTGTTCACTCATTTAGGGGTTTGCGACATCATGGCCATGTAACCCCGTGAACTTTGATGCGTGTGTGTGTCATAATTTAAACCAGGCGTTCTCAACCATGTAGACTACCCGAGAATCATTAAATCGTATAGAGGTAACTCCGAAAGTATCCTTGCCCAGTCAAAATCTGAGTAAGATAATAACCAACCTCACCATGCTTCCTCTCTGTCTAAACCTGCACCTGAGGGATCATTCTCTTAGTCCACTTGCTTCGGTCTCCTTGCTGCCGTTTCATCTGCCAATTATGAATGGTTTGTACTCATGCTGTTCGTCTGGCATTTTGTAAACCTGCCTCAGATAATAATAATAATAATAATAATAACACTGGGGTCCGCTAAGGAGACGGATTATCTCCGTTACTGTTCAACCTCGTACTTGAGAAGATAATCAGGACCTGGGAAAAGAAAACTAAGGGAATAACCCTTGGCAGACTACTCAAAGATAGAATTCATGTACATTGTTTGGCCTTTGCTGATGACATAGCAATCCTTTCTAATAACAGCAAAGAAGCAATTCATTCCATTGAGAAATTACATGAAATTGCCATCAAAACGGGACTTCATATTTCTTATGAGAAAACTCAGTACATGGAAGGAGCCTCACGATACTTAGACGGACAACCTATGAGAACTAAATTCGGCAAAATCTTTCAAGTGAACGAATTCAAATATCTGGGAGAAATTATTCAGCCCTCTGGTTTAAACCGTGAAGCAAATAAAGAGAGAATTTCCAAATTACAGAAAGCTTACAGAATCGCTTGGAATAGGTATAACAAAAATCAATATCTCGGAAAGCAAAACTTAGACATTATAATACAGTAATCAAACCGGAGGCGTTATATGCATCAGAAACCTGAATCATTGGTGGCAAATATTTAACCAAAGAGATTGAAAAACAAGAAAGGAAAATTTTACGAAAAAATTTTGGCCCAGTTTTTATAGAGGGAATCTGGAGGAAAAAGTCATTCCAGGAAATATATCGCCAATGTGAAAAAATGTCTCATACTTTTCGGAAAAGACGATTGAAATTTTACGGGCACATTATCAGAATGAACAATGGCAGATTGACCAAAAGAATTCTCAACTTGACCCTCTCACTAAAAACCAAGATCAGCTGGCTACGTGAAATTGAAACAGATCTCCAGGAAATCAACATTTCAGACACTATTATACAGGACAGATGCAAATTCAGAACCCTAATCGACAATCACCAATTTGAAGACAAACCCAACACCAGGGCCACCATAACTTGGACAGAAGACCGAAGAAAGGCGCTCAGCGAGAGGATGAAGAGATTTTGGAAGGGAAAGAAGGCCAACACATCAGCTAAACAGGTTCAACCGTGCTCCTAAGTCGGGCATAACGATGCAATAATAATAATAATAATAGCAATAATAATATTAGTAATAATAATAATAGAACACAAAAATTCGTCACTACAACATTTTCATCAAACCAGTACTGCTATATACATCTGAATGCCTTATCCTATCCGATAAATGTTTGCTTGCGAATTTAGAGAGAAAAGAAAGAAAGAAAGAAAGAAAGAAAAAAGAAAGAAAGAAAGAAAGAAAGAAAGAAAGATCCTACACATCATACTTTGCCCGGTCTACAAAAATGGCATCTACATCAGAAAATCCAGGCAAGAAATATACTCTAAGATAAAGAAGATCACAGACACAATGCGAAAATGCAGAGTTTGCTTCTACGGTCATATACGACTCCCGATGAACGAAACGAATCTTCAGTATCTTTGACTCAAAACCAAAAACGACGATGCCATGGTACGTTAACGTTCAGAAAGATCTTAAAGAAATGAGGATACGAGCAGAAGATTCACAAGACCGAAATATTTATAGAGCAGCCATCAAGACGTTTGTGACTTTCCGGGCAGAAAAAAGGACAACTGGTGCGAAATGGACGGAAGAACGTCGTGCTAAACACAGTGATCTCATGAAGACAATGTGGATCAAGCGAAAAATGAACAAATGCCAGAATGTAAAATGAGGCTTGTCGTGGTCCCTAATCGGCCGATTAGCGAAATTGAATGAATGAATGAATATTAATGCAACGAGCATTTTCTTTTCTTTTCTTTTCTTTCCTATCCTATCTCTCTCTACATCGGAAGTGCTGAAATATCTAGGGATTCACCGCTCACCAGGCATTCTGCAACAGCTAGCATGACTCATGCAGATAAGATACATTTACGTATGAAAAGTTGAGACGAATCAGCACCTGTGTTATTGTTGTGTCTGTAGTAGTGTATTGGGCTGTGTCTTTTGCGATACCAAGTGGCTCGTTAATAAGAAAGCAGCAAATGAACTTCAAATTGACAACAACAAAATCTTTCTAGTAAACGAAACTAAATATTTAGGTGAATGGATTACAGCTAACTGTAACGAAAGGAAATCAATTGAATCGAGGCTTCATAAAATGGAAACTGCTTTTCAATCAACAAAAAATATTTATAACAAAAAGAGTCTCTCGTGGAACTGAAAAATTTGCCACTATACAACTGTAATCAAACCTGAAGCTCTCTATACTTCAGAGACACTCAATCTCCAACACAACACTGAAACACCAAATAGAAGTGAAAGAACGTAACAAAATGAGAAAAATCCTTGGAATAAGAACAAAGGACGGTGTACATTAACCAAAGCCTAATACAGAAATACACAAAAAAATCCAAAATCACAGACACAATGTGAATGAGAAGAATCCAATTTATGGGACACATAGAAAGAATGGACCCGAACAGACTGACACACAAAATACATACTTTCGTAAAGAACAAGGCAACTAGACCGAATTGGTATAAATTTACAGAAAAAGGCTTAAAGGAATTAGGATCACCAAACTTACACGACCGGAAGGAAATCAGGAAAATCACTCAGACGCAGGGTTTCGAGGAAGAAGAGAAGAAGACTACACAACATCGATGGTCAGAGCAACGGAAACAGACCCACTCGTTGTGAATGAAGGAATACTGGGCTAACAGGAAGGCTAGAAAGTGTTGATTTCGCGTGGTCCTAAGCGACCCATTCGCGAAGAAGAAGAAGAAGAAGAAGAAGAAAGCAGCTAAATTTTGACACACTCCGTGAAATTATCAGTTTATTTGGGGGAGGGGGGTTCCAAATATTGAAATATTGAAACCGCAGGTCTGGAAGAAGATGGTAGTGGTAGGTACGAGTTTAAAAATGACAATTCGGAATATTAATTCCCTGCAGGTTTAGAACGCCGTTAAGTTACCTCCGAGTAGGATATTTTCTCGTTTTCTGACCACGAGTCGATACACTTAAATTATTCTTGGTGCCCTGTTTACCAAGGACGCACCTTCATTATTCACTTACCATCGATTTTCAGCCAGTGTTCAAAGAAACAATGGTGCATAACGACACAAGGGAACGGTGAAGGTCGAAGATGATTACATCTTTAATACAACAATTACTGTATTTTCTAGTCCAATACTTTCAACAGGGAGAATGTTCAATGCAAGTTTTTTAAAATTAATTATGAGCTTAATGATGATGATGATGATGATGATGATAATTATTCTTAAAACCATTACTGTATTTGTTTGGAAATATTGAAACAAGGCAACTGCAGACTCGTCGCGAAGTGGGCGCTCCTTATCGGCCCCAACTGACATGTCCGTGTAGGGCGGGCATCAATTCCACCCGGGAATTCCAGTCAAGTAGTCAGGGTTACCTCAATTCCACCCGGTCCTCCAAGGGACCCAGAAATGAGTTCCTCAACTCCGCCCAGGCTTTTCCCCAATGACGTAAACAAATGTCATAACCCTCCTGCTCGCATACCAAGGGCCGGGGTTATAGTTTGAAATGAAGTAAAGATTTATGTGATTTTAAGATACTGATTTTTCTTATTTTATTAAATTTCCTGCCCATATTTTTATTTAACAACAGTGATTAATATCTAGCTCTTTATGTATTATGTTTATATCTGATTTAATGAATGATCGGACTTGACTTCAGAGCGTTTGACCGATGGCGTGGTGGTGTTCGCAAGATATTGTTGTGCCATTGGTCAACCGCTCTGATGTCAAGTCCGCTCATTCGTTAAATCAGGAATAAAGTGTTTGGCACATTATAACTTATATGGCAGAAAATACAAGTGATTTAAAATTAATCATAATATTCTTTTAAATAACTCTGCCAAGTTTTCTATTTTTTTCTACAAATTTTATACATTGTTTGTAACTTGTGCATAATTAAATGTTTGTAAGTTTTTTGACCTCGTCAGACATTATTAAATTAAATTTAGATAATAATAGGTGTATAATTTGAACCTAAAAGAATACTTTCGATATCAGCTGCGGATGATGAAAATGCTGTTTTCCAGCCTAGAACGGAAAAATCAACTGCATTCAAGAATTCACTCATGCGCTGCATAAGGTGTTAGACCCGGCCCTTGGTATGCGAGCAGGAGGGTTATGACATTTGTTTACGTCATTGGCCGACCCCTTGTCAAAGCCTAGGCGGAGTTGAGGAACTTATTTTTGGGTCCCTTGGAGGACCGGGTGGAATTGAGGAAAATCGGGCGGAATTGGTGTTCGAACTCCGTTTATGTTATTGAACAGTGTTCCAATGTTTAAAACTGTGCCCTGGTTGTTCATTGATTGATTTGTGTTCCATTTGTGCTAGTGCAAAACAAATTTACACCAAGTTCCATTGTGTGGTATCCATTTGTACCTTTGCCGTTAATTCCTGTACTCGAACCTTACTTTCCGTTGGCATTGCGATATCACACGGCCTTAACCGTTCAAGGCACATCGTGGATTTCCCATGCTGTAGCATTATTCAAAGATAATAATACATGTCTTGTTATAATCACCATACGATAAAATAAATCGAAAGATATAACATAGTTCCCATGACTTATGAAATGAGGCAGCTTCGGTGGCGTAGTTGGTAGCATGCTGAGCTTCTATGCCCAAGATCGCGGGTTCCAACCCGGCCGAAGTCGTCCGATTTTTTAAGAACGATAAAATCCCTCAGTTTGCCTTCCTTCGTAGGGGAAGTAAAGCCGGCGGTCCCATGTCATAGATTTATGGCATGTTAAAGAATCTTGCACTAATTACACCTGTGTGAAGCTAAATAACATATAGGTTAAAACATTTGACTAACCTTCTTAGGTTCCTACGTTCGTCGTCAAGAGCCGACTGCGGTGGCATCTGGTAACTAAGTTCTGAACTAGTTGGTCGTCGATAGTTGCATTTGGCGGCAAAAGTAGGAACTACTTGAAAAAATGCATGTCTGTAGTCCTTACTTGAATTAAAACTGTTACACACACTAATACAGTCATCACAATTAACACCGGTTATCAGACAGATTCTACACATACCCAAAGTACGCGGGGCTACATGACCGCGTTGTCGCAGCCCCTAAACTGAGGAACCAAACAACTTATGAATTGACCACCGTATTTTCTGAAATACCAATAACATTATTATTAGCATATTTTTTGATGATCGTGATGGTCTTGGGACTGATTACCTAAGAGGCAAACAATGTTTCCAAAATAAACTTTCATTTTAAGGCAGTCAGTAGGCCTACAGCTTAACACCCTGAAACATTCCTAGTTATGTTTAGTGAAACAATTTAATAAATACCTGCATTGGTTGATGAGTTATGGCTCTAAATGCTAGGCATTGCACAAGCTATTTTGTCTAAGGAGCCAGATTACTTTTTGGTTCTTTTTCTCAAATTGCATTTTTCAAATCGATTTCCCTTCTAACTCCTAAAGTATTAGGTGTATTACAGTGATTTTTTCTCACGTGTTTCTAGTGATAGGTTCTACAAAAATAACCAAAATCGTGAGCTTTGGTTCGATGGTTGTTTATAAAAGAAAATATTTCCACGAAAAAATATGCAAATTTATGTTATGTTAATTTATCAAATTATTAAAAAATACCAAATTTAATAAGTGAGATCTGAAACAGGTCAGTATTGTGGATGTTACCTTACAAAACAACCTCCACATAGCAAATATAGGTTAATAAAATGTTTGACTTATCAGCGAAACGGTGAAAACCTACAACTTAACAGTCGCCATTTTGATTTTCTTTTGTATTTTTAACTGTGCTGATTACGGTGGACACGTCGTCTACACATGAGGTAGTTAACATGTAAAAAGCTTCATTTTATACGTGGTAGCATCGGAGATAAACATTGTTCAAAAGTGTTAACTTTTTAAGCTGTTAAGCTGACAAGCTGACATTTTGAAAACGATTGGAATAAAGTACAGGGATAGGAGGGTGATCTACAATCTATACAGAAACCAAACAGCAGTCATTCGAGCTGAAGGACATGAGAGAGAAGCTGGTATTCAGAAAGGTGTAAGGCAAGGCTGCAACTTATCACCCATACTTTTCAATCTTTACATTGAACAAGCAATGAAGGAAATTGGAGAAAAATTTAAAGTGGGAGTGAAGATTCAAGGAGAAATAATTTCAACTCTGAGATTTGCCGACACGCCTGAGAATTTGAATGAGTTCTTGAATGGTATGGACTCCGTCTTGAGGAAAGAATTCATGATGAAAATTAATAAATGTAAAACAAAAATATTGGAATGCAGCCGAAATAAATCAGAAACCTCTATGGACATCAACTTGGCAGGTGAAAAACTAAAGGAGGTAGGAGACTTCTGTTACTTACGAAGCAAAATAACCAGTGATGCACGAAGCAAAGAGGATATAAAAAGTAGGTTAGCTCAGGCAAGGAAAGCATTTCTACAGAAAAGGAATCTGTTGACATCGAATATAGATTTAGGTATTAGGAAGTCATTTTTGAAAGCCTTTGTTTGGAGCGTGGCCGTCTATGGAAGTGAAACTTGGACTATTGGTGCAGCAGAAAACAGGAGAATTGAAGCGTTTGAAATGTGGTGTTACAGGAGAATGATGAGGATCAGATGGGTAGATAGGGTTATAAACGAAGAGGTATTAAGACTAGTGGGAGAGGAGAGATGTTTCTGGCGACTGCTAATGAAGAGAAGGGATAGGTTGGTAGGACAGATATTAAGACACCCAGGAATAGCAAGCTTAGTTATGGAAGGAAGGGTCGAGGACAAGAGCTGTAGGGGTAGACCAAGGTTAGAATATGTTAAACAGATTGCCTCGGATGTAGGGTGTGTTAGCTATGTAAAGATGAGACGAATAGCTCAAGACAGGGAGGCATGGAGAGCTGCATCAAACCAGTCAAAAGACTGAAGACTCAAACAACAAGCTGTACCGACCTCCTTCAGGGAGGAGGTAAACACTTCACATGACAATTTCTACTGTGTTAAACAAATTATATCTCATAAACTAAATGTTGCAAGGAAATAAAACCTTTCCTGGATTACTAAACACATTTCACTTATTATTATGCACAAAACACATTTTATGATATGCTTGCAGTCATGCGTTACTATACCACCAAACGTTCAGCTGTTTTCGTACAGTTGAGGAACGAACTACATCCTATCGTCAACAAACGTTTCGTCAACACTCTCTCTGGCCTTACCTATCAATCAATATTCACCTCATAGTTTGAGACTTGTAACAATCAACAACAACAACAAATAATGCTTATTGTTTTTATTCGGCTTGGGTTAGCATACTTGACTTAAAAAAACACTTGGTTATTTTTTTTCTGTCTCTTGTTTCTTTTAGTTTTACAGTGTACTAATGTTTATTGACACACTTTGTTAAAATTGGTTTTTTTTCTTTGATATAGATATGTTATTAAATGCATGGTGTTAAATTTTCCTTAATGGGCTTACAACAGCATGCGCATATTGATTATTTTTATTTATTTAACAGTATGCAGTGTGCCTTTGCACAACAACAGGGGTATCGTATACAACTCGTCCTACAGGGTGATTATAATCTAATTCCTATTTAGAACAGAGGCATACATTTACCCCCAACCCATCTTGAAGATGATCGACACTTAATCTTACTAAAACATGATAATGACTTTGCTCTGAAGTCCAAGATCAGTTACTCATGATACAAGTTAAACAACTGCTGGTTGTACCCATACAAAAAACGTTGTTAGCTGTTAATACACCTTTAAACCAAGGTCTTATTTTAGATTTTATTGATGTCAGGGTGCCACTATTTTCATTTTGTTTTCACCAAATGAAAGACAAACGATTTGTCATTCAAATAATTTATTAAAAATAAGTAAGTTTTTGACCCTGAAAGGTGTACCTCCCCTTTAAATCAGTTAGAATTTGAAGTCAACCTTTCCTTCAGTGGTACCAAGGACGTCCAAATACGTACACTCATTTGACACCACAGATGCTTGTAACGATGGCAAGTTTTGCCAACGATCATTTGTGTGAGACCCTCCAAGAATATCACGGTAGTAAAATAATGCTGTCTATGCTCATCTTCATGGTATTTCAAAACAGTGTAAACATTTGTGTTTACTCCGTTCAGAAGCTCGTTATGTGTTTGTGTTAGAAGAAATATAGCAGAACCCAGGAGGCGGCCATGAAATATGGGCTAAACAATTTATAAAGATGAACCACAGGTCACTGAAAGAATTTGAGCTCTACTTTATTTTCACTTCCTGCCAGCAAAGTCAGGTGAAGTTATGTCCTCGTAGCACGCCCCTTCTATGGTCGTGAGAAACAGTTGTAAACTTGGAACTTGAAGCGACCACTCCATTCTTTTTCCTCTTATAATAAACTAGTTCCACGAAGTTGGAACTACCTCACTTGAGCATTGTTTATCAGGACTTAAGAGGTAAGAAAGCTTTCAAGTGCCGAGACTTAAAACGTAATGGCGTACTTAAACTCCGAGCAGTACGCAGTTAGTGACTAAGGCTTTAATTTGTCACCAAATTTAGTCAAACGGTATAACAGATTAAGGTTTGAGGAAAATAACTTATTTTACGGACCTTACGTGATCACACACACATGTCCGTGAAGTAGGCTTTTGGACAACACCATCAAGATTCAAAATGTGAGGGTTCGTTCTTATTTATTTATTCGTTAATTCCCCATAAGCAGAGCGTTACAACACAATCATTTTTTGTTTTATTCAGGCCCTTTCTTCATTTTTCCCAAAAAAACTCTCATATAGTATACACTATGCTTCCCCTTTCTCTCCTTTGTCCACTTCTTTCTTGGTTGTCTCTCTTTGGGAGTTTGCTCAAATTTCTGTTGTCTAAGTATTTCTCTGCATGTGCTCCTGTCTGCCATGTCTTCTGTAGAGATGTTTAGTTTCTTGCGGTCTTCCACGGTTTCCTTTACCCAATTGGTTTTTAGTGTACTATTCGTAACTATATTAAAAACTTTCTTGGTCAGTCTGTCTTCGGTCATCCTATGTATATGTCCATAAAAATTTGCCCTTTTCCTTATGTTGTTTGTAATCGTCCCTGTCTGTTTGTACAGTTCTATTGTCGGTCTCTTTTTCCATATTCCCTCTTTCTCAACTGGCCCGTAGATCTTTTTCAGAATTTTTCTCTCTTGTTTTTCTAATTCCTTGATTTTTGTTCGTCGCTTGATTGATGTCGTTTCACAAGCGTATAAGGCCTCTGGAAAGACTACTGTATGATAGTGTCGTAATTTGTCATTAATGGAAATACTTTTTTAATAATAATAATAATAATAATAATAATAATAATAATAATAATAATAATAATAATAATAATAATAATAATATCGTATGGCCTCGGGTGCCGGGTGCAAGCTTTGTAATTTGACACCCAGAGGGTAGCTTGCATGTCGAATTTCTTTGTTCCTTAAATCACTATGAAAGTCAAGGAGGTTAGATTATGTACGCTCCTTGAACACTATAGCGCTTTCTTGTAGAGAAATGAGGAACTTTGTGTTGGCGGAAACTCCCGAGATTAATTTTGCCATTATAAACACGGCCTACTGAATTCAAATGGGTTCTATGACATGCCAACATCGTATGACATGCGTGTCGTATTTTTGCCGCCTTTCAAAAAATCACTTACCACGCCAGGAGCGACCCTGCAATCTTGGGGTTAGTAGACCGACACGCTATCCATTCACCTACTGGGCAAGCTACTTTTTTATGCTTTCTTAATTGTTTCGGTATTTCACCAAAAATGTGCTAACAATGGGATGCAATATTGGGCGTCTCACCCGAGAGTTTGTCCGCCCCGTTGCGCAGTGGCTAGCATGCTTGGCTGTCACCACGGAGACCGTGGTTCAATTCCTGGCAATGCCAAGAAATTTAATTCTGGCTGGAACGGAGTACACTTAGCCTCGTGACGCAAAAGTGAGAAGAGGCGGGTTCGATTCCTACCTCAGCCATCCTAGAAGTGGTGTCCTCACTTCTACTCCAGGCAAATGGTTCCTAAATTAAGGCCACGGCCGCCTCCTTCCCAATCCTCATCTGAATTTCAAATGCACACACTAATACAGCCATCGCAATAACACAGGTTATCAGACAAATTCCACACACATCCAAGTACACAGGACTACATGACCACGATGTCGCAAATCCCCTAAATCAATAAATAACATCATCACCTGAGAATCATCGGTCACATATTCCTCCGTATTTGAATCGCAATTTTTCCAAAAAAGGCAACCGTTATTAATTTGCCATTTTCATGTTTTGTAAGTTTTGGATTGTGTATCAGGAGAGCCAGATGGGCGCGCCCCGCACTTTCAGGACTTCTGCAGGCGGCTTCGGTGGCGTAGTCGGTAGCATGCTGAGCTTCTATGCCCAAGATAGCGGGTTCAAACCCGGCCAAAGCCGTCGGATTTTTAAGAGCGTTAAAAATCCCTCAGTATGCCTTCCTTCGGAGGGGAAGTAAATCCGGCGGTCCCATGTCATAGATTTATGGCCTGTTAAAAAAACTTCCACTAATTGCTCCTGTGTGAAGCTAAATTGGATAGGTTAAGAATGTAAACAACGCTCTTAGGTTTCTACGTTCGTTGCCATGAGCCGACTGCGGTGGCGTCTAGTAGCTAAGTTCTGAACTTGGCCTAGTAGTCGTTGACGGTGGCGCTTGGCGGCAAAAGTAGGAACTATTTGAAAAATTCTAAGTTGCAGTACTTAAATTAAAACAAGATGTTCAGTAAAGAAAATACAGCCTACTTTCTCCTAAATGCATGGGTATTGTTATAACTCTTTGTCCTTTTAAAGGAGTATAATTGAATGTTGGTTGTAGTAGCTTGTTGAAATACAACGTGCTATAGGGATATTAAACATGAATAAGAGGTGCCCTTTGCTAGTGCTACCTCTGTAAAAAAAATCATTCAATTCGGTTTCACCATGGTTGAATTGATCTGGGGAATAGATTTGCACACATACATGGTCGCTATTTGCAAACTATTGGGCTGATGACCTTGTAGTCAGTCATAAGATGCTTTCCACACAAAGGCATGTTGTTGCAAAATCCGGTAGAGATCAAATTATTAGGATGGTCGAAATTTGATTTAAGCTTTTAACATTTGGGTGGCCGTCATTCCGTTTCCGTCAAGATGGCGGCGATATAAAACATGACACTGAGGTGCCTTTTGCTAGTGCTACCTCTGTACCAAATTTCGTTCAATTCGGTTTCACCGTGTTTGAATTGATAGGGGGAATCGATTTGCACACATACTTGGCCACCATCTGCAAACTATTGGGCTGATGATCTAGCAGTTTGGTCAGAATATGCTTCCCATATAAAGATTTGTTGCAAAATTTGGTAGAGACTAGATTATTAGGTTGGTCGTAATTACATTTTAGCCTTTAACATTTGGGTGGCCGCGATTACGTTTCCGTCAAGATGGCGGTGATATAAAACATGACACTGAGGTGGCCTTTTCTAGTGCTACCTCTGTACCAAATTTCGTTCCATTCGGTTTCACCGTGATCGAATTAATAGGGGTAATCGATTTTTACACAAAGATGGCCGCCATCCGCAAACTATTAGGCTAATGACCTATTAGATTTGTCAAAAGATGCTCCCTTCATAAAGGTATGTTGTTGCAAAATTTGGTAGAGATCGGATGATTAGGTTAGTCGTAATTTGATTTAAACTTTGAACATTTGGGTGGCCGCCATTACGTTTCCGTCAAGATGGCGGCGATATAAAACATGACACTGGGGTGCACTTTGCTAGTGCTACCTCAGTACCAAATTTCATTCCATTCGGCTTCACCGTGTTCGAATTAATAGGGGTAATCGATTTTGACACAAAGATGGCCGCCATCCGCAAACTATAAGGCTAATGACCTATTAGATTTGTCAAAGGATGCTCCCTCCATAAAGGTATGTTGTTGCAAAATTTGGTAGAGATCGGATGATTAGGTTAGTCGTAATTTGATTTAAGCTTTGAACATTTGTGTGGCCGCCATTACGTTTCCGTCAAGATGGCGGCGATATAAAACATGACACTGGGGTGCCCTTTGCTAGTACTACCTCTGTACCAAATTTCGTTCCATTCGGTTTCACCGTGTTCGAATTAATAGGGGCAATCGATTTTCACACAAAGATGGCCGCCATCCGCAAACTATTAGGCTGACGACCTATTAGTTTAGTCAAAGGATGCTGCCCCCATATAGGTATGTTGTTGCAAAATTTGGTAGAGATCGGATGATTGGGTTAGTCGTAATTTGATTTAAGCTTTGAACATTTGTGTGGCCGCCATTACGTTTCTGTCAAGATGGCGGCGATATAAAACATGACACTGAGGTGTCCTTTGCTAGTGCTACCTCTGTACCAAACTTTGTTCAATTCGGTTTAACCGTGTTCGAATTAATAGGGGTAATCAATTTTGACACAAAGATGGCCGCCATCCGCATACTATTAGGCTGATGACCTATTAGTTTGGTCAAAGGATGCTGCCCCCATAAAGGTATGCTGTTGCAAAATTTGGTAGAGATCGGATGATTAGGTTAGTCGTAATTTGATTTAAGTTTTGAACATTTGTGTGGCCGCCATTACGTTTCCGTCAAGATGGCGGCGATATAAAACATGACACTGAGGTGTCCTTTGCTAGTGCTACCTTTGTACCAAATTTCATTCCATTCGGTTTCACCGTGTTCGAATTGATAGGGGGGGACAGACATTCAGAGTACCACACACTCACACACACACACACACACACACAGACTCACACACATACACACACACAGACAGACACACTTTTTTTCGCCCTGTAGTGATCTCATAAGTCTACTTTCATTTTTTGCAAAAATCGAAAGTAGGCTAAAAACAGATAAAACACACGAATACAGTCATCACAATTAACACCGGTTATCAGACAGACCCTACACACACCCAATGTACACGGGGCTACATGACCGCGTTGTCGCAGCCCCTAAACTTAAGATCCAACCAACCAGGACTTCTGCTTTAATAGGCAGAATATTCTAAATTGAAGCTCATAGCAGTTATTCACCCATTGATCACTGGAATATAATTTCACACTTAGTTTGAAACAATATGTCTAAACGTCCCTTTGTTGTCATATTACACTCATATTTCACATGTTTCATTGCCGAGGAGCTGGCTTGACAACATATGCGCATTTTAATTAGAAAGCAATCACTATAAAATATGTCACAGTCTATTAGCAGAATATACGTCAGTAAATACTGTATTTCTCTGTTTCAAACATTGCTTGATTAATGACTCAATCATGACTTCTAATTGTATGTTATTAACTGTTGCGTCCCGATGTGTCAATTTTTCCACCAAATGTAACAGATGTTAAATACCACAATCAGACGCGTGTCGTGATTGGACACACAAAACACGCGCCGAATTAATGAGTGTTAACTTGATTTCTATTGGCAGAACTTCATTTTAGAATGTCACAGTTAAATAATAAGTTGAAAAAAGTCCCGATATTCTGATGGATAGGCTATTCAGGTTCATACGTAGAACTTCTCTTATTGTTGGTTATATTCCTTTGTCCGGGCTAATATTACCCTGTAGTTTCCCCAAACCTTCCACTAATTACACTTGTGTGAAGCTAAATTATAGATTAGATTTGACTAACGCTCTTAGGTTCCAACGTTCGTCGCCAGAAACCGACTGCGATGGCATCTAGTAACCAAGTTCAGCACTAGTTGGTCGTTGACGGTAGCGTTTGGTAGCTTAAGTTGGAACTACTTGAAAATCGAAAGTCCGCTGTCCTTACTGGAATTAAACTAAGAATCTAATGGATGCTGGTTTCAATATAAAAGAGGAATGGAAAGAGCAATGGTTTCGTACAGCTCCAGAGTGGCCAAGCCTCTTAAATCCAAACCATGCCCCAGCTGGTTTCATCACTAAACAGGTTTCGGCAATAATTGTGGAAGATCTGCATTCTCCTTGCACCAGTGGGGCTTCAGGGACTCTCCAGCATGTGATTGTGGTGCACTGGTCCAGACCATGCATCACATAATGGACGAATGCCCTCTGCGTGCTTATGGTGGAGACCAGAAATACCTTGCTGATGTCTCAGTATCCCTAGTGCAATGGATAAATAATTTAGATATCCATGTGTAATTGTTCACTACTTCATTACGTAAATATGCTTTCTTTGCAGGTTTTTGTATAATATTGTAGGTTATATACTGTACTTGTCCATTATGTAAAATTCCATACTGGAATTAAAAGCAGATAACACATACTAATACAGCCATCACATTTAACATCGGTTATCAGATTCTACACACACCCAAAGTACACGGGGCTACATGACCGCTTTGTCGCAGCCCCTTAAACTGAGGAACCAACCAATCAAGTTTCCCCAAACTCAAATTATTAATCTATTCAAAATAATTATTTTAAGTACTTCTGAGGAGAATTAAAAGTCCATTTCCCTGTAACTAACGTTACCGGTATCTGCAAACTTCAATAACCATCATCTTCATCATCAGGCCGTTAAAACGCAGAACAGACAATAAGAGCATAAAACAAAACCTCATATACAAACAACACAACAGGAGGGACTGAGACTCTTCACAAGTCGCAGCTGGTTTTCCACCTTTCTCTGTCCCTTGCATCCTCCACAGTTGATGTTGGTGCCACCTTTACCAGTGACATTAGCGCTCGATCCTTCCATCTTGTTCTAGGGCAGCCTCTCGGGTGTCTCAGTTGGTGTCGAGCTGAAAACGCGATTGGATAATAATTAACAATATTAATTACTTGTTTCCTCTTCATCGATTAGGCTATTTTCCTCAGTTTCCTTGCCATATTTTCATCAGTCGACCAATATACAGTATCGTATTCCAATAGGATGGTATTCAAGGGCAAACTTCGGGATTCTGTCGTCATCCATCCTCAGTATATGTTTTTCTAATTTCCTCTGTTTTGGAAAATTCCATTTCACAGTGAAAATATATTTAATTGCTGGCGTATTTCTTCTCTGTGTTTTCATTATTTTAGGGAGGATCCTTCAACTGTTCTCAGGAACTTCATTTCGGATGATAGTATTTTGTTTCTGTAACTTGCTTTGTTCACCCATATCTCGCTTCCATAATGTTGGCACAGCCATAGTATTTTTCATACTTAACCCTTCAGTGTTCGTCAAATTGATCCAAATAGATGAAGCTTTTTCCTCATCGTCGTAAAGTAATAATCACAAACAATGTAGCCTAAATGAATTCTTAAACTTGCTCGATTGGTTGATTCATTCATTCATATTCTTAAGGCTAATGCTTTGTCGATGCAACCACACTCTTCTGTCGTTGGCGGTTCGTTTCAGTTCTATGTAATTGTCACATCCCATTCTATTCTTGATGTCTTCCAAATACTTCGTCCTAGGCCGTCCTCTTCCTTTCTTTCCCAGCATTTTCCCTTCAAGAATATTAACGATGAAAGTGTTGTGTGTGATGGATGACATGTCCAATAAATTTTACTTTTCTCTTTCCCATTTCCTTCATTAATCTTCTCTCTTCTTTGACTTCCCTTAAGACTTCCAGGTTGGTTTTCCTTTCCATCCAGCTCGTTCTTGTCATTTTCCGCCATATCCACATTCTGCAGCTTCAAGTTGATTGCCAATTATTATTTCATCTCTGATAGGATATATCACTTGCCATGCTATAATTTTGATTTGATTATAGAGATCTTAAAATTGACACTTTCTCAAATGGAAAATACTAATGAAAATGAAAATCCACAGCCTGCTTCCAGTCGACCGACCGGGTCAGGAATGGAATGAATGACGCCCCCATCTAGCGGCGAGGATATTAACTGTGCCGGCTGCCGAAGCCTGTCGCACTCCCCTGGGGCAATGATTAAATGAATGACAGATGAATGAAATGATAGTGGAGAGTGTTGCTGGAATGAAATCGTGACAGGGAAAACCGGAGTACCCGGAGAAAAACCTGTCTGCCTCTGCTTTGTCCAGCACAGATCTCACATGGAGTGACCGGGATTTGAACCACGGATCCAGCGGTGAGAGGCCGGCGTGCTTCCGCCTAAGCCACGGAGGCACTCGTAAATACTAATAATAATAATAATACTTATTATTGTAAAGAGCTATAGTAAATACTTCCTAAAAGAGAATGCAAATGATCTTTTTTGAACAGAAATAGGCATAAATAGTTCTGGAAAACAGAAGCGACCATCATTACTCCTGGCTGGAGACAAAACTTCAGTAGCTCCTGTATGAACACACTCCACAGTCCGTGTGAAGCGAATGATACATATCTTGCGGCTTCTTAGCCTATATGTTTGATCGAGACACATGCATTAGAACTGTGTTGTGACATATCCACTCACTCACTCAACATAGAGTAAACTTGTCCTGGAGCGTTTGAATTTACAAAAGGAACAGTGTTTCTAAATATATTTGTTACATCGTCGTTCTGAAATATGTTTGACTAAAATCTTATCACTCAATGTCAACATTTTAGGAGTGAAAGTGCTCAACTACTCAAGTGCCGTGTTTGTATGGTACCTAATTAATATTTAACCTCTTCTCTTGCAGGTATGTGAGCAGTCTCTGAAAGCTGGAACACGTAAGTGAGTAGAACGTACAAACAAAATTACTAGGATTCTCATTCACTTCAACTTTATTTAAGGGCGGAAATAATGCTTACCAACTGGTGTCCCACTTTATTTCACATGGAAAATTTGTCACAAAGTGAGAAAACACATTGTCATACAAAATACAAATCTTTGACTATTTTTCCATTTGGTCGCAATTACCGTAATGCAAAATCAATTTCAGAAGCCCTTCTGGTAGAATTTGGTGCCCCGTTGACTACGACACTGATTTTTTCCGGACGGGTGAGCTGGGAATTTTGTATGTCATAGAGGCAGCCTTGGTCTTCGGGGTAAAGTGGTGCACTCTGGTCCCATCCGGGGGGTCCAGGATCAAACCTCTTCCGTTCCTCCTGACAATGGCTACGATATCTGCTCTACGGTGACTGCCATTTTCTGAAATGCAGTGCACCTGCTCATACACTTCATATTTCAGTTTCAGTTTCAATCACTCAGGGAAGTGGCTATTGATGATCGTACTCTGTGATGGCGGAAATTTAGTAATAGGTCCCCTTTATAACATTGACCTAGGGCATGTCCACGCGTCTTAGGTTGGAAACATCCTGGTTGTCGGCATAAGGTTTGTACTGGCTTCTCCCAGGCACAGCTCTCACCGCTGAGATGTTGCAGGACATGTTGATGGCATTCGTATATTCAGAGCACGATAAGTTTGGTAGTATTCAACGTATAATATCTGTGGAATTACATGGTCGTTCTGGGATAAACGTCGGATGTTTCATTAAATAAATGCTTCTGTGTTCCAATAAGGAAATGTATAGCACGATTGAACACATAAAACAATAATTAAAAAGAGAACAATACTGTTTTATGGGCACTTGTAAAGGCTCAAAAAGAGAATCAGCAACTTTCTAAAACTGGAGGCATCCAAGCTACGTTGGGTCCAAAAGTGCGAGAGTGATCTGAGAGACATGGGCATTGAGTAGGATTAAATCAATGACAGGGATATTACCAGAAGGATTTTGAAAAGCTGTCAGGATTTTATGATGATGCCAGAGCCCAGAAAACGGAGGGAGGCGTTACTAGAGGAGCGGAAGAAAGCGTTTATCGATGGACTCAGGAGATACTGGCAGGATGTAAAAGCCGGTAGACGAACGAGATCAAGAGACTGAAAATTGTTGTTAAAACGCTGTCCATAGGGGATCAATTCGAATGGCAAAATTTTCTCATTGCATCTCTCACGTTAATTTGCAAGAGCAACATGTACTGAGATCCCTGTTCGCTTTGCAGGTGAGGCCGCCTGGACGCGGTGCTGGTCACACCTCCCCAGTTGTATCCACTCCTATCAGATGCTCCCAGCTCTAGGACACTTCCCGTAGAGGCGGTAGAGGTGAGATCCCTCGCTGAGTCCGTGGAAGCGACCAACTTGGAGGGTAAATTCGATTTAAAAAAAAACATTTACTGTATATGTCATGGCATTACTTTGCACATACCTCATTAATTAGTTTTTTGATCGTAGGAGTGGATTGATAAAACAGAGATGTAGAAACAGACGATTGAAATACGTAAAATGATTCAGTCTCATTCCATAATGAAGTTTCTTGTTTTAGCAACGGCAGATGAGTCGTCAGCCTGAATTACTGTAAATAGACTGCGACCCTTCCAATTTAATTGGTCCCGTCTTGTCTTTACGCTTGTCTGTCTGTCTGTCTGTCTCCAGAGCTTTTATTTTTACAATCAATCCACTCACCTCCCTGGACAGGATAAGCGTTCGGAAACATGCCCCCTCCTCTCCTGTCGATCCTAATTTCTTTAAAAGGTCGTGCTCATTCACCGAACGACTCCGTTCCACTAATCAAACTAAAAGGCTAACTACTGGATGCTACAACCGCTCGTAAACTTTTAAAATGCATTAACATAGAGGTTTAGTCTGACCTTAGCAAGAGATACTGTGTGAAGGCAGGGCGAGGCACATTAACAGCGATTACAGAGCACTTAGCCTTGAGGGATGCAAGAGCTGGATTCGCAGGATACAAAGTGGATTTGTATGGAGATCAGCTTGTGACAGGGGTTCGTAATTTTTAATTAATTACCTGAGACTTAACATTCCCTCTGTGAATTTAAAGTGGTGTTCTTTTTAGATCTGGAGGTAACTCTGATAGCTGGAGATAACGGCATTTGGAAGGTGCAAGGAAAGAAATATAGAGTTGATCGGGGGAAGATGGCAATCGTGGTAAGCCGCCTGTTTTGTTTTAGTTTCGGAAGTTGTCAAGAGATAGCACCATTCGCTTTGCTGTGGTGTTCTCCGCGCAAATACGTTGTGCGGGTATAGTCGACTAGCGTGCATGTATCTTATTGCTCATTGATTCCGGCTCCGTGGCTAAATGGCTAGCGCGCTAGGCTTTGGCCCAAAGTGCCCCGGGTTCGATTCCCGGCCGAGCCATCAGGGATTTTAATCCCCTGGGGTTAATTCCCGTGGCTCGGGGACTGGGTGTATGTGACGTCATCCTCATTACGACGTGCAGGTCGTCCACTGGCGTCAACTAGAAAGACCTGCACTCGGCCTCTGCGGAGGCCACACTATCATCACCATCATCATTGCTCATTGAGAAATTTAAAAACTCTGGTAAGTGCTCAAAAGCAAACCAATAAATAGTTATACGATATGTTAAGTCATAATATTTCTGTTTGCTAATTGACATGTTTGGTTACAAGTGACATTCTTATTTAGTTTTATTTGTTGTTATTAAGCCTAAAATCCCTCAGTATGCCTTCCTTTGGAGGGGAAGTAAAGCCGATGGGCCCATGTCATAGATTTATGGCAGGTAAAAGAACCTGCCGGTACAATTGGTAGTGGATAGCCAAACATTTGTAGGTAATAATAATAATAAAAATAATAATAATAATAATAATAATATCGTATGGCCTCGGGTGCCGGGTGCCGGGTACAAGCTTTGTAATTTGACACCCAGAGGGTAGCTCCATGTCGAATTTCGTTGTTCCTTAAATCACTATGAAAGTCAAGGAGGTTAGATACAGTATCTAAGCTCCTTGAACACTATAGCGCTTTCTAGTAGAGAAATGAGGAACTTTGTGTTGGCGAAAACTCCCGAGATTAATTTTGCCATTATGAACACTGAATTCAAATGGGTTCTTTGACATCGTATGACATGCGTGTCGTATTGTTTGCCGCCTTTCAAAAATCACTTACTACGGCCAGGAGCGAACCTGAAATCTCGGGGGTTAGTAGACCGACACGCTATCCACTAACCCACCGTGGTTATTTGGTTAGAGACACTCTATCAAGTTCGAACGTTCGCCGCTAGGTGTCACTGTCAGTGGTGTCTGGTAGCCAATGTTGGGAGTACTTGAAATTGAACTTGTTGAGGAGCCTACAGGTGTTCAATTAAAATGCCCTGCTCTGGCAATTGGCTGCAATTCCAATATAATCATTAGTTGTTAAGCTAGGTTTAGTTTCTTTTTACCATACCGTATTATAAGGCAGAACATTATAATTATACGCTACATAAAGGGGCTCATTATCCTCAGTGGCAGTTCTTTACTAATGCATTCAACTTAAAAAAAATCAACTGGTTACACCGGGATTTGAGCCCTCTACCCGTAGCACAATAGGCGAGAACGTTACCGTCGCTCTTCGGCACTGGTTCTTAACCGGTGGTCCGCGGACCACAGGTGGTGTCTCGGGAGTTGTCCACCAGCACGCATAAAGAATTGGCCAATAAATGTTGATGTCGAATACGATGTGCGTTGAACGAGAATCGTCCGAATGTATTCGCGGCGATGACATAAGGTTTAGAATTGAAATATCTTTAAAATAAGTGTTTTGAGGAAGGGTTACAACTGATAAGGTGTATTGGGGGGAGGGGAGGTGGGAGGGAGGAGGGGTGGTGGTCCGTTCATGATTCAATTTCAGGCTGAGTGGTCGGCAGACTTCTACGGGTTGGCAAATAGAACATTTTAATAAACACAGCAATTGGATTTTTTCGTAAAACAATTAATTCATTCCTTACTCAGAGAAGTCTGCTAGGCTGTTATTTCTTTTATCATGTCTGGCATCAGTTCGTGTCATTGTGATCAGATGTATAATTTATGCTGTTCTAATTGTAGTCATGGCTAGGATTATTGTAGTGGTCAGGCTCAACGCCTATATTAGACCTCTCCCCTGCTCCCTGGCGGCGAGGGTGCGACCTGAAGGCAATAAAGCAATGAATCATGCATCACGCATTTAAAACAAAACATATGTTACTTACGACTCATATAGCATGTTCGTTGTCCACTCGGCTGACTACATTGTTCGCTAGATCACCCACTGTATTGTAAGAGAGGACGGAGCTGCGATTCAGGAGCAATTGGACGTGCTGCTTTTGACTTGCTAGGATAACGGAGATGACCGCTATTTGCCTGTAGACACGTATGGCTCATTTCATGTCAGATTGAACGGCACAAACCGTCACGTGCGCTAGTCTTTGTTTTGAGTATCTTAATGTATTGCGTATTCCGTACTGACCGGATTAGCTAAGCGCGTTAACGTGTCATTGGTCCAAACTGCTGTATACCCGGGCTTGGAACATGAGTGGGTTCGAACCCCATACCCGCTTGTTCAGGAAATTGCTTTCAGACAGAAATCACAGAAATGGAGAAATGTAAACGCATATGTATAAAAGACAGAAGTTTTTCAGCAGGTCTATGTCCTGAAGAAATCTTTCCCATGTACAAAATGTATTGAAGTGAGTGATATCTCAGGTGGATGTAGTGTAATGTTATCGTTTCATTTACGGTTGGAATATCAATCAATGTACAAGTATTTCACATATCCTATAATTATTTATTAATTTTTTGTCACCATTTATTTAAATTAATGACTTTTTGCAAGGATATCAATATTTTTTTTTTGTTAAAATAGCGTGAAAAAAATCTTAGAAACTAACGAAGTTATTATTGATATGACGAAAGTTGTACCGTCAGCTGGGGTTTACTTTACACACTTTTCATGTGTTTTTAAAATTGTATGTGTTGTGATATGTTGTTAAATTGATAGAGACATGTTTACGTATTCCTTAAGGGTACTTACAAAAGAGCATAACGTCACCATGAGTGTCTCTAAGACACGTTTAAAAGTGTAAAGTAACCCCACCCGTTGGGTTACTTAACAGAGACATGCACTTATCATGGCGTTTGGCTATACAGCCTCACGAGGGGTAACTTGACACATGCCTGGAACATTTCATTGGAAAGATAACACACATTTGAAGTCATAAGATACTTTCATAGCTTAATTGAATTGTTTGAATACGGTACATTACAAAATAAATTAAATGTGTGTCAAACGTTTAATTTTATGTTTGTAGGAAATAAAAAGAAAACGATTCTGCTCAAGTGTAGTCGTAGAAAGGTACCAAACTTTGTTTTACGGTAGCCTAAGGCATCATTACCAGAAATGTCACGTTAATAGACTCTATATTTACATCAGTGACTGCAGGTAGCTGGTTTTGGAAATATTGAGTAAAATGCCTGTTAATTCAAGACGCTGTGAGCTGTACGGGTAAAAGCCCGTATTTGTGTTTTTTTCTATTTCACTCCTTTGGATATTAACTGCAGCTATAAGTGCACTGTACATTGTTAAGTTGTATAGAAACTTTCATTTCTATGACATGGTCATATTTTACTAGATGTTCTGATTTGTGACAAATCAATTTCCCTAAAGACTAGAGAGGCGGGAATTGGATGTGGAACGTGTTTCCTTGTTGAGTCACATTACTGGGCTCTTATTAATCCGCAGGACTCAAATACTCTGGGATTCAAATATGAAATAGTAAACACTGGCTTTTGTGTCAACTAGCCTGTGTAAAGTTACCCCCTCCAAAGGGCGAGTCGTGCACCTTCAGTTATTTTAGGCTTCCTAGTAATGTGACTCAACAAGGAAAAATGTTCAACATCCAATTTCCGCCTCTCTAGTCTTTTGAGAAATTGATTCGTCACAAATTAGATCATCTATAACCAAAATATGACTGTCATAGAAATGAACGTTTCTATACAACTTACCATATGTACAGATACTCACCTGCACTAAGCTGCAATTATTATCCAAAGGAGTGAAATACAAATAACACAAACTACTGTCGACCAAAATATTATGTGTACTCGAGTTTGAAGGTTGTTTGTGAAGTAACCAATAGACCTACATAAAATCCAATAACATCATCATTTTCATCGTTCTATTTAAGGTTAGTTCATGTATGTTTGGAATTTTTAATTTATATTTTAATATTTTTTATCGCAGCGGAAACCAAAAAGTGTCCGTTTTTAAGCGCGTTTCAATAATGCGTCACATTTAAGAATTATTATCTCACAAACCCGTCATCAGATCGAATACAAATTTTAACACAAATCAAAATTTTGTGTGTTCAAGAACGAAAGTTGTTATCATTTTTGTAAGGTAACTTTTTCTCGGCTAGGGGTCGATGGAAAATGTAGTTCTTGGTTGCGTTGTAATCCTTATACATCAAAAGGTTATGCTGTATGACTGTGAAATACGTAAATTAATTCACTTATTTTATATCGGTTTGTATTTGTAAGGAGAATTAAGATATGCTTCACCAGCTAGCCGCTCCGGGAAATGCTGTACAGCGTTGCTGATATGGAGCCCATCACTTCCAAGCGAGGCGCGCCATGACTCGTGATGGAGCCCATCTTGGCAACGTTGTACAGCATTCACCGGAGCGGCTAACTGGTGAACTATGTCTTAATTTTCCGTACAAATACAAACCGATATAAAATAAGTGAATTCATTTACGTACTTTACACTCATACAGGCATACCTTTTTGATGTATAAGGATTACAACGCAAACAAGAACTACATTTTCCAACCACCCCGAGCCGAGAAAAAGTTACATAACAAAAATGATATCAACTTTGTTTCTTGGACACACAAAATTTTGAAATTAATAAACCAGTTATACAATATTCCAATGTATTGAACCCTTGCAAAGAAGCTTATGAGACTCAGTTTCGGGGGGTGTAACAGTCCATTTCGTAAGTTGTTGTTAAAGCGCTTCATTAACATGCAGGGTAACACTTAACAAAATAACATGCAGGAAGAAGTGAATACCAGGGTTATAACAAATGAATTTAATAACAGATCAACTATTTACAAGTAAAAAATAAACAAAACAAAACTCCCAAATGACTCCCAACTGAATAAATTACTTGCCAAAACTAGGCTTAATCTCAGGAGAGATTATAAATTGGACCAAATGTCCCAAATGCTTCAATGACATTGTGTATGTGTGCGGCTGTTCTACATGCTTAACGATGAGTACAAATAAATGCGAGATTCGTCATCATCCGGTAAACCTTCAGAGGACGAATCTGCATTGATTAGGGCTAGTCAGACGCGGGGAACCAACTATGAATATGAAAATCCACAGCCTGCTTCCAGTCTCCGACCGGGTCAGGAATGGAATGAATGAAGCCCCCATCTAGCGGCGAGGATATGAACTGTGCCGGCTGCCGAGGCCTGACGCACTCCTCTGGGGCAATGATTAAATGAATGACAGATGAAATGAAATGATAGTGGAGAGTGTTGCTGGAATGAAATGTTGACAGGGAAAACCGGAGTACCCGGAGAAAAACCTGCCTGCCTCCGTTGTGTCCAGCACAGATCTCACATGGAGTGACCGGGATTTGAACCACGGACCCAGCGGTGAGAGGCCGGCGTGCTGCCGCCTAAGCCACGGAGGGTTACGGGGAACCAACTATACACTACTTAAATTAATCTGACACTTCCTACACTAAATAAACAACAAATAATTTCCGCTTGAAATTGGAATCAAGAACTGCCGTAGCAAAAACATTAATGCCTAAAATTAGGACTTTTCAAAATCAACACAAGTAAATTAACACGTGACCAACGAAAGAAATACACATATGACCGCCTGTCATTTTTACAAGTAAATACAACTACACCACACGGGTGTCACAACAGACAAACTAACATGACCTGAGTCATAGAAAATCACTAGGCTCAAAGCCAACATTTACATCATTAAAACAATATTCCATTCATACGATATGCGATAATTCGTAACAGACATGGCGAACTCACCAATTAATTACGGTCCAAATGACCATCACAAAAGAACAGGTTTGCTAATGATAGCTTATAGGGGTCAGTCGGTCAACAGGAGTGCCTAACAATGAGTCACCGAACCTAGACGGGCGCTAAGTGGAAATCTGCACATCTGTCAACCCACGTGTCAATAACCTCGACCTCCCATGGCACGGGATCGAGTCGCGAAGAAGCGTGCTCCCAAAGCACAATATACGTGTGTGTGTCAGAATAAAATATCTCAGCATTTCCCCTAGGAAATCCAAGAAAATCAACACTGGACAAGGTACAGTAGCCTCCACGGAGCGCTCTGCCTTTCCATCAAAAAGAATACAACAACAACAATATGAGGGCGGTAGCACCACCTACCCCTCATCACGAAGAATCAATACACACACCTGACACACACAGAATCACACGTATGGGTTTGACAGAAACCTGAAATAAATGACATAGATATTTTTCCACCAGCTTGCGCTTCCGTTCTAGTCCGCGACTAACAAACCTGAAAAGAACTAAAAAAAAAAATGCTAAAAATTAGAACTAAGGTGTTCTACAGTTACATCTTAACTTGTTGCGCTCGGCAACCCTAGTATGAGTAATAACCTGTTCATAAAAACATCTTACAATATTTACCTCCCTTTCCTATAACAAAAAATGAACTTTAATAAAGCACCACTTATCGAATGTAACGAGTTTCGCATTCGCATGGATAAAATCAAATACACGCACCGTGTACACTAAATATGACTCCAAAGAAAAATATACAACAAACAAATTTGGCCACGCGCCAACGTACATTTAAAGATGATAGTGTCAGCACAAAAAAAATCTAAACACAAGAAAAAGAATGAATGAACTATTTACAATGTTCCCGCGCCTTATCTAACTACATATTGAGTAAATCAATTTTTGTACATCACGTCTCAGCTTGCTGAACATTAACCTCCGTCCCGGTGCATTTCCCTACGGGAAATGTAGCTCTCCATCGTCGACGTCGTTGTAGAAGCGATGCACATCAATCCATCATATGACCAAACGTCGGATATCTTGGCGAAGTTTCTTGGACAGAAATGTTCAATGTTAATAATATTTCCTAGCTATAATCGCTGTGAGCTACTACTTTCACTCACGAATATGTCCTAATGCGATTACTGATCGTGGACTTGCCCTATCTTAGCATTTGCTTAACACACGCACAAATATCATTCAAAAATATTATATACAAATTTACATAAAATTACACACTTCAAACTCATCGCCACTAGCTTGAAAACAAGTCTTAAACATGTCTATCTTGCAGTCCGTATCTCGCCTAGATATCTCCACTGCTATACGTGAACCTTGCTCACTTGAGCACAAAGTAAAATGTTAGTACAATACGCTCATTAGCGTTTGAAAATCGTGACGCAGAGTGACGTGAACCTTGCTCACCAGAGCTCAATAAAGTTGTCTTCGAAACAGCTTCTCACCGATCAATTTATTGGAAACTGACAGAATGAGGTAGAGTGGGGAGAATTTGAAAAAATAATCTGGAGTTTTCATCACACAAACTTGGGACTAGTATCAATCTTCATCATTTTATCCAAACGTCTCAGTGCACAATTGCGGAATTAATTCGGATCGGCGGTTCTTTAGATACGCGTTTTCGCGCGTTTTTTCAGGGTACGCAACTTGCCGCGTGGCTTTTGGCGTGGTCTCTTCTGATTGGGCGATTCAATCCTGGGTCGGTTGAAACTTTACTCATGACACTCCCTCAATGACTCTAATTTAGGTGCACGCTGTTACAAAATTTGTCCTTGAACTCGGCTTAACCGGTCGTCTTCAGGAATAACTACCAAGCTTGCTTCTGTTGTAATCATTGCAACACACTACCTTGGCTCCCCCTTTGTCAATTTCAACATGTACTGCCTGGGCATCAGTAATAATAATAATAATAAAATCATGAATACTTATTCATCGATAGATTAATAAGGGTTCAGTATATTGTGTTAAAATTTGGATTCGATCTGATGACGGGTTTGTGAGATAATAATTCTTAAATGTGACGCATGATTGAAACACGCTTAAAAACGGGCACTTTGTGTGTTCCAACTGCGATAAAAAAAATGAAAATATAAATTTAAAATTCCAACCTAAATCAACTAACGTAAAATAGAACAACGAACATGTTGATGTTATTGGATTTCATGTACGTATATTGGTTACTTCACAAACAACCTTCAAACTCGAGTACACATAATATTTTGGTCGACAGTGGTATAGCTCACAGCGTCTTGTATAAACAGCCATTTTACTCAAAACTTCCAAAACCAACCACGTGTAGTGCTCAAAAGATTTTAGCGAAAAGTGTGTAAAGTTACCCGGTCTGTGTAAAGTAACCCCAGTTGACGGTACGTGTTGACAAGGCGGCTTTTATAATTTGAGATTAATACAGGATGCGCCAGAAACATTGACCCATTTTACACATATTATTTTAGCATGAAGAAATACAACTACGAATTATTAATGTACACTGTTTGAAGGAACATTTCTTACAATTGTAGACACATGTCACTTTTTATAAATTATGTCCTTCAGGTGTCCACCATTGTTCGCGAAGCAATCTTCTGCACGAGCCCGCAGATTTATCATAATATCCTTGTGAAAAGTGTCGTCTGTTATGGCCTCAATTTCGGCGTGAATTTTGTTTTTCAAGTCCTGAATAGTTGCTGGCTTGTTAGCATACACCTTGGATTTGAAAAATCCTCACAGAAAGAAATCACAAGCGATAAATACGGCGAACAGGCTGGCTAGACCAGAACCCATCTCGTAATTGTCTCCCGGGAGGGAACTTCATAATTTCGACCGAAGTCATAATGTTTTCGAAACGAACGAACCGCAAGACTTACTGTTAAGACCTTCAACACTCTACGCCGCCGTGTCCAACAATGGCACGCTGTTTAAAATGGGTCATTGTTGCTGCCGCATCCTGTATCAGTCAACACGGATAATATTTAATACCATCTTCATAATGGTTAATATCTACGCATTTTATGAAATGTAAATGCTCCAGAAAAGTGGAATATATTGAATAATTAAGACAACAGAGAAAATAAACATCCAGGAAATTCAGAAGGACTAAACGATCATTTGAAAAGGCGCAACTACACAATCTCTGGACCGATTTCGCCAAGAACAATTGCAGAGACTTCTATCTGCCTGACTTGGTTCACCTTGGTGAATACAATCTAAACACACGGCAAGAACGTAAATGATTCCCTGATCTTGATTACTTGGCTGTGTAATCCCCATTATTATTATTATTATTAGTATTATTATTGCTTCGTTACGGCCAACTAAGGACCACGTCATGTCAACTGTTTCTTCTGCATTTTAATGTTGGCCCAGTACTCTTTCATTCGCAATCGATGTTGCACCTTTCTCTCCGTCATCCACACCTTCCCGGTTTTTAGTTTCGGCTTAGGTTGAACACTCCGATGTTTTTGAAGTATTTCCCTAAGTGGACCACGCTCCTGGATATCTTCACATGTTATCCCAATCTCCAACATCTCTTTCTCTACTTCACTGATCCAGGCCCCTTTTCTCTTTTTCTCATGGAGAAAAGCAAAAATTCGGTTGGATAGCCGTGTTGATTTAATTCGGGTTATATGTCCATTATTATTATTATTATGACAATTCATTTCACCACATGTGTGGGACAAATCAACATGTGGTCGACTTATTTGCAAGACGGTATGGCTAATTCTCTTAAGGTGGCACATTGAGAAACGAGCGAACAATGGAACAGGTCTCCAAGATGACGGCCTACTGCGTGATGATAGACCAGGATATATTCCCAATATTTGTAGATTGCGGGCCAATGATTTAGGGATAGGCCTAATGCCGGTAAAAGAGATGACTATGGGCAGAACCACTACACTTTCCTGTCTCCACATTTGCCGTATTTCCTCAGCCAAAGCCATATACTTGGTGATCTTCTCACAGCAGGTTTGTTGCAGATTATGGCAATTGGGCACTGCAATATCAATTAGAAAGGTTCTCTTCTGCACTTTGTCCACAAGAACGATATCTGGTTGGTTTGCTGGTATGGATTTATCAGCAATAACTGATCGGTCCCATAACAACTTGTGAGTAGGATTTTCCAAAACAGCGTCAGGGACATAATAATAGTAAGGCAAAGTATTTTCAGATAATAAGTGTTTTTGAGCAAGGTGTAGGTGCATTATTCTGGTTACTTGTTTGTGCCTTTTCATACAATCAGTACCTGCAATTCTTATTTATTCATTCATTTCGTATCGGCCATCTATGGACCGCGTCATTCCAACTGTCCCAGTCTTTGGGCATTGGTGTTTGCCCAGTACGCCCGCATTCGTTCTCGGTAGGTTTCCTTACATTCCAGGGTCCAAATCTTTCCCGTTTATAGCTTTGGTTATTCTTGGAAACATTGGCATGCTAGAAGCTTTCCCTCCGAGGGGATTATTATTATTAGTATTATTTTTATTATTTTATTATTAGTAGTAGAATTATTACTTCTTCTTTTGCTTTAGCGTTTGTCCGCCTCGTGGCAGGGTCCGCTATGTGAATCCGCTGTCTCCACTTTACTCGGTCATGGGCCATGTCCGGATGTAGGTTGACACTTTTCAGATCCCTGTACAGTGTATCGGCCCAACGTTGTCTCGGTTATCCCTTTGGTCTTTTCCCGGCGACCTCTAGTGTGTAGCCCTGTTTTGCAATGGTGTCCCCTCCTCAACGTAGCACATGCCCAAACCATCGCAGACAACCCTCACGTATTTTGTTGTTGATTGCCGCGACACCAAATCGTTCCCTTATTATTTCATTGGGGATGTGGTGCAACCTAGTAATGCCAGTCGTCCATCTAAGCATCTTGGGCTCCAAGACACTTTGAGAGCCGACGTCCTGCTTCCTTGATGATCGGCCAACATTCAATACCATAAAGCGACACGGGACGAATGGCAGTGCGGTAAATCATCGATTTTAGGTGGTCTTCCATCTGGCGATCGCACATGACACCTGTCGTTGTTCGCCACTGCATCCATGCAGCATTAATTCTTACGTTGACCTCCTCGGTGAGACGATCTTCAGCAGTTATCGTAGAGAGAGGGCCTTGAGCCCTAACTTCGCCACCAATAAAGGCATTATCTATCTATCTATCTATCTAGAGCCAAGATACTTAAATTTTGTCGTTCGAGGCAGATCATCGCTGTCGACTTGTATTGTTCCAATTTATTCTGCATCCGATGTCATGTAAGTTATTTCGTTTTAGCTTTGCTAAGCCGCAGACCATCTTGACTTAACAGTAGTATCATTTTAATTAAATTCATAATTTTGAAGCAAACAGTAAAGATCCATGTTATCACCGTTAGGTTAGTTGCTAGAACTATCGTGTACGCTGCGTCCCTCCAGCTTGTAGGCAAGCGAGTATTTGTTTTTGGCGGGCCCTGCTCTGACCTGACAACATTAAAAGCAAAAGAAAATTCAAAATACTGTAGGCCTACTACTAACACATATTCACGAGTAATCACTCAAATCCAAAATCTCAATAATATATATATACGAAAAGTGTAAGTTAAATGACAAAATCCAATAAATGTAATGCATCTTATAATTTTAAAAATCGAGTAAATTAAACACTGAACTAACCAAAAATATATATATTTAAAAAACTCCAAAACTACAATAATGTGTAGGCCTACTTGCTACATAGTTAAATACCCTGTATTTAGAGACTCGTCACACAAGTTGGCATCACTGACGTCTATTCTTGCACTAGAAATGCACCAGCACAATAAAATACGTGCACATTCAATCGCCAGAAGAGAAATGTAATTAATTGTTGGCTAATAGATTAACCTCTCCGTGTGCGGTCTGCTGAAGCCATTCGGATTTTTCTCAGGAAGTCTGGATCACGAAATTTACGCTTCCCTGCGAAGGGCTGTTATAATGATAGAGGTAAAGACAGTCTGTGCCACAAAGTGTCAGTAAGGGAAGCTGAGAATTGGGAACTAACATACAATCATGGACAATCACTTACACCCCCTAGTCTCCCTCCCCCTCGCATGATTAGACACACAATGGCCATTAAATATAGGAGAAAATTTTTGTTTGGCCCCTTCTCGAATTCGTAATTAATGCTCTACTGCATCTGCGTATATAGCGAGGCCATCCATTTCTCCCTTCCACCCCGTTTTACCTAACTTGTGTGGGGGTGGGCGGAGATGGAGAGTTAGGAAGATACATGGCTGTCCGCCGGGACACGGGCACCTCCCCCTACCCCCCGTCGCTTGCAGTCCACTCTACTCTCTGTAAAGCCAACCTACACATCCGATTTCTTCTGATCCCTACTGATTCCTGACCTTCCATTATCTAATACATTGGTTCTCAACCTATAAGCCGCGACCCGTTGATGGGTTCCGTGGAAATATTATTATATAATACGCTAAGGTGTATGTTTCACAAAATTCAAGCTCCTAAACCAGAGGGAGTTAGAAAGTGTGGTTTGTACCAAAATCTTCCAAATCGTCTCAATAGAACAGGAAGACTCTTGCATTTCTTGAAAAGACAACGGAAATATATTTATTTGTTAATAATTTTAATATCGTATGGCCTCGGGTGCCGGGAGCAAGCTTTGTTATTTGCCACCCTGAGGGCAGCTTGCATGTCGAATTTGGTTGTTCCTTGAAGCACTATGAAAGTCAAGAAGGTTAGGTATCTAAGTTCATTGACACTATAGAGCTTTCTAGTAGAGAAATGAGGAACTTTTGTGTTGGCGGAAAATCCCGATAATAATTTTGCTATTATGAACATGGCCTACTGAATTCAAATGGGTTCTTTAACATGCCAACATCACATGACGTGCGTGTCATGATTTTTGACGCCTCTCAAAAATCACTTACCACGGCCAGGAGCGAACCTGGAAGCTTGGGGTTGGTAATCCGACACGATAACCCCTCACCTACCATGGCAAACTATTTATTTGTTTATAAAGAGCTTAAACAAATAAATAAGACGATAGCCCTTGGCATCGCGCACAGCCCGCATAGCACTAGCGCTAGGTGGGTAGTCTGTAGACATGGGGCGCACACAACCCATTATGGGAGAGTTCTTGCACGGGTCCTCTAGTATTTTATAGTTCGCGAATCCCCCGGATGGAGACGAAAATGCTTTTCATTAGGTTGCGTGCGTGTTACTTTTAGATAGATTTCATTAGAAAGCTACCTATTACAATAGGCACCATGTCGTGAATTCCGGAAAATTTTGGCTTATATTTGCGTTTCCAATACCCCGACAGCAAAACCACCGTCAATTCAAAAGCGTGTATAGTATACTGTATAATTACTAGCAACCCGCCTCGGGTTCGTCCGGAAACTAAAGCATCATTTGGAGGAATCATAATTCATAGCAGAATTCTCTTTATGTTCGACCCTGACTATTATTTGTTAGAAAACTGTATCATAATGAGGCCCATTATAACACTATTTTTAATTATGAAACAGTTTCTCCCACCAATCAGAGCTCAAGAAACAGTTGTGTGACCAATTAGATCAGGATACCTTCGTCTATGCGCTCAAAATCCAACATGTCTATATAAATTACCGAAAGTGCACCGTCCATATGTTCGCGTAAATAAACTGGTGAATATGAAACAAGAAATAGCACTGTACCTTAATATCCCCAAATCCAATTACTACACAGCGCTTTGTTTTGAAACGACTTCGGTGACAGTTTTACTACTGGTGCACAATCTGAACACATGACATTGAAGCACACAGAGCGCATGCGTCGGTTGGCCAGAAAGCGTGGAAACCAGAGATATACTACCCAGCGCAGCACCCGATCACAACATTCTAGTGACTGTACAGATATTTATGAATGTTTATGTTAAAACATATAATAAAGTTATAATTATCGTCGAACATAAACAGTCGTATGCAACTCGCCTATAATGGTAATTAGGACACTCGTATGGAAATTATAAAGCTCGCATACGCTCGTTTTATAAACATACTCGTGTCTTAATTATAGCCATTATAGGCTCGTTGCATAATGTACTATTATCGGACCGCATATTAAATTTGAAGAACATAAATAGAGCTCATTTTATATTGTGAACATTTCATAGGAAGATACCAGGTGTAAAATTACTTCATTATAATCCGTAAGACGACGACAAAAAGGGGGTGTTACACTATGGGTCAAAATGACCCGGCGCCAGTCCTCGTGTTATATTTTTTCATGCCAGTTCTCAAGGGTTAACATACGACTTGTTTTGTTTGTCGTGTGGCCTCCTAAGAGGCCGAGTGCAGGTCTTTCTAGTCGACGCCCGTGGGCGACCTGCGTGCCGGGATGAGAGATGGAATGGATCAAGATCAATGAAACTGGGCTAGGATGTGGAAGGAAGCAGCCGTGGCCTGTCAGAAGGTACCGTCCCAGCATTTGCCTGGCGTTGAAAATGGAAAACCACGGAAAACCATTTCAAGGACGGCCGACGGTAGGGCTCGAACCCACGCATCTACCGAGTTAGCAGAGAGCTTGGCCCCATGACCTAACGCTGTGCTTTAGCCAGCATAGCCACTGCTGTCGGTAATAGGATTATTCATATGCAAACACAATAAGACACTCACTCGGAAAATAGTAAGCTAATTTTTGCACAAACAAACATACGTCTTGAAAACATTGAGAACATCAGATCTAATGATTGGACTCTTTACGCTGAGCCGTTGATGTCACCGTACAATGTATTTTGTAACAAGGGATGGTTTTACTTACAAGGGAACCTCTCAAACGTGAACTCCTCGATTGGCATGAAACACTTGATGCAAATTGCTCCGTTGTTAAGGAAAACATGTACTGTATGGTAGTACCTCGTCTTCGAATCCAGAGATGTTCTCTTTATGATCTGAACAACTTGAGTGTCGTTTCAGCACGAATCTAACAAATTTTGTGCACACACCCTAGGAAAGGGAGCAGATGACGACGTTCCAAACCCTCACGAGAAGCAGGAACAATTACAACAAGATGAGGTCATATGTTATTCATTGAATCATTAAAAGTACTTCAACGTTACGGAAGGCATTTTAAAGTTACATATTAAATTTCATCGAGGTAATAACTCAATAATTACATTTATAAATTCACGTTAATAATATTGCATGTAATTTGTGATGAGCTAGTAATTGACTGACGTGGTGACTCACGCATGACCATGAGGTATTAAAAACACGTAATTTATTGGTTTCAGGTGACAAATTGCCGATATTACCAGTCGATCCATTATTAGGATTGCGTGTCTTTTCGGACTAAATATCAGCATAAATTCTACGTGAAGTATGGAATAGCGAGAACGATTCAATGTTTGTGGCTGCGTAAGTGGGTTTCTATTCTGTGGTTGCGTAAGTGGGTTTCTATTCTATCAGTCTAGAGTGGTGCCATATTTACTTTGGTCGAACTCGTGTATGATTCGTTCCATCTTTCTCATTTTATCTCAAGAAAATTATTGATTTTTTAAATTTGATTTTTTAAATTTATTTATTTATATGAAGCCTCCGTGGCTTAGGCGGCAGCACGCCGGCCTCTCATCGCTGGATCCGTGGTTCAAATCCCGGTCACTCCATGTGAGATCTGTGCTGGACAAAACGGAGGCAGACAGGTTTTTCTCCGGGTACTCCGGTTTTCCCTGTCAACATTTCATTCCAGCAACACTCTCCACTATCATTTCATTTCGTCTGTCATTCATTTAATCATTGCCCCAGAGGAGTGCGTCAGGCCTCGGCAGCCGGCACAGTTAATATCCTCGCCGCTAGATGGGGGCTTCATTCATTCCATTCCTGACCCGGTCGGAGACTGGAAGCAGGCTGTGGATTTTTTCATTTATTTATATATTTATTTACTTATTGTTGTTGTTGATTATTTTAGAGACTTTGGGACAACGTGGGCATGTAGCCTCGTGTACTTGGGTATGTGTGAAATTTGTCTGATAACCTGTGTATTGTGATGGCTGTATCAGTGTGTGTATTTGTAATTCAGATGTGGATTGGGAAGGAGGCGGCCGTGGCCTTCATTTAGGAACCATCCCGGTATTCGCCTGGAGTAGAAGTGGGAAACCACGGAAAACCACTTGCTAGATAACTGAGGTGGAAATCGAAACCGGCTCTTCTCAGTTTTGCCTCACTAGGCGGAGTGTACCCCGCTCCAGCCTTCAGACCAGAATTCAGTTTCCTGTCAGAACCGGGAATCGAACCCAGGCCTCCGCGGTGACAGCTAAAAATGCTCGTCACTACTCAACGAGGCGGTTATTTATTTACTAGCAGTAGTGCCTGGCTTCGCCCGGTGGATTTATTTGTTTTATGGATGATAATGAATAGGCCTACTACTACAGAACTGCAGCGCTCAAAGATAAGGATCCGAAAGCACCAACGCTTATTGCAGCTGATAACCTCAGTATACTGCACCAACACCATCGCCCTTATCTCACGAAGATATCTGTTTTAAGGGGCCTAAGAAATCTTTTTGCATTAATTACTCTCCGTGACTGCAATTTATAAGCAGCTCGCAATTCTGCACCAAAACACTGGCAGGGGTGACGTGATCCAGCCCGCATTGCCTGGCTACAATAAACTTATTGAAGCAGTTCGGGAGCCCTTGTTCTTCCGACTTACTGAACGAAAATCAATCTTTAAGGTTACCTGAGAGGTGTAGCCTAATCCTACATAGCCTAAAATATTCCTCTTAAATCTGGCTATCATATACAAAAATAATTTATCGAATCCGATTGGTAGTTCCAGAGATTAGCACGTTTAAACACACAAACAAACAAACTCTTCAGCTTTATTATATTAGTATAGATTTATTTATTTATTTATTTGAGATTATCTTGGAAGTAACAGAGGCATCATAAAAAGTTTTAATATTTTTCATATATACTCTCTTTGTTCATTAAGGTCGTAATTACGATCCGGGGTATTCTACCGAGAATCTTGTGCCCGTTGTAAATGTAATTAAGAGAATCACAAGTACCAATGTTGCACTGCCGTAACCTAATTGCATTTTCAAGTGGCAGCTCGCTGCCACACTTGTTGGCGATTCATAGTCTTGCCGCGCCGTTAATATAGGGAATATACATAACCTGAGTAGGCTATATACACTAACGTAGGTCTGTTTCATCTGTTGCATAGCACTGACTGTGAACACCGGAGTATTTCTCTAATATCAAACAATGGTCTTCAAATCCTTGTCATTTCAGTTAGTTTAATCACCGAGGAAGGATATTTAAATAAATAAATAAAAAAATAAAAAATGAATGAATGAATGAAGGAAGGAAGGAAGGAAGGAAGGAAGGAAGGAAGGAAGGAAGGAAGGAAGGAAGGAAGGAAGGAAGGAAGGAAGGAAGGAAGGAAGGAATGAACTAACGAACGAACGAGGGAAGGAAGGAAGGAAGGAAGGAAGGAACGAACGAACGAACGAATGAATAACAATAAATAATAAATAATAAATAATAAATAATAATAAATAATAAATAATGAATAATAAATAAGTTACGTGTGGTTACTGAAAAAACTAATTCAGCTAATTGGCCTGGCACAAGGCCTAAATTAACACCACATTTGGGTAACTTGAAAGAAGTCTAGGAGCAGGGAAGTACGCCCCAAATAGGATGATATACGCCCTTTCGAGAGAATGTTTCTTCCTGGAGGACTTAAGGATTCAGCTACAGCTACCATCTACAGACACATACAATACAGCGATAGCCAGACGAAAAGGAAAGCAAGAAGGAATCATTGAAGAATTTTGGAACTGATGCTGTGATAAGCAGAAATTGGAAAAATACAAACAAAACGCACGGGCATACATGGATCTCACCATAAGTTATGCTCAAACAAAAATTCCACCACGCAAATGATCAATGTAGCCTATATGTGTATTGTGTGACCAAAAATGTGAATATTATCACTTTATGTGGTGCAAAAAACACTCAGTGACTATTGAAAAGGCAATAGTAGAGAATATTCACGACATGTTATAGTATTATAGTATTATGTTTATTTTACAATTTTGTAACTAATGGCTTTTCAGCTGCAATAAAATTTATATAAAGACCACAATACAGTTCTATCATTTCAATAAAATTCTTGGAAAGGCCGGGAACCGAACTTGAGCCTACATTTAAGTAGTCTACACTAACCACGATATTGATTCAGAGATCCTTCATCGTCTGCAGTGGGCTGGAGCAGCATTTGGAAGGCTTCGTTCGGAATATTCGACAATCACGACATCATTGTTCTACCCAGATATTCGTGTACAAATCTGTTGTAGGCCTACTGTAGGCTGTCTTATATGGCTGTGAGTAGTGGACAACCTTCAGGCGTCACCAAAAAAAAAAAAATGCTTGAGAAATTCCACCAAACGTACCTCAGACAAATCTTGAATGTCAGTTGGAGAGATAAACGCACAAATACTAGCGTTTTGGATGACGCCGGTATTACGAGCACAGAAGCAATGTTAGCCCAACACCAACTCCAATGGGTGGGTCATGTGATCCACATGCCAGATCATCGCATTGCAAAACAAGTACTGTACTCTGAACTTCCTGAGGGCGTTTGGCGCTTTGGAGGTCAGAGAAAGAAGTATCGTCCAACATGAAGAAGCACCATTAATCAAGGGATTGCTGTTTTGGAAGAGCAGAGACGTAGCAATGCAGCAGAACTGCACACGAGGAAAAAACAGTGTGAGATCTTGAGGCGGAATGATCATTTGCCAGCTCAATATATGTGTTTCATCACTTCAGCAGAGTGTGTAGCTCACGGATTGGACTGATCAGTAAAGCCCTGCGTGGATTTGGATATCCGCGGTTATCCGCAAAGTTTCTCGCCATGCGGATATAATTTCTATGGCTGTGCGGATAGCGTATAAGCTGCGGATAATGTTTGTAGTAAATTTGCGAATAGTTCTTAGAATACAATCCGAACTTGCTGAAATCATTCCTAGGACCCGGATGTTTATGACATAATTTTCCGTTATGTTTTATCTTTAACGTAGGGTGATTTACGCTAATCTCATTTAAATTATGTCATTAAGCGCTATTAACACTCCGAACAGGAAAGGGTTGCAATTCTGGTTGTATAACAATCATTTTAAACATAGCACATGACATACAGCCTGAGGGAACGATTTTATTCTCAAAATGTGTTGCTTTAATTCTTTATGTTCGAAATCTGTACTATAATGAAGCTCATTATAACACTATTTTTCATTATGAAACAGTTTCTCCCACCAATCAGAGATCAAGAAACAGTTGTTTGACCAATTAGATAATTAGATGCGCTGATTTCCACGGCCTTCTAATTTAAATTTCACTGCCATAGTGGGGTAATCGAGGAGGCCATTGTCAAATACATGGCATTCTCTGCGTCTCATGCGCTCTGTTCAGTACATATAATTGTCGAAATCTCGACAGATATTTATGAATATTTATGTTCGAACATAAAATAGTTATAATAATTATCGTCGAACATAAACAGTCGTATGCAACTCGCCTATAATGGTAATTAAGACACTCGTATGGAAATTATAAAATTCGCAAACGCTCGTTTTATAAACATACTCGTGTCTTATAGGCTCGTTGCATGATGCACTATTATCTAATTAAAAATATTATTGAAATGCCAGTAGGTTCGGATAATAAAAGTGCGGATGCCGATAACGTTTTGTTTATCCGCTCAGGGCTCTACGTGAGCAGTCATCTGAGGAAACATCAGTAGGAAGACTAATTCATACTCGCTCGGGAGTGAATGCCAGTATATACTCGAACCACTACAGCAACTATTCGGTGGTCAAATATTAACGGCATGTACACACAGCGCACTGAGTAAAGTAATACCTACCAGTATGGTACCAGTATGGACATCAAATTGGCAGGTGAAAAACTAAAGGAAGTAGGAGACTTCTGTTACTTAGGAAGCAAAATAACCAGTGATGGACGAATCAAAGAGGATATAAAAAGTAGGTTAGCTCAGACAAAGAAAGCATTTCTACAGAAAAGGAATCTGTTGACATCGAATATAGATTTAGGTGTTAGGAAGTCATTTTTGAAAGCTTTATCTGGGGCGTGGCGCTCTATGGAAGTGAAACTTGGACTATTGGTGCAGCAGAAAAGATTAGAATTGAAGCGTTTGAAATGTTGTGTTACAGGAGAATGATGAAGATCAGATGGATAGATTGGGTTACAAACCAAGAGGTATTAAGACGAGTGGGAGAGGAGAGATGTTTCTGGCGACTGCTAATGAATATAAGGGATAGGTTGGTAGGACACATACTAAGACACCCAGGAATAGTAAGCTTAGTTATGGAAAGAAGGTTCGAGGACAAGAACTGTAGGGGTAGACCAAGGTTAGAATATGTTAAACAGATTGCCTCGGACGTAGGGTGTGGTAGCTATGTAGAGATGAAATGATTAGCTCAGGACAGGGAGGCATGGAGAGATGCATCAAACTAGTCAAAAGACTGAAGACTCAAACAACAACATGGTACAAATTAATGCTGCAAAGGATTAAGTGTTTGAAATCTGCCGTGCCACATTCACACACTTACATAATCATAATCCGGAATAGTATTCATAAATAATATGAATTTATTGATCATAGCTTGCTACGGCGGGTGAGTGGATAGCGTGTCGGTCTACTAACCCCAAGATTGCAGGTTCGCTCCTGGCCGTGGTAAGTGATTTTTGAAAGACGGCAAAAATACGACTCGCATGTCATACGATGTTGGCATGTCAAAGAACCTATTTTAATACAGTAGGCCGTGTAGGGAGTACCAGAACATATCATTAACCTCATCCGGAACTTATACTCTGATCAAGAAGCTACAGTGAGAACCATATATGGAACAACTAAATGGGTTAAGATTCAAAAAGGAGTACGGCAAGGCTGTATATTATCACCTAACCTTTTCAATCTGTATGCAGAACACATTATGCGGAATGTGGGGTTAGATGAAGAAGAGACAGGAATCAAAATAGCTGGGTTAAATATAAACAACCTGAGATAAGCAGACGATACAATACTGATGGCTGAAACTGAAGAAGATTTAAACAAGAAGTTCCGTTAAGAACTATACAGCCTACTTTTCATGCCAATGATTATTCTACAGAATATGAACCTATCTAGAATAATGACGAAATTAAGTTGCTAATATCGAAATTTCCAATTAGTTCGAAATACTGTATACCTGGCATAATGTATCCTAATAGAGCACTACAGTTGGCAGCCCTGATGACTGAATATATTCTTAGTTCCGTCTCTTACGGTACTAAATACAAAATTTGGTTGAAGTCCACTGGATAGCATGGACGTTACATGCAGTTAAACATTGGATCTAACAGCGCGCGTAAAATCATGTTGGCAACAATGTCATGCATGTATTGGTCAGAAATAATCTGAAATAATATGATCTATTGTTGTGCCAATTTTGAATGAAATCCATTAGTTAGTATAGACGTTACATGCATTTGAAAATTGGACCCATCAGCAGGCTTAGAATCATGTTGGCAGCACTGACGTATATTAGTTACCCCAAATTCGTCTAGAATGCCAGGTACTATACGTGTGCAAAGTTTAGAGCTATTGGCTTGCATACTTTCTGATATATTGATATTAGGGTAACAAAAATAGGGACAGCACATATTAACAGTTGGCAGCCCTGGTTGCTCCTTAGAATACGCATAGTCATATCTGTTATGGTACACATTGCACATACGAAATTTGGTTGAAATCCAAATGATAGTATGGAAGTTACATGTATTTAAAGTTGGACCTGTCAGCAGGCTTAGAATCATGTTGGTAGCACTGACGTATATAAGTTACTCCAAATTAATATAGAATGTCAGGTACTATACGTGTGCATAGTTTAAAGCTGTCGGCTTGCATACTTTCTGATATATTGGTATTTGGATAAAATAAATTAGGAGCATTTATTAACAGTTGGCAGCCCTGGTAGGTCTTAAGAATACGCTCAGTCATATCTGGTTATGTACACATACAACATACGAAATTTGGTTGAATTCCGCTTGATAGTGTAGAAGTTATATGCATTTAAAAATTGGACCTATCAGGAGGCTTATAATCATTTTGGCAACACTGCCGTGTTTGGCCTCCTGGAAATTAAACTGAAATATTATGATTTGTACGTGTGCCAATTTTGAAATAGCTCCCATTTATACTTTCCAAGATATCCAACATGGAGCTCAAATTTCAATTGCGAATTTTTAGCAGTTGGTAGCGCTGACATAATTTTCAAATATGGCCGTGAGATATTCAGGTATAGATCTTTACTCCTACCAAATTTTGTTTCGATTGCTGCAGCCGTTTAGGAGTTGATAGGGGGGGACACACACACAGCCAGACAGACAGACAGACAGAAGGACAGACAGACAGACAGACAGACAGACACACATTTGCCCGATCTCATAAGTCTACTTTTTCCTCATTTTTGCAAAATGTGAAAAGTAGGCTAAAAATCTCTTACTGAAAGTGAAAGAAGAAAGTTCAAAGGCTGGACTAAAGTTGAATGTCAAGAAAACAAAAATTATGACAACTACAACTGTCAATTCATGGCAAGTAGGAGGAGAAAAAATGGAGATAGTCTCTGTTTTTAACTATCTCGGCTCACAGATTTCTGCCGATGGTGACTGCAGTCATGAGATCAAAAGACGATTGCTACTTGGTAGACAGGCATTTTCAAATCTGCACAATATCTTAAGGAGTAGAGACCTAACCTTAACAACAAAGATCCGTATAATAAGGGCTATGGTTTTTCCAGTTGTGATGTACGGATGTGAGACCTGGAACATAAGAAAAGCTGAACGCCGTAGAATAGATTCCTTCGAATTATGGTGTTGGAGAAGAGTTCTTAGAGTTTCATGGACTGCGAAGAGAACCAATAAGTCAGTTTTACAGCAAATTAAACCAGCTTGTTCCTTGGAGGGCTTAATCCTGAAACAAAAACTGGGCTACTTTGGACACATCATGAGAAGACATAATTCATTAGAGAAGACCTTAATGCTGGGGAAGATAGAAGGCACAAGAAGAAGAGGGAGGCAAAGAATGAGATGCATGGATGGCATCACAGAAGCACTAAATTCCAGCTTAGAAAATCTTCGAGAGGCAGTGCAGGACAGGATAAATTGGCGTAGTCTAGTACATGGGGTCACGGAGAGTCGGAATCGACTAAACGAATAGAGAGAGAGAGAGGCCGTGTTCATAATGGCAAAATTAATCTCGGGAGTTTCCGCCAACACAAAGTTCCTCATTTCTCTACTAGAAAGTGCTATAGTGCTCAAGGAGCTTAGATATTTAACCTCCTTGACTTTCTTAGTGATTCAAGGAACAACGAAATTTGACATGCAAGCTACCCTCTGGGTGTCAAATTACAAAGCTTGCACCTGGCACCCGAGGCCATACGATATTATTATTATTATTATTATTATTATTATTATTATTATTATTATTATTATTATTATTATTATTATTATTATTATTGATCTTGTGCTTAATGCAGTGAAAACATCTTTTAAGGGTTAACCACCGAGGTAAGTGTCATCATCATTGTAACATTGTAGCTTTATATTGTTTCATGATGGGTGTTGAGCCAAGAACCCAGTTTGTGTTGCGACTAAAGGATTGTATCGTATGTAAGACTCCCCGTTTACTAAGTTTCATTGCATTTTCACTATTCTATCCTGAAGAATTGATTTAAACGTTTCAATATTGTGTCTGTCTGCTTTCTGCAGTAAATGCTCCTGATGTTGTAACGTGTTTTTCGAGGGGATTTTATGCCACTGACATAAGTCAGTAGGAAGCCATTCTATATTTATTTACGCGGCAAATTGTTCAGCCAAGAGAAGTTTTCATGTTAATTTATTATTATTATTAACTTATTATTATTATTAAGGTATTTCTTTGGAGCATTTTTTATAAAATTATAAGCATACAGATAGGTTTTCTATGTTATAGAAAACACTATCAAGCAAATTATTACGAACAACAGTATCGTAGAAAATTATATGATTACGGAATTTTACGGAGTTTTGTCAGTTAGGGTATTATGAGAGAGGTGAGTCACGGGGAATTCGGCTACAGGCTTAATCTTGTCGAGTAGCATGACGCAAGCCTGGGTTGCTGCTTCATGAAAATGAAAATCCACAGCCTGCTTCCAGTCTCCGACCGGGTCAGGAATGGAATGAATGAAGCCCCCATCTAGCGGCGAGAATATGAATTGTGCCGGCTGCCGAGGCCTGACGCACTCCTCTGGGGCAATGATTAAATGAATGACAGATGAAATGAAATGATAGTGGAGAGTGTTGCTGGAATGAAAATTGTGACAGGGAAAACCGGAGTACCCGGAGAAAAACCTGTCTGCCTCCGTTTTGTCCAGCACAGATCTCACATGGAGTGACCGGGATTTGAACCACGGACCCAGCGGTGAGAGGCCGGCGTGCTGCCGCCTAAGCCACGGAGGCTTGGTGGTTGCTGCTTCATAAAAAGGCGAAATAGTCTGGAACGGTAATCGACATCATCCTCGCGCCGTGTGTAATGACACTGAGGAGGGGGGTAGCGCGTGGAGGCCCAGCCAATCAGAGGAGAGCGGGTGAGAAGAAGCCGGGTCCAGGGAGGGGAAGCGACGAGTGCATATATGGTTTTCGCGCCGTGGAGGCTAGGAGGACTATCTTGGTAAAACTTAACCAGTGTGGTTGTACGTGTGATTGGCTCCGATGTTCGGACCATAAAGTTATAATATCTACAAGTATCTCATCAACTAACGAAGAAGATGACGACGTCCAGGAGGCTGTGGGATGCTCACTTCAATATCCAGTACGAGGAAAATGCTTCGGCAATTTCCAATGGTAAGCGCGAATGACTCAGAACTACGTAATCTCTCGCATCTTTTCAGTATTTCAGTAACTTCATAGCTTGGGAATAAGAGTAAAATCAGTAATTTATCCGACTCCGTTTTCACGTTATTTTCTAGCGGTAACATTCAAATCGCAACGCTCCAATTTAAATTTTAAACTTATTATTATTATTATTATTATTAATTTTGCAATACTTGTTTTATATAATAAATTCATTTCTTTTAACCATGCAATCTTTGCTTTCAGTAGGTAGCATTAGATATAGGCCAATTCCTTCTCCTGATACAATTGTTTGTTGGGTTAATGATCAAATCATACCACGATCTGAGTGAATAGATTCTTGAAGGTGTTCTACCAGAGCTAGGTGTTGTTAAATATAAATTTAGATTTCAACATTGCGTTGAGGTCTTGGCGCCCATTAAAACAACATATCTTAGTCAGAGAAAACATTACATTTGTCACGCAACAGTGAGAGCAAAGGAAATCGTTTCACTTGTCATCCCAACTTCGAGAACCGTTTCAATGTGAAACTAAGGCACATTATTGCTAAGTTCCGTAATTGTAAGGAAAGTGGATTATCGCTATTACTGTACTTACACTTTTAAGATGGTGATTGTATCCTGTATGTTTGCACACTATTCTTATGACCAAAGCGTAGATTTTGATGACCTAAAATGATCTATAAAATGAGACGAAAACTTTAAAAAATGACTTATAATTTTGAATGAAATTTTACAACCAATTTATTATTTTAGTTGACACAGGCTATATTTATGTTGCTGACATAATATCAACACACATATAAATGCAAACACAAACTTTCACTTCACATATTTTCTGAAAAGAATTTTACCATCTGTAGAAAAAAAATCCTAGCTGAATTCCGAAATTATTTGTTTGAAATGAGCAGCCCCAGATGGCTTTAACTTTGGCATTTTAAATACATTCGAAACAGCAATCGCAGCCGACAACACAAATTCTGAAAACAGACTGGCAATACTGGGCCTACTCTGGTCTGTTCTGCTTCCCTTGCTTTCAACATCACTCCCGGTTTAGTTGCAAGCACAGGCATGTCTCCAGAAATATGGATATGTAGTGGCCCTATTGTGACGTTTGGATGGGGCAAGAAATATAAAAAGGACGCACAAAGGACGATCTAAAATTACATGAGATCATTCTTTTGGAATTTGTTATTATGATAATTGTCATTAGGCTATTTGTATGGATATACGGAATGAATAAAAGTATACAGTAACAGATATTTACAAGAAGTAAGGACTGAACAAAGTTACTTGAGTCCTCAGACTGACAAAGAGTTGTGAAGATTCTCATGTCCCTGCTTTGATCCTCTTTCAGATAATATCCAAAACCGTACGCAAAAATACATCAAAACCCGTAAAAATGTGGGTATTAATACCGGAGTTGATGGGTAGGGGTGACAGAAAGGTGCACGTACACACACGCAGCCACAGGAACATTTCGCCATGTAGATCTCTACACTTACACTGCTAATTGGTTAGCAAGCTAGGCTTTGACTGGAAGGATCCCGGTCAGGCTGAGGGGATTTTAATAGCCTATGTTTAATTCCCCTGGCTCGATGACTAGGTGTTTGTGACGTCTTCATAAATGAAATTAATGAAGAGAATTAAAGCAAACAGAGAAAGTAAAATGAATCAAGTAAAGTAAATAAAAATAAGAGCGTTAAAGCGCTAACTCGTGCTCCGCTGGCATTGGGAGAGCGTGGGTTCGAATCCCACCTCGGTACCCTGAAAATGGTTTTCGTAGTTTCCCATTTTTACTACCAGGCAAATGTCGGGATAGTTCCTTTCAATAGGTTCATGGCCGATTTCCTTCCTAAGGCCCATCCCGGACACGTCCTGAACATATAATAAATAGCCATTGGCTGCATCAATAGATTTTTAGCCTACTTTTTCACATTTTGTAAAAATGAGGGAAGAGTAGACTTATGCGATCGATCCGGGCAAATATGTGTCTGTCTGTCCTTCTGTCTGTCTGGTGTGTCCACCACCTATCAACTCCTAAACGCCTGCAAGTATAAAAACCAAATTTGGTATGAATAAAGATCTATACCTGAATATCTCACGGCCATATCTGAAAATGACATCAGTGCTACGAACTGCTGAATAATCACAATTGAAATTTGACCTCTATGTTGTATATCTCAGAAGTTATGCATGCGAGCTGTTTCAAAATTGGCGCACACACAGATAATTACATACCAGATTAATTTTCAGGTGCCCACATATGACAGTGTTGCCAATATAATCCTAAGCCTGCTGATAGGTCCAACATTTAAGGGCAGGTAACTTCTATACTACCAATGGGATTAGAACCAAATTTCGTATGTACTTTGTGTACCATAACAGATATGACTATGCGTAATCTTGAGAGTCAGCAGGGCTGCCAACTGTTCATAAATGCTGACACTATTTTTATTCTAATACCAATATATCAGAAAGCATGCAAGCCACCAGCTCTAAACTCTGCACACGTTAAGTCCCTGACTTTCTAGATTAAGGGGGGACCAACACCTTTATACTCCAGAAAATGACATTTTTCAAAAATATCATATTCGAATAGAACAACAATTTCTTTTTCATTCAGTGAAAGAATTTGTTTAATATCTCGAAGAGAACGGAAGTTATAGTAAAAGTACGATATGACTGACATCTCCCAGTGAAAATTAAATTTCCTTTCAACGCCCATTTTTATGAGCAAATTCCTCAAAATTGACCCTTTTAGAAAATTCACTTTATCTATCGAATTATGTGCACTGGCATTATAAAATTTGAACAAAATATAGCTGGAATATTTTGGTCTAATAGTTGCTGTTGTTGTTGTTTGAGTCTTTAGTCTTTTGACTGGTTTGATGCAGCCCTCCATGCTTCCCTGCCCTGAGCTAATCGTTTCATCTGTACATAGCTGCCACACCCTACATCCGAGGCAATCTTTTTACCATATTCTAACCTGGTTTACCCCTACAGTTCTTATCCTCGACCCTTCCTTCCATAACGAACTTTGCTATTCCTGGGTGTCCTACCAACCTATCTCTTCTCTTCGTTAGTATTAACAAAGAAAACTAGTTTTAAAAGAAATAAGAGACTACGACTGTAGGAAAACACTGAGAAATCCGGTGAGGAAGGACCAGTTTATGCGGCAGGGGAATTTTAGAACATCCCAACCATGTGAAACTTTCGTCGCTCATTTCCCGTAAGTTCATAGTTTTCATTCCGTTTCCCTAATAACTCATGAACTTACAAAGATATTTCAGTGAAGTTTTGTAGTCACATTTCTACGATAGTTATCAACAAAATGTACTAGAATGGTTGCCCTAACCACTATAGTATATTAATAATAAATTATTTACTATGAACATTTTATAGATTTTTGGACCCATTATATAAAAAATCTCAAAATAATATTTCTTCTTGAAATATTTCAATCATTCTAGTACATTTTGTTGCCATGACATCTAGGACCACATTAAACAAACAATAATTAAAATGTAACAATATTTCCGAGAGTTACTAAGGAAACCCCATTCTTGTGTATAATATACAGCCGCCATTTTGTGTGCATATTATATCCATGATGATGCAATTTTCTAAATATTTAATAGTTGGTCTGTGTTAAAATTGTATTGTATGTAGACTGTGTTAAGTCACAACTCCAAACAGTTTATCAGTGCAAAGAAAATAAATGTTAAAAATTCACTATTTTGTTGCTGTCGAAGGTGTTGGTCCCCCCTATTTGGAGTAACTAGTATACGTTGATGCTGCCAACATGATTCTAAGCCTGCTGATAGGTCCAATTTTTAAATAACTTACTTGTAACTTTTATATTAAAATATGGATTTTATCCAAAATTGGGGCAATAATAGATCATGATGTCTCAGATTAATTCTAAGCAACACATACATGACGCTGTTGCTAACAATATTTTACGAGCACTGATAGATCCAATGTAACATTTCATTTCTGATATATAGATGATTCATTGGCATGAATCTTACATTTTAAGAAAAGTAGAATCTTTTGATTAGTCTCGGAACTACTTGTTATAAGTCTATTTCAGTTTTTGCAAAAACTTGTAAGTTAGCTAACTACAATAATAATTATAGACTGTTATGGCTTTCAGCTCGTCAGGGAATATGATTAATTAGAAAATTAAGTTAATTACGCCTCACTTAAATTCTATCTAAGTTATTTGCGAGCTACGCTACAGATGGAACATTGTGATACACAAGAACACACAAAAGAGAAACAGTGCATGGCAGATCCTTTATTCTCCCCTTATTACAGAGTAGACTGTAGCTCCCAGGACACTTGTAAAGCCTATCCACGTCTTTCACGGAATTTCCTATTGAGCCAGCCCAAGATATAGCAAAGCCGGGCGTAATGATGAGACTTCCTCCGGCTTCCCCTGTCCCACCATACCGCTCGTTATAACCTACATTTCTATTGAAACCGCCAGATTTGTGTTTGAGCTTTTGCCGAATGTTAGGCCTACCCTTCCCAGACATTGCTCCTTCCCAGTCTCCCCTTTCGCTGTGTTGTGTGCACTCAATATGTTCAAAAGTTTCTCTTGGAGGGTAATATCAAGTTACATTCTGGAGGTATATAGGGTGTTTAACAACAATTGTGTTTCGCTGAAACATACTGGTAAACAAGGCAAAATGTGAAGTAAGTCATGTTGTGCATTTATTGAACTCATGGAAGAATGATTCCTTCCTTGACTTCAGATTTTGATCTATATATTTTCTACTTTAAATATTGTGATAATAATTCATTTTAATTACGATTGTTATTGTTTATTAGTCGAATTATTATTAATTAATTAATAAATCTATTTATTTATTCATTTATTTTCTTTCTTTCTTTCTTTCTTTCTTTCTTTCTTGCTTTCTTTGTTTGTTTCTTTCTTTCTTTCTTTCTTTCTTTCTTTCTTTCTTTCTTTATTTGTTTTTTATTAATCATTTCCCTATTTCATTCTCTCTCTCTCTCTTTTGTTTCTTACTTCCTTTCCTTCTTCCTTTCATTCTTTACCTCTTTCTTTCTCTCTCTCTTTCTTTATTATTAATTTATTTATTTACCTATTTCTTCTTCCTTTCTTTCTTTCTTTCTTTCTTTATTTATTTATTTAACTCAGGCCATGGTACCATCAGGGAAGCGTGGGTTCGAATCCCACTTAGGCCGTCCTCCAAGTGGTTTTCTTGGTTTCCCATTTTCACCACCAGGCAAATGCCGGGACGATTCCTTTCAACAGGTCCACGACTGACTTCCTTCCAAAAGATCTTCCCTGAGCATTCTTTCATTAGACCCAAGTTAGCGGTGGCCTGTGCATGACATAAATTTATAAGGATTTTGAAATTTCGACAGGCTATTACCCGTTTCCATGTATGTTACGACTGCAATCCATAAATCTGAAGTAGCTCCTGTCCTTGTATCACTTTTTATTTTAGTATTCCTTAACACTGATTGATTTTGTGTAACAAGCATAGATGTATTCACCAGTATCCATACACCCACATATTTACAAAGAGGGGTTCAGTTTGAACTAAGGATTATCCAAGTACTAGTTTTAAAATTGCTGCGCTAGGTTTGTAAAACAGAAAACTAGATTATAATATACTATATTTTAGAAATCTACCTACGTTTGAGGATGTTTTAATACAACAAATGTAATCGTTAATACGCTTTTAAAATACCATATTCGACTTATTTAAAATGTTTGGTTTAAACGGAGCAATACAAAGCTTCGAAAGGTTTCAAATAAATTTTGCCTTTTTTGTTTTGTTTTGTTTTGTTTTTTTGGTAACGCATGTAAAATTCGGAAGTTTCTCTTAAATTTCCCATGGGCAAAGAGAGGTTTACTTCGAACTAAGGATTATCCAAATATTACTTCTGAATGTTCTATGCTGTATTTGTATAATTGAATACTTATTATAAAACACGAAGCACTCCGAAAGAATGGTTTCAAGAAGGTCTGGAGAGACTGACACATCGATGGCAAAAGTGCATAAAGTTACAAGGAGATTATGTTGAGAGGGAGACATAACAACTGATGTGTAATGCACTTCATTTGGGTAGAAAAAGTAAAGTGTAAAACTCTATACTGTAGTACATCCCTCGTACTTACATTTGATGGTGTTTTAATACAACAAATGAAATCGTTAAAGCGCTTCTTCTTCTTCTCCTTCTTCGCCTTCTGGGACCACAAAGGATCACTTTAACCAACCATTAGTTCGTCGACTTGTAGGAACTGTACGAGCCTTGCGGTCTTCCCAGTACTTCTTCATTCGTATTGATCTTCTTGCCCTTTCTTTGCGGAAAATATTCTTGTTGGAAATTTCTTTTTTATGAGTGGAAAATGAAAAGTCATATTTTTAAGTGCTGTAGTTAAATGTTTCTTATTTGTAGCATCTTCTGTTGTTAGGCCAATTTCTTTTAAGTCCTATCTGATATCTTTTAACCATCGGCATCCAGTTGTTGTGTTTATTGAGGCAAGATAGTTTTGTACTAGTTGTTTTAGAAAACGTGAATCTGGCATTCTGATGATGTGCCCAAATAATCCTAGTCTTTTCTTTCGCATGGTATCAGTAATGGGTTCTAGGTTGTTATAGACAATATTGTTAGGTATTATTCGCCATTGCCCATCTTTTTTATAACTTTTATTGATACAAGTTCTTCCAATTCACCTTTCGATCTTCTGTAATCTGTCGGTTTTAGAATGTTCATTTGGATGGAATAATGTTTCTGCAGCGTATGTGGCTTCCGATTTTATAATGTAATGTTTAATTTTTGCATTAATTGGTGAGCATTTCTTTTTGTAAGTTTCCCATGATAATTTTTGTGCCCTAGATAAAATATATATATTTTTAATTAAAACAGAGCAATGCAACAGTTTCGTTCGATAGCAATTGAATTTCTGTTTTTTTCTAATGCATGTAAAATTCAAAAAATCTTCCAAAATTTTGGAAGATGTAGTAACACTGCTAATAAGAATAGTATCTGGCAGAGAATGCTGGAAAACTTTGTTGAGTATCTCCCTTGAATACTTTAACTGATATATTAACTTGTGAAACAGCCTGTACATTAAGTACAGCGGAGATACTTGCACAGGAGCACTCTCTGAGATTATATGAGTTGAAGTAGGGGATGTTACACAAACATAAAAATACCACAAGGAGAACTTTTATTAAAGTATGAATATGTATCAACGTTATGATTAATTAAGCTAATTTATGAGGTAAGCTGCAGAGGGACTTGTAGTAATTAACATTGCTGTGTCCTGTAATTTGAGGAAAAGCAACCCGTTTGTCTGTTCATATTTGTACGCAGAGAAACTCTCGTTGAACTGACTAGGACTTTTAACATTACTACACCTTCAAACTTGTTCCGCTGCAAATGTTGAGTGCACTGCAAGTAGAATGATGTGATGTGTAAGGAAATGAACATGCCGAGGACACATCACTGCTATCGTAGTCGAGGTTTATGTAGTAGTTTGCCATGGATTAAATCGTAGGTGAGGTTTACATCGTGACCAAGTTTAAACGGCGGTCAAATTTATATCGTGGTTAAGTTTATATCGTGGTCAAAGCTTATATCCTGGTTAAGTTTATATCGTGGTTAAGTTTATATCGTGGTCAAAGTTTATATCGTGGTTAAGTTTATATCGTGGTTAAGTTTATATCGTGGTCAAAGTTTATATCGTGGTTAAGTTTATATCGTGGTTAAGTTTATATCGTGGTTAAGTTTATATCGTGGTCAAAGTTTATATCGTGGGTAAGTTTATATCGTGGACGAGGTTTAAATCGTGGGTAAGTTTATATCGTGGTCAAGGTTTAAATCGTGGTCAAGTTCATATCGTGGTCAAATTTTATATCGTGCTTAAGTTTATATCTTCGTTAAGTTTATATCGTGAGTAAGTTTATATCGTGGTGAAGGTTTATATCGTGATCAAAGTTTTATATTGTGGTCACGGTTTACAATGTGGTTACGTTTATATGGTGGTCAAGTTTATATCGTGATTACGTTTATATCGTGAGTAAGTTTATATCGTGGATACGTTAATATCGTTGTCAAGGTTTATATCGTGGTCAAGTTTATGTCGTGGTCAAAGTTTATATCGTGGTTAAGTTTATATCGTGGTCAAGTTTATATCGTGGTCAAGTTTATATCGTTGTCAAAGTTTATATCGTGGTCAAGGTTTATATCGTGGTTACGTTTATATCGTGGATACGTTAATATCGTTGTCAAGGTTTATATCGTGGTCAAGTTTATGTCGTGGTCAAAGTTTATATCGTGGTTAAGTTTATATCGTGGTCAAGTTTATATCGTGGTCAAGTTTATATCGCGGTCAAAGTTTATATCGTGGTCAAGGTTTATATCGTGGTTAAGTTTATATCGTGGTCAAAGTTTAAATCGTGGTCAAGGTTTATATCGTGGTTAAGTTTCTATCGTGGATAAGTTTATATCGTGGATAAGTTTATATCGCACTCAAGGTTTATATCGTGGTCGAGTTTATATCGCACTCAAGGTTTATATCGCAATCAAGGGATGAATGGATAATAATGTCACTGGTTTTGCGTCCCTTTTATCTACTGTAGCGTTGAGATGGATGAAAATCATTCACATAATGCAATGAAGTTATTCATGCTGTTTACATTATGATAATCTTTTAGCAGATGTGGCAGCATCATTTTCATAAGTAGACTATGAACCCCAAATTAGTGATAAATACATAAATATGATTGATGCAATTCTTAAATAATAAATATATAAATAAATGAATGAATAAACTAATTTTAACAAATAAATAAATAACACCAATGAATTATTCAAATCATGAAATAATGTATTAATTAATAATAAATAAATCAATAACTGATATAAGTAATGAATTAATTATTTATTTTTAGTTATTTATTCACTTAATTAAGGTAATTAGTATATTTGTTTATTTATTTGTATATTTTTAATTATTTAATTAATTAATTACGGTAATCAATATGTAAACAGCCCATCTTTTGGCAGAAGTACCCAACGGCACTATATTTGCTAACATAACTTCAATTCCTGCCATATTTGAAATTTGTAACTCATGTGTTTATACAGAAATGGGTAATGTTTTTTAAGCCGAAAAGGGTTGATGGTTTGATCTCTTACTGCACAAAATAGGGAGGTATATGAATTCAATATCCTAGTCCCAGTCATTCCAGATGTTATACTCAACATCAAACGTGAGGTTTCATAGCAGCAGATGATAACATTCATCTTTCCAAGGATGGAGTAAAATACGCTACGACACGCCATTCCCTATTGTTTATTCAAGAGAAGAACAATGTCCTTTTGAACCAGATCATGAGAAGCTGTATAGCGTATGTGCACTACAGTACAGTACATTTGTCATCTCTGCCTTGTAATATCGAGTGCAGGAGTCCTAATGTCCAGCCGGCTATTGTTTGTCCTGGGAGGCGCAGTTTCGCCAAGTCCAAGTACTTGCGAGTTAATGGTGCATTTCTCTCTCTCACTCAGAGCCCCGGGGTTACAACAAATTTACTTGCACACCGCAGCCAAGTCCAACTCCGGCTACACAAACACGGGGCAGCATGTCAACATTAATGTCAGAATTCATTTTCAACTTCACAATTATACACGAAATTTTCTTTCTGTTAGATAATGCTATACACGGCCTCCATTCTGAGGGGCGGGAGATGGCAAGGGTGACCTCACCCTTCAGTAGAGGGTAGCAATAATACAATAATCTTTTCCTTCCCTTCCTAAATATAATTCTTGGGTGAGAAGGGTTAAAGAGGTGGCTGAAGATGTACAAGGTATATCCAGACATTAACATTCTGTATTTTTGAATAACAAGAAAACATGGTTACATGAGCAACTTTCTTGGCACCAGATACAACAATATTTGAGCTATTTGTTTTCGACATTATGGCCAAGCCCCGGATTCTTAGGTTCTAATCTCTTTTTTTTCCTGGCCTATTCCTCACCAAATGGGAGTTTATTTTATTGTTTTAGGTACCAAAGAGTAATATACAGTAATTTATTTTCTTCCTACTTTTCACATTTTGAGGAATGAGGAAAAAGTATACTCATGAGATCACAAGGGGAGATGTGTGTCTGTCTGTCCTTCTGTCTGTGTGTGTGTCCCTCCTATCAATTCCTAAACGGAATATTTCACAGCCATATTTTAATACGACGCCAGTGCTACCAACTGCTGAAAAATCACAATTGAAATTTGAGCTCTATGTTGGATATCTCACACTCACAGATAATAACAATCCAGATTATTTTTCAGGAGCCCATATATGGCAGTGGTGCAAACATGATTCTAAACCTGCTGATAGGTCCACTTTTTAAATGCATGTAACTTCTATACTATCAATTAGATTTCAACTAAATTCCGTATATGCTATGTGCTATGAGTGCTAAGTGTACTATAAGAGCCAGCAGGGCTGCCAACTGTTGGTAAATGCTCTCTCAATTATTTAAACCTTAATATCAATATATCAGAAAGTATGCAAGCCAGCAGGTCTCATCTTTGCACTCGTACAGTATAGCACCTGACACGCTAGAATAATTTGGAGTAACTAATATGTCAGTAATGACAACATGATTCTAAGTCTACTGATAGGTCCAATTTTTAAATCTTACATTTTAAGAAAAGTACGCTCTTTAGTTCGTCACGGAACTACTTGCTCGTTATTGCAACCAATAAATAGCTTACTCTTACGTCTTTAAAGACCTGGACAGCTTTTAAAACAATTTCACACAATTATATAAACAGTTCTTTTTATATACATGTCAATTTATGACTTCTTTAATTATCGCGTTTTTTATTATTATTATTATTATTATTATTATTATTATTATTGTTTTATTTGATAGCGTCCTCTTGAATGGCGGTAAACAGCGGACCTGGCAGAAGCATCTTCCTGTAATCAGATAATTGGTTTATTTCAATATCAAATAGTCCTATCAATTATTTGAATTAATACTACTACTACTACTACTACTACTACTAATAATAATAAAAAATAATAAGTGGTAGATGACCTAGTAGTTCCGCCTCTTAAAACCTCAATAACTAACTAACTAACTAGTCATAATAATTATTATAATAATAATCACGTAATTAAGACAGTGACACAAATTAACACGTATTCAAACAAGCTTAAAATATCGTATAAATTGTTGAGTTTAAATATTTAAAATAGCCCATTTAATTTGTGTACAGTAAAGTGTTGACCGACTAAAAATCGAATCATTTGCATATCTTATATAGCCTCCACAAGATGTCCGGGGTTGAGGATAGTGAAGTCTATAAACTAGTGAGATTACTTCCAGAAACTAGTTAGTTACCTCACTTATGATGATGAAACTTCGTGAGTAACGCCCGCGGCTGTGTTTAGCATGGTACTGTCTATCGCAGGCAGTGTGCTGCCAGATGACGTCTGTAATTCGGGGGCTTGGAACGATTATGGGTCCCGCTAGTCTGCATCAGACGGCTCCCGACTCTGGCGGGCCGTAAATCCTTGCAGAGTCCACTACTGCATGAAATAATTATCTCATCTGGGTTCCCTGTGCTCGCTAGACAGCCACGATACCACACGGGAGTGCATCAGCCAACTTGCGTCACACTACCGTGAGAGATAACAGGTTCTGCGCGATACCGCGACTTGGCAACATTAGTGTTGGTGGCGCTGTGGTCTCAGGCTTTCAGAAGACAAGGATGGAACAGGGATATAGTCTAGTCTGCACCACTCTACCAGTTATCCCCCAGCACAACAAACATAGTAATGTATAGTCGCAGTGGCGGATCCAGGCCTTGCGGGGCCCTGGGCAACATGATAATGTGGGGCCCACAACAATAGGAAATTATAAAAAATCAAATCAAATGGAAAATAGTTTTCTAATAATAAAATAGACAAGGGGATATATGAAAGGGTGGAAGACCTGGAAACAACAATTAGGAAAATACGTTCACGTTTCTATGGACATAATGGTTATAATGGATCCAACAAGAATAAATAAACAACTTTTTGATAAAATGAATAATCTGAAGAGCCAAGGGGGTTACACCAAGCAGATGAAGGAAGAACTCTGAAGGCAAGGAATTACAGATGACTGTCGAGACAGAACCCAATTCAGGGAAATATTTTCGAACATAAAGGTTCTTGTTGGAGAAAAGAGAGAACGCAGGGGAGGAAGATGGACAGAAGAGAGAAAGGCACAACACTCTGAAAGAATGAAGGAAGTGTGGACGAAGATAAAGGAAGAAAGAACTATGAGAAGGAAATGAAATGATATTTGCGTGGTCCTTAGTTTTGGCCGGTTCGCATAATGTAATGTAATGTAAAATAAGTAATAGTTACAATATTTTGAATACACTACAGTACATTTTTTTAATAATATGAAAGAAACCTTTAGGTCCCCTTGAAAAAGATTACGTAAACTATGAAATATTAAAATAATACTTAGCGACTTTTTTCCCGGCTGAAGTCTTCTATCATTTCACTGAAATCACAACTTGCTAAACGGTCACGGGAGGTCATAGCTGCACGTAAAAAAGAATATGAATTATAAATTAGTTTGAAAAGTTTGAAAAGTATAATTAATCAATTAAATCTAAAACAATCCATGGCGCGAACCCCCTTCCCCTCCGGACCGTGGGGCCCTGGGCGGTCACCCTCCTCGGCCTCCTCTAGATCCGCCCCTGGTATAGGGTAATCTCTTACTGTTGAGTTGAATCCAGGTGGAATTCCCTGTTATTTATCCATTCAACATTTGATTGTCGCTGAGCGTGGCTGCTCCAGCGTTTGTTCATTGTAAAATGATCCTGGCGGGGCGAAGCGGAGGGCATAGTGATGACAGAGTGCAGTCTGTTCATAAGTCAAGCACCATTGCGTTAGAAAAGCGTCACAGGAGCCCATGTCACCACGGACAGTTAAACGAAGACTGAGGCTATTGGATCTGAGTCATATCCTACTCCCCCCCCCCCCCACATGGTCTCATATCTTGTGGGACGTGGGTTGGCGACCACGGGACCCCAACTTAGTCCGGTATTGCATCCACTTACTTGTGCCGGGCTCCTCTCCGTCTTCTTTCCTGTCGACCTCACTTGGTTCTCTTCCTACCCCGACGGTATTAGGGTAATCCGAGGCCTAGGGAGCCTCTTCCTTTCCCGCCTTAATTGGCCCTTGTCTCATCTTTTCTGATACCCTCCTTCTGCGAGAGGTCGGCTGCCATTTGCTCAAGTCCCTCAAGGACGCAGGGTGTATGTACCCCCACCACTTCTGGTGCACCCTAGATATTGCTACACCCTCAGGGGCTTACGGCTGGTGAGTTTGGGAGTTGGCAACCCCGAGGGATTCCTGAGCCGGGTCCGGTTTTCCCCCTTTTTCCATTACCTCTGGGGCGGACCCTCTCCTCTTTCACTTTCCTATCTGCCTTTCATGGCTCTCCTTCCTTCCAAGTCCCTCAATCCACATTCTTCGAGGGTTGAGGGCTTTTCTTTTCATCCTGTCCTTTATTTGCCTTATTCTCCTTTTGTTTTCCATTTCTTCTTCTAGTAGCCTATATAAGTTAGTAGATAGTTTTAGTTATAGTTTACATCTCATTATCATCTTCACGATTAGGGGCAGATGACCTCGTAGTTCCGCCCCTTAAATCAACAATAACTAACTAACATCTTCAAGATCACCCCAACCATTAGGGGCCGATAACCTAGATGTTAGGCCCCTTAAAACAACAATTATCATCATCATCATCATCATCATCATCATATCCTACTCGCGCAACTGTACCTGTCAACGAAGCAGGCTGACGTGTGTCACAAGTAAACAAAGAATAGTTCCCATCTCGACTGCCAGCAATCAATTCGTGAAATGAATAATAACACTCATGTTTCGTTGTTGTTGTTGTTGTTGTTGTTCAGTATTTTGATTGGTTTGATGCAGCCTTCCATCCCTTCCTGTCCTGAGCTAATTGTTTCATCTCTAAATAGCTACCACATCTTACATCCCAGACAATCTTGGTCTACCCCTACAGTTCTTACCCTCGGGGTCCGCCTTGTTGCGTTGTGGCTAGCATTCTAGGTTGTTACGGTGGAGGCCCAAGTTCGGTTCCCAACTCTGCCAAGACATTTAATTCTGGTTAATGGGCTGAATCGTGAGGCAAAACTGAGAAGAGGTGACTTCGATTCGTACCTCAACCACCCTGGAAGTCGTTTTCCATGGTTTCCCACTTCTACTCCTGGCAAATGCCGGGATGGTAGCTAAATTAAGGCCATGGCAGCTTCCTACCCAAATCCTACCTCATTTACAAATACACACTAGTACAGAGATCACAGTGACACTGATTATCGGACAAATTCTACTCACACCCAAGTACATGGGACTACATGACCACGATGTCACAAAGGCCCTAAACAATGTACAGCAACAACTTAAAATGTTCCTATTTCTCCAATTTAGTTTTTCTTACCTGGCATTCTATTTTCTTGCGTTTATTCACTACCGACATAACCTTCATGGAACAGCACTGAAAACTTTTAAATGGCTTTCAGTTAACAGTACAGTATTTGAGAAAATCGTAATTAACATTGGCAGTATAGGACATTACGGAGCGTTCGTCTCCACGACAAAACACGGAATACACTTCTGCTTCCCCCACTTCTCCCTTTTGTCAATCCCCACCAGTGTTCGGTAGTCATAAAATACAAACCAAATTAATCAAAACAAAACAAAAAAAAGTCAAAATTGTCAAAATCCATAAAATCTCCCTAAAAATCAATATTAGTCAAAATTTGTTAAAAAATCGACTCAAAAGGTTAAAAAATACTTTAAATCCAAAAAACTACAAAATTCAAAATTAGTCAATATACAAAAAATACAAAGTATACCAAAAAACACAAATCAAAATAAGTCAAAACAAAACAAAAATGGCTAAATTGTCAAATTCCATAAAATCCCGCCAAAAAATCAAAATAAGTCAAAATTTGTAAAAATCAAACTCAAAAAGTAGAAAAAAGGAAAAAATGTAGACTACTTAAAATCTAAAAATACCCAATAATTAAAATTAATCAATATAAAAAAATCAAAATTTTTCAAAAAACTCATAAAACACAAAAAATTTGCCAAATCTAAAAAGAAAACAATCACAATTAGTCTTAATTAGTGAAAACGAGCTCAAAAATTCCAAAAATACAAAATAAATAAAGAATTAGTCAAAATCAAAAATAGAGTTTTAAAAAAGGAAAAATGGACGGTACCGGTACGGTACTTAAAACCCAAAAAAAAAAAAAGAAAAACACAAAATTCAAAATTAGTCACTATACAAAAAATCATTCAAAATTAGTCATAAAAGCTCATGAAACCAAAAAACAAAACAAAATACAAATTAGTCAAAATATAAAAAGAAAACAATCACAATTAGTTAAAATCAGTGAAAACTAACTCAAGAATTACGAAAAAAAAACCATTAGTCAAATTCAAAAAGAACAAATCAAACAAAATTATTCAAAAACAGTCTCCATTCTGCTGGCCTAAAGAGTGAAATAAAAGTTGATGTAAATGATATTCTTTAAGAGCGTTAAAATTCCTTCATTATGCCTTCCTTTGGAGGATATGTGAAGCCGGCGCGCCCATGTCATTACACTTATGGCATGTAAAAGAACCTACCACTACAATTGGTAGTGTGTTGCCAAATTTTAGGTTATATTTAGTCAGGAACGCTCTTATCAAGTTCCAACGTTCATTGCTAGGTGTCAGTGGCATTTGGTAGCCAAAGTTGGATCTACTTGAAATTAAACATGCTCATTCATCTTCATACATTTCATCTCATCCCCATGGGTGTCCGCATAGAAGCAGCTACAAACTCTGGCGAGCGGAACATGTCCTCGGACACTCCAGGTACTAAAAGTCATACGATAAATAAGTAAATATTGGTGGCTTCGGTGGCGTAGTTGGTAGCATGCTGAGCTTCTATGCCCAAGATCGCGGGTTCAAACCCGGCCGAAGTCGTTGGATATTTTAAGAGAATAAAACCGACGATCCCATGTCATAGATTTATGGCATGTTAAAAAACCTTCCACTAATTACACCTGTGTGTAGCTAAATTAACGTATAGGTTAAACAACTCTCTTAAAGTTCCTATGTTCGTCGCCAGGAGCCGACTGTGGTGGCGTCTGGTAGCCATGTTCTGAACTAGTAGTCGTTTGGTGGCAAAGGTAGGAACTACTTGAAATTCAATGTCTGCAGTCCTTACTTGAATTAAAAACAGATACCCCACTCTAATACAGACATCATAATTATCACCGGTTATCAGACAGATCCTACACACACCCAAAGCACACGGGGCTACTTGACCGCGTTGTCGCAGCCCCTAAACTAAGGAACCAACCAACCAACCAACCTAATAAGTAAATAACAATTAAACCAAAGTTAATTTGACCATTATTCATCTCATCCCCAAAAATACAAAGTTTTAGACAAAAATTCAAAATGATAAGACTGGGATAATATTTTATTTATGGACGAGATTACGAACTGTCGCCTAACAAGGTGTCCCTGTCCATATCGCATGTGTAAGCAATGTTAAAAGGGAATTCAATTCATTTCATATTTTAATAACGTCTCTTATTCACAGAGTGCCATGTTTATAGACCTGTTGCGTGTTCGATGACTCGGAATACGATACCCTCAACCGGATTAGTAATTGTCATACCGCACGATATCCAACAGTTGTAGGAGCAGTAGTGAGTAATGCAGCTTCCTCCACGACTTGCGGGCGCCACTTACAAATCAGGGGGAGAATGTATTGCGTTTGTCATTGTCATGTACCTGTGGTTTTATGCTAAACTGGCGTATGCCAGAAAATGGACATATGGGACAAGACTTGTTGGGTTTCCAAGAATTGCAATTTAACGACCACATCGATGCTAACAATACGATGCATGGGTCACCGATTCGAACATGACATGACCAAGTGTATATCAGGTGAAAGTAGTAAGGTGCGCTTCTCAGTCGTTTCCGAGAAATTAATTAATTGCAATTTCAGTGCGGCGTCTATGTGCGTTGTATGCTAGCAAGAAGCCAATGATCGCGTGGTGTATCGGTAAGAGCTCTGCTTCGTAAGCACGGGATCGCTGGATCGAATCCCACCGATGAGCATATGCACTTGTTGTGTTTTTGTTCTTGTTGTTGTTGTAAACATTGGCAATTCGTGTCGTTAACGATGTTTATTTGGCAGTCATTTGTAATAACGTGTTATATGAGCGGGAAAAGGGATCATCGTATGGGGCTGAACGTTTGTCACATACAGTAACCGCATTGCAAATACCACGCAAATACAATGGTATTATACACAGTCAGGTGTACTCTATTATATGTAGGCCTACCGGTATACAATTATATATTTAAGGCCCAGTCTATTCCGTTCATTGCACGTCTGTGAACCATCAGGCCACCCCAAACCCCACAAGCAGTGACTCATGCTGTGCGTATAGGTTGGAAACTGCCAATGGTAAAAAAAAACAAACACACTGCAACTGCTCACTGGTGCGATTCGATCCAGCGATCCCACGCTTACGAAGCAGGGCAGTTTCCACTGCACCACGCGCTCGTTTGGATTCTTGCTAGCGTATAACGCACATGGACGCCGCACTGCAATTGCGAATTATTAATTTCTGGGAAACGGCTGAGAAGCGCACCTTACTACTTGCACCTGGTATTATACGCCTGGTCATGTCCTACACGTGTACTAAAGATGGTCCGAATCGGTGACCCATGCAGGCTTCTAACTACGAGGGTCACTTACTACGTCATGGCAACCACTTTTATCCGTGGATCCCGGACGAGAATCCACATGTTTTGATACGCAACATTTACAGTAGGATATACTCTATAGCATCTATAAATGCCGCTAGATGGTGTAGAAATACAAGACAGAATAAGAGCGATACTGGCGGAAGTCAGTCGGCGCATTGTTGATGTTTGTAATTTATCAAGTAGTGTGCCCGTTTTTCCAATGGGACAAGCGATGACCCGGCTCATATCCCGGTCGCATCAAAATAAACGGCCAAAGAGCGATAAAACAAAAACTGGTGTGTGGATTTTTGGTTCCAAAAAAAAAAAGCTCGGGTAGACAAGAGACAAAAGCGTCTCGGGTCGCTTACGAGTTGGGGTTGGAAGGGTTCATCGAACCAAAAACCAATTGCAAACACACCAATTTGAATGACTAGGCAAGAAATGAGAAATCCTGGATACAATCACTGCTCCTATATTGGGTCAAATGTGCGTGAGTTCAATAGTTAGGTCGGGACCAAGTCCAAAAAGAAAATAAATTTCAGAGACCCTGAATTAAAGGAAATTAAATTATTTCCAACTAATGGATGTCCTGTCCAACAATTTATTTATTTATTTATTGGGTTGTCTCTTTCTTTCGTTATTTCTCTCTTTCATACTTTATTTATTTGTTTGTTTGTTTGTTTGTTTGTTTGTTTGTTTGTTTTTCCTTCTTTCATTCTCTCTTTCTTACTTACATTATTTATTTATTTATTTGGTTGTCTCTTTCTTTCGTTATTTCTCTCTCTCATTCTTAATTTATTTATTTAATTTTTTTTATTTTTTTATTTTTTATTTAGTCAATTTACCCTCTAGGTTGGTGGTTTCCACGGACTCAGCGAGGGAACTCACCACTACCGCCTCTATGGGCAGTGTCTTGGAGCTTGGAACATCCGGTCGGGATGGATACAACTGGGGAGTTGTGATCAGCACTTCGCCCAGGCGGCCTCACCTGCAAAGCGAACAGGGGCCTCATGAGGGATGAGAAGGGATGGAAGATTGGGAGGGATAGACTAGGAAGAGGGAAGGAGGCAGCCGTGGCCTTACAGTAGGTACCATCCCGGCATTTGCCCGAAGACGAAGTGGGAAACCACGGAAAACCACTTCGAGGATGGCTGAGATGGGAATCGAACCTCCTCTACTCATTTGGACCACCCGAGGCTGAGTAGACCCCGTTCCAGTTCTCATACCACTTTTCAAATTTCGTGGCAGAGCCGGGAATCGAACCCAGGACCTCCGGGGCGGCAGCTAACCATGCTGACCGCTACGCTACGGAGGCGACCATTTTTTTTTTTTATTGGTTGGTTCTTTCTTTCTTTCTTTCTTTCTTTCTTTCTTTCTTTCTTTCTTTCTTTCTTTCTTTCTTTCATTCATTCTTTATTTATTCATTTATTTACTTATTTATGTATTCCTTCTATCTTTCTTTCTTTCTTTCATTTCTTTCTCTCTTTCTTTCTTTCTTTCTTTCTTTCTTGCTTGCTTTATTTATTTATTTATTTATTTATTACCATCAACATTGTTTTGTAACTTCGACCTTAATACTCAGTATCACAATTCAACAAATGAAAGAAGAAAAAAGCGTGTCTTTATAGCAAAATGTGTTTACTTTCCCTCTGTATTTCTAGTTAACGGAAATACTTTTATTGTTCTTCCAAGAAAGTTGCAACACATACGTTGAAGTTGGAAGCTCTTACATTACCTTGATGTGAGATATTCTCCTTCTTTTCAGAACTTGATTTATTAATTAAAAATTAATTACTTAATATTTCGTGAAATAAGCTTCTTTACGTCGTTAAGGTCTGCTAACGACTTGATAACGTATTATATGCACCCCAATTAGCGTGACTTCACTTAATGATCTGCGAAGAACACAGAAGGGGAGAGAATACACCTTTTGAGTCCAGATAGCATTCGCGTACTAAATCTCTGTAATATGGCAACCAACGTAATTTAATTACCGGCAGAGGCCAGACCACAAATAATCCTGGACTAGGCCGGCTGCGAGGCATAGTGGGATGGGCTCAACGTTCAGAGATTGAATCCCGGTTCAGTCGGTGGGCATCTGAAAGTGCTTAAATTTGAGAGACCCGTAATAACAGATTTACGGTCACATAAAAATCCTCTTTAGGGCAATGTTTGCTGCCTTTGCGTCCCTAAAACTGAAATAGTAAAATAAGACGTTAAATCCACGTAGATATTTTTATTACTATTCCGGTTTATGTTATCAATGGTAATTACTAGGTTTATTTCCCAATCGGCTAATATTAAGAACGTTGAAGTTTAATTGTGTTACATTGTGGCATTCATGCATTCTTCTTTGGATCCAGGAGAATTTCCTTATTCTGCTGTGCTCATCTCAACATCTCACACCAGTTGTTAATTTCTCACATCGTAAATTAGTTAGTTATTGTTGTTTAAAGGGCGGGACTATGAGGTAATCTGCCCCCACATCGCAAATTCCCAAACGTCCCGGTGCTTGTATGCGAAGGTCTTGGTAGTGTGTGTCTTCTTGCCGTAGACCAAGGAAGAGATCTTTTAGAACATTAAACAAACAAAGGATTTTTAATATTTTCATTTTGAGTCATAATTGTCCAAGGTGTTTCGTCCATAGAGAGTTGTCCATTCGTCACAGGCGACTGTAGAAGGTAGCTCTTCGGTTCTGCATTGTGTCTGCGAACTTCTCTTTCTTAGAGTAGATAGATTTTGTGTTTAGATATTCCGGTGAAGATCCCATTTCCAACGAGGTAGGGGATGAGATGCGGTGGATGTGGCGGATGGTTTTTACGACCGGATGCCCTTCCTGAGCCAACCTCATAAATGGAGTTAATGAGATATGAAATGAATGAAACTGAGCATAGAAGTGGGAAACGAGGGAAAACCAATTCCAGAATGACAGAGATAGGAATCGAACACACCTCTACTCATTTCTGCCTCACGAGGTTGAGTGTACCCTGTTCCAACCCTCGGACCAACATTAAATTTCTTGGCAGAGCCGGAATCGAACCCGGGTCTTCGCGGTGACAGCCAAGAATGGTAGCCACTACGCAACGAGACGGATCACTGTTGTATCAAACGAGCGATATGAGACTTCGGAACGAGGAAAGGAAGATTTAACTTTAAGAACATCTTACCTTGATATGCCTTCCTTCGAGGAACACATTTACTGTAAGGGGAAATAAGTTGGCGGGCCCATATCATAGATTTATGGCATGTAAAAGAACCTTCCACTAACTAAACTTGTATGAAGGTTTTGATTAATACTCATAAGTTCCAACGTTCGTCGCCAGGCGCTGGTTGCAATGGCATCTAGTAGTAGCCAAGATCACAGCTAGGTATCGTTGACGGTGGTGTTTGGTAGGAAAAGTAGGAACTACTTATAAATTGAATGTCTGCAGTCCTTACTTGAATTAAAAACATATAACACACACTAATACAGCCATCACAGATTCTTCACACACCCAAAGTACAAGGGGCTCCATGACCGCGTTGTAGCAGCCCCTAAACTGAGGAACCAACCAGACGTAGGAATGAGGAAAGGTAGATTTAACTTTAAGAATATCTTGTTGTGCCCGATAATCTGGCTTTGGATTGGGTGGCCCGACACACACTTCAACCCTCACCCAGAATTCGGTACAACACGAAAGAAAAAAAAAATCTTGAATGTCCGAATCAATTTTGGCCTTAAAAAAACTGTGTCGGGGACGAGATTCAAGCAATCCCGGGGTCTTTATAATGATGGGTACAACTGGGGTAAAATCTCAAAATTGATCCGGTGGACACACAAGTATGACAACGAACATGAATGACAAAAAACTCCGCTGTTAAGATAAAACTCATCCACCATTTATTACAGAACCACACCACTAAATACATAGAATCACACACAGAAGCCTACCTCCGCTCGGAGACTTCTCAAAATTACTCTTGATGTGCAAATAAATAAAATGACGCAGAAGCAAAATTCAAATTAATGAGGACAAAAATCTCCGGGCGTCCTAATCTTTGGATACAAAATAACTTACGGAGATCAGAGCTATATCATTCTAGTATTACAACCATTACTTCAAAATGCTATGTCACCTCTCCGCTAATAGTCCATAAATGAGCAGGTGCATAAATCTGAGAAGATATTCAAAGAAAAAAAAAATTGTTGCCTCATTCGATCTCCTTCTAACTAAATGTAATCACCAAAATAGGAAAAAGAATATTTTTATATATGGATGTCACTGGCGTTAAAGACTTTATTTTCAGACCTTTTATTCATGTATTAAATACTTTCATTATTATTTTCACTGGTTTTCGTTCAGCTGTGCCTCACTCAGAAAAATGACTGGTTGTTGGCTTTTACATTTATCACATTATATTGCGACATCTTTATGATCCCAGATATATTTTTTTATTTATTAATCACTGCATGCTCTTCACATATTCATAACTACACCATAAACATTTAAGTAGATGGCCTCTGCCTATCTGTATTATTTTTCAACTGACAATTGCCTCAAAATTTCATATACTTGAACCTATCACGTAACATTAATTATAATCATTTATTTTATTCACCTCGCTATAGCGAGAACCTTTAGTTTCATCAGAACTTCTTATTATGCAACCCTGCTATTTTATCAATGCAGTATCATTATTTACACAACCTTGTATCAGTCACCTACCAAACGCATCTCCTCATGTTAGCATGTAAAGGGAAACCTCAGTGACGTGTGAGTGTTTAGCATAAATGTGATGTGCGCACAAAAAGTGGCCCATTAAGTGTAAATGAATCCCTTGTAATTTAAGCCTGTTCAAACCATGAATTGTCATCCAGGTTGCACCAATTCAAAGAACACAGCGACTTAACACGCTGAAAGATCCCTGTACTCAAATTATATTTTAAAGCATCCATATATTTATTTTTAAATCCTATAGAAAACTGCCTTAATCTCTCAAAAGAAAACTTAAAATTTACTATCCTATTAATCATGTCATTATATCGCATTTTATCCTTATTGATTAACTACTATTTCGATTTTTGCCCAACTGTCCAAATCTTAGTAACTACTACCCATTAACCACTACTTAAGAATTAACATGGTTTTCAGTACCTTTCGGCCACCTCAGTCTTGGTTCCGCTGACACGTTTCCTGGGGGTTTGGGTCCACGTTCTTCCCATTGAACATCCTCCCCTCTCGTCCTGGATCCAGCTCGCGACCCTCGTGGTGTCCATGGTCCTGGCTCGCCTTCGTTTCCACGTCATCGTAACAGCTTCCACATACTAAACTTAGCTTGCCATCTCTTCGCTCGTAAAGTTCTTGACACAAAACTCGCACTGGTCTGTACTGATAGCCTTTATGTCCGTCCAATACATCGCTGCAATCTTCATGTCGACTATGCCAAGTAATATCAACTCATGGCCGTGAAAATAACTCTATAACGGCACAGGTTATACCGTATGCGTCTACACAAGCCTGTACTCATAAGAGATTACGTCCGTCCTTGACCTAGAATGTCGCTCTATATTTGGACTACACTCAGCTTATCTCTCAAAGTTCACTGACCCTGGATACTCATTTGTCTGGTCGTCAAACAAAAGCACATCGCTTCGTTCATATGTTCTGGGCGTCAGTTATATAGCGCACGGCCCATACAGTCCCGTACCTGGTAAAAGCTTGAGACACCACGTGTGTCTGCTCGCACTTCATTGTACAAATGACTAGTGTCCCACAACATAATGCATTATGATCTGCGTTATAATATCACCTCGCCACATCCAGCTTTAGTATTCGTTAACACAGAGCTGTCCACGCAAGAAATAATACTGAGCCTTTCAGCTATGTCCCAAAAACTGTCGGAATACCACACTGGTTCCAAGCGGCCACGGTACGACTGCTACTACACACTTGTTAGGAACTTCAGCGTGCGGCGACACAAAAATAAAGATCAACTTCGGCGTACGGCGACACAAAAGAAAGTGAACTTCGTTGGACGGCGATGCAAAAGAAAGTGACCCGCTTCTCCGGTGTGACCTTTCCACCTCAACTTTTCCTGGAGCTCATCAGCGCCCTCTACACTTCTGGAACCTTCGCCTAGTCATGCTGTCGACTATGTCCATGACGTAAAAACATCAATCTCAGGTTACTTCCGCTTGCATCCTTCCTCCTGCTATGCGACGTTGCCAGAGCTCTCAAAACCATGCGATATCGGTCACAAATCCCCCTCAACCAGGAATAATAATAAGCGTGAAACATCTCGATTATTATTATTCTGTTGGGTTAACAATCTACTTCTTCAATAAGTTCTCCATATCGCATGCTTACTGTCTCGTGTGGTACCTTTTAAGGCTAGCTGCATTGAATTTGCCTATAACTCTCTCAGTTTCATCTTCTTCTGTGGTATTCTCCTCCTGAAACGGTAGCTCTATCCATTCTTCACTCATTCTACTTTCTTCTTCGTCTTGGCCTTCATATCTCCTATCATCATCAGTAATGCTGTGAAAGGCTTGAATTTGGACTGTCATGACATCTGGGCGAAAATCATTATTAATGGGCAAAAAATCGTTATTACTGCCTGTGAGTCCCTGTCCAAACTCAGCATTTCCTTCCTGTCAGCTTCTCTTTCCTGATTTGACTCCACTGGTGCCTGGTTTCGATTCCTCATGCTGTTTTGCCTGAGATTCTTCTTCTTCTTGTTCCTTTTCCCTTAATTGTTCAATGTATCTTCGGCTTTCTTGGTGACGTTCTTCTAATGATGGCCTATAATTTTGCCTTTCTTGATTCCCGTATCTTGGGTAGTTATTGTATGGTCTCCGATCACGTGACCACGACTCTCTCCCTCTATATCCTGACCTTCCGTAATCCCTCTGATTAAATCGTCCACTTCTATCCTGATAATATGGCCTCCGGTCATATGGCTTTCCTTGATTCCTGTATCTGTTTAAGCCATTTCCTTCATCCCTTCCATCTCTATCGTTCCTTCCATAACTTCGCTGAGGTTCCGTCTGCGCCATACGATCCATTTCCACCATATTTGCCTCTCTCTGTTCTGTCCTTGGACTACGAGGTTCCGTCATCTTGCTCGTGTGGTCTAGTTTCCTCAAAATCTCGTCACACACCTCGAGTCTATTTGCACCCGATGCAATTAATACACGCTGGACTTCTACCGGATATTGCTGTATGATGGCATGCACCAAATCCTGCTCCTCCAACGGTGGATCCAAAAATTGTAGCCTGGCTACCTGATTCGTGAAATACCCAGCGTATTGTGTTGGCCTGGTAGTCGCGTATTTCTTTGAGTATAATTCAGCCCTTATACTTTGTTGATCTTCTGAGGACCAAAATCTCTTCAGGAATGCGTTCGCAAAGTCATCGTACCCTCTAAACTGATTCCTAAAAGCTCGCATCCAGTTTAGCGGTTGGCCTTCAAGAGCTCTTTCTATTACCCTCATTTCTCTCTCTTTAGGAACCCTATGTTCATCCATGTATTCCTTCAGGTCCCGCAAGAATTCTATGGGTGTGATGCCAGTCAAATTTGAATTTTTTTTGGCGGTCCTCCTGATTCCTAATGATGGTAATCGGTTGAGTTGAGCTGTAACTGAATGGTGTGAATGTTGTTCCTGTCGGACTTGGTTCCTTGTTTACATCTATCGATTTTGCTTCTACCATCTTTCCTTCTAATTCAACAATTCTCTTTAACTGTTCTCCGTGAGCAATACTCACTTTATCTTGTACTGTCGAAACCGCTGTTGCAATCTGTGTTTTAATTTCGTCGTTTAACTCTAATTTCATTTCCCCCATCTGACTCCTAAGACTTTCCATCTTGCATTCCTGCTCCATGGTGAATTCAGACATTTTATCGACATGTTCCTGGTATCATTCGCTAATCTATGCTGTACTACTTTCGCCTCTTCCTTTAACACCAAGACCTCTGCGTTGATTGCTTTATCCCTTTCTTCCATCTTGGCGGTCAATGCCTCCACGCTCCGATCCATTTCCTCTTGAACGGTTTTCTCCAATGATTTCAACTGTGTCCCCATATTACTTTCAATTTCTACCTTATCCCTCTTAATTTGTTCCTTTAAATCCGTCATTTCGACTTGAGCCTTCTCCATGTACTGTTTCATATCGAATTGGTGCTCCTTAAATAATTCCAATCCTCCTTGCAAGTCCCCTGACTGAATTCCAAGATTTTTTCAAAACCTTCGAATTTAGTATCTAAATCTTTGAATTGAGTGTCTAAACCTTCAAATTTAGTGTCTAAATCTTTCAATTTTGTGTTGAACCCTTTAAATTGAGTGTCTAGACCTTCAAATTTAGTATTTATTCCTTCATGCATCTTAATCAACTGTCTATCCAACCCATCTAGATTAGTGTTCATACCACCTTCATAGTCTTTCCATTGAGTCTTCAAACCTTCCTCCATATTCTTTTGACTTTTAGCTAACTCCTTTAGCTTCTCTCCTAGCTGTCCCATCAATCCCTTAATTTCATCAAATTCTCCCATATTTCACAACAAATAAACATGGAAGCTGTTACAACTAGTGACTAACTTAGACTAAGAACTAGTGGTTACTTCAATTTGACAGTGGAATCGAAATCTAATATAATGTGGAAATAATAAATGTGGATGGTATCGCTTAAAAACAGCGATCTAACGTTACTGAATCGCTTCGTTTTATGTCATTCAAACACACACAAAAATCCTACAAAGTGAACTTTAACAGACTGACAGACATATCGCACAATAAAATGGGGTACCAGCACTCAATTGGTTTTCTCTCCATTCCATTTGTGCCACATGGCCGTCCACCATCTTGTCACTCTCCTCTGGGGTTCCAATTTTTTCGAGTTCAAGATGTCGGCTATACCACTGCGTGGTACGATATTCCCAGTTCGAGGCCATTACACGGTGGGCGCCATCTTGTTGTGCCCGATAATCTGGCTTTGGATTGGGTGGCCCGACACACACTTCAACCCTCACCCAGAATTCGGTACAACACGAAAGAAAAAAAAATCTTGAATGTCCGAATCAATTTTGGCCTTAAAAAAACTGTGTCCGGGACGAGATTCAAACAATCCCGGGGTCTTTATAATGATGGGTACAACTGTGGTAAAATCTCAAAATTGATCCGGTGGACACACAAGTATGACAACGAACAAGAATGACAAAAAACTCCGCTGTTAAGATAAAACTCATCCACCATTTATTACAGAACCACACCACTAAATACATAGAATCACACACAGAAGCCTACCTCCGCTCGGAGACTTCTCAAAATTACTCTTGATGTGCAAATAAATAAAATGACGCAGAAGCAAAATTCAAATTAATGAGGACAAAAATCTCCGGGCGTCCTAATCTTTGGATACAAAATAACTTACGGAGATCAGAGCTATATCATTCTAGTATTACAACCATTACTTCAAAATGCTATGTCACCTCTCCGCTAATAGTCCATAAATGAGCAGGTGCATAAATCTGAAAAGATATTCAAAGAAAAAAAAATTGTTGCCTCATTCGATCTCCTTCTAACTAAATGTAATCACCAAAATAGGAAAAAGAATATTTTTATATATGGATGTCACTGGCGTTAAAGACTTTATTTTCAGACCTTTAATTCATGTATTAAATACTTTCATTATTATTTTCACTGGTTTTCGTTCAGCTGTGCCTCACTCAGAAAAATGACTGGTTGTTGGCTTTTACATTTATCACATTATATTGCAACATCTTTATGATCCCAGATATTTATTTTTTTATTTATTAATCACTGCATGCTCTTCACATATTCATAACTACACCATAAACATTTAAGTAGATGGCCTCTGCCTATCTGTATTATTTTTCAACTGACAATTGCCTCAAAATTTCATATACTTGAACCTATCACGTAACATTAATTATAATCATTTATTTTATTCACCTCGCTATAGCGAGAACCTTTAGTTTCATCAGAACTTCTTATTATGCAACCCTGCTATTTTATCAATGCAGTATCATTATTTACACAACCTTGTATCAGTCACCTACCAAACGCATCTCCTCATGTTAGCATGTAAAGGGAAACCTCAGTGACGTGTGAGTGTTTAGCATAAATGTGATGTGCGCACAAAAAGTGGCCCATTAAGTGTAAATGAATCCCTTGTAATTTAAGCCTGTTCAAACCATGAATTGTCATCCAGGTTGCACCAATTCAAAGAACACAGCGACTTAACACGCTGAAAGATCCCTGTACTCAAATTATATTTTAAAGCATCCATATATTTATTTTTAAATCCTATAGAAAACTGCCTTAATCTCTCAAAAGAAAACTTAAAATTTACTATCCTATTAATCATGTCATTATATCGCATTTTATCCTTATTGATTAACTTCTATTTCGATTTTTGCCCAACTGTCCAAATCTTAGTAACTACTACCCATTAACCACTACTTAAGAATTAACATAGTTTTCAGTACCTTTCGGCCACCTCAGTCTTGGTTCCGCTGACACGTTTCCTGGGGGTTTGGGTCCACGTTCTTCCCATTGAACATCCTCCCCTCTCGTCCTGGATCCAGCTCGCGACCCTCGTGGTGTCCATGGTCCTGGCTCGCCTTCGTTTCCACGTCATCGTAACAGCTTCCACATACTAAACTTAGCTTGCCATCTCTTCGCTCGTAAAGTTCTTGACACAAAACTCGCACTGGTCTGTACTGATAGCCTTTATGTCCGTCCAATACATCGCTGCAATCTTCATGTCGACTATGCCAAGTAATATCAACTCATGGCCGTGAAAATAACTCTATAACGGCACAGGTTATACCGTATGCGTCTACACAAGCCTGTACTCATAAGAGATTACGTCCGTCCTTGACCTAGAATGTCGCTCTATATTTGGACTACACTCAGCTTATCTCTCAAAGTTCACTGACCCTGGATACTCATTTGTCTGGTCGTCAAACAAAAGCACATCGCTTCGTTCATATGTTCTGGGCGTCAGTTATATAGCGCACGGCCCATACAGTCCCGTACCTGGTAAAAGCTTGAGACACCACGTGTGTCTGCTCGCACTTCATTGTACAAATGACTAGTGTCCCACAACATAATGCATTATGATCTGCGTTATAATATCACCTCGCCACATCCAGCTTTAGTATTCGTTAACACAGAGCTGTCCACGCAAGAAATAATACTGAGCCTTTCAGCTATGTCCCAAAAACTGTCGGAATACCACACTGGTTCCAAGCGGCCACGGTACGACTGCTACTACACACTTGTTAGGAACTTCAGCGTGCGGCGACACAAAAATAAAGATCAACTTCGGCGTACGGCGACACAAAAGAAAGTGAACTTCGTTGGACGGCGATGCAAAAGAAAGTGACCCGCTTCTCCGGTGTGACCTTTCCACCTCAACTTTTCCTGGAGCTCATCAGCGCCCTCTACACTTCTGGAACCTTCGCCTAGTCATGCTGTCGACTATGTCCATGACGTAAAAACATCAACCTCAGGTTACTTCCGCTTGCATCCTTCCTCCTGCTATGCGACGTTGCCAGAGCTCTCAAAACCATGCGATATCGGTCACATTACCTTGATATGTTTACACTTAGAATGTGTTAGTCAGGCTGCTGGATGCGGAGTATAGGTCACATTAGTCAACTTGTCAGAGTCAGGGGGATGACAGATCATAGGGAGCGCGTGGGTCGCGGTAAAGCTCTGCTCAGGATGTTCTGCCAACCAATGAAGAATTAATTTTAGCATTAAGGTTCCGTAGTTGGCACTCATGAACGCTCACATCAAACCGACTGGCGGAAGCGGGAATAGTCTGTTTTTATTGATTTTCCTCGTGGTGTTGTTGGTTGTTTTGATTTGTTCGCTATTTTGATTATTTATTTGTATTGAATTGAGAGTCCACTGCAAGGGAGGAAAAATTTCCAATCACCGGGATGTAAGAATTACAATAATAGTAAGAACAATACGGCAATTTTCATCTTTCTGGTGTTGACCATGTGTAAAACTAGTGGGCAATATGGACTACACTCGAAAAAATATATATAGAGAACAAATGTGTGCATTTCATCTCTTGTTTGTTATCTTACCCATTCTCCTTTGCATTGCAATAAAATTTGTTGTTTAGGGCTACGGGGAGGGGTGCGTGGCAGCCGGCATGCTAGGCAAAAAGTGAGGTTATGGCAATATAGTGTGCATTTGGTCAGTTTTATTTATATTCATCGAATATCCCAACAATTCTGTAGAGTATGAGAGCAATGTTTAATTATCCTAAAGGTGAATTAAGCTCTAGAACGGCATAACAGTGTCCTTCGTGACAAATCTATTGCCAACATTGATATATATCAAAATGTATTTTGTTTCCTATCTGGACGTACATATCAGTGCCTAGCGAAAGGCGCAGTTATGTTTGTGTTATTTTCATCTATAATCAATAACTCATCGCAGAACATACTGTCCAATTACGTGTAATAAAGGCTACATTCATATGGCTTTTTACTTTTTATGTTGCCAGACTTGCCGGAGCAGTCATAGCCTCAGGCGTTGCTCTATCTCGGAAATTCTATAACCAAAAGTGACGAATCTCTTATAGTTACATGATCCTTGGTCAGAGTTGCAAGGCAAACAAGTAGAGTCGTTCCGACTGGCGTACATTTGGATAGCCACATTAATGGACATTAGTGTCCATTCAAATTATGGCGTGTCTATTCAAATTATGGCGACATTTCCTTCTCTCTTAAGCCGCTCTGCGTTGTTCCCAGCAACCATTTGTTTTGGTCGAGTTTATCTAAGTTGGACGGACCCTCCCTTCCCGCCTTCCATTAATCCCTATACACCGGCTCCATCAAGCCTTGAGCTCACAAGATAAACTATAATGAGTAGATGTGAACTTTCTTGAGCCTGCAGGATAACCCTCGTGCCCAGTGTTGCAACATAGTGCGTGTGATTCTTAAGGTGACCCATGAGTGAAATCTGCAAAACTAAGAGAACCATGTTGTTTAGAAATATACCGTACTGCATATGAACCAAATCTCTTATCAGTAGATCAAGACGAGTGGAGGCTACGCAATTAGTTTTGGCGGTAAGTAGCATATAATTTTCTAGTGCCTGAAGTAAATAATCCTATTTTATACGTTGTAATTTGAGCGGCTTCGGTGGCATACTTGGTAGCATGCTGAGCTTCTATGCCCAAGATCGCGGGTTCAAACCCGGCCGAAGTCGTCGGATTTTTAAGAGCGTTTAAAATCCCTCAATATGCCTTCCTTTGGAGGGGAAGTAAAGCCGGCGGTCCCATGTCATAGATTTATGGCTTGTTAAAGAACCTTCCACTAATTATACCTGTGTGAAGCTAAATTAATGATAGGTTAAACAACGCTTTAATAAGGTTCCTACGTTCGTTGCCATCAGACGACTGCGGTGGCTTCTAGTAGCTACGTTCTGAACTAGTAGTCGTTGACGGTGGCGTTTGGCGGCAAAAGTAGGAACTATTTGAAAAATTCAAAGTCTGTAGTCCTTACTTGAATTAAGAAACAGATTACACACATTAATACAGTCATCACAATTAACACCGGTTATCAGACTGATTCTACACACACCCAAAGTACACGGGGCTACATGACCGCGTTGTCGCAGCCCCAAATGTAGAACCGTTCTTCATGTTGTCACAGTTGCCGATATAAATGTGAAATTCTCTTTCATGCTCACGAAGCAGATTAAGGTCGTGAATCGACGTTCTCTTACTTTTGATCTGAAAAATATATTATTTAATTAATAAATATTATTTGTTATTTGCATTATTTGTAAATACTTCTCACATTTCTCAACTTACACAATGAAAGGCAGTAAACTGAGAGCGATTAAGGGAACTACTCGCGTGTGGCGGAGCTCTTTCCGGTCACGGAAAGAGTCCGTCATATTGTGTAGGCTAAGGATAGGTCATACAAGATCCACCCACTCGTACCTAATGAGAAGGGAAGACCCCCCACTTTGTACTTGTGGAGCCGTTTTCACCGTGGCCCACATTTTCATCAAGTGTGTGGATCTTGCTGACTTACGAAGAAACCTTGGTTTGCAGATGACACTCAAACTTATATTAGCCGATGACGCGGTGGCTGCTGATCGCGTTATCCGCTTTATAAGTGAGAGTGGGTTAGGGCCAGCAATCTAAATTTTCCAGTGTAAATTGATTCAACGACTTGTTCGTTTTTTGAATGATAATGTTTTGTTTATCCGTATTTTTGTTTATTTTTATAATTTTTATTTTTATTTAATTTTTTGTTCTTGTTTTATTAATTTTTGGTCTTTTTAAATCTAGGTGTCCACCTCAAAAATTTAAAATTCAATTTCAAATTTGTATTCTTTAATCTGTGTTAAGAGGGGCAGATGACCTCGTAGTTCCGCCCCTTAAAACAACAATAACTACTACTACTACTGCAATGAAAGGAATAATTACCTTGCTCACTGCTGCTCCTCATCATCAACTAGCGCTGTCAACAGTAACGCTTCATCCTCCAGTTGAGATAACCGATGCATCCTTGTCGTTGACGATTTTCCAAACTGATCGCCACCATCGCGCGCCTGGGTGTGAAAGGACCTGATCGTCATCATTAGGGTTACCGACAGCAGTGGCTATGCTCGCTAAAAGCACAGCGTTAGGTCATGGGGCCAAGCTCTCTGCTGACTCGGTAGACGCGTGGGTTCGAGCCCCACCGTCGGCCGTCCTTGAAATGGTTTTCCGTGGTTTCCCAGTTTCAACACCAGGCAAATGCTGGGACGGTACCTTCTGACAGGCCACGGCCGATTCCTTCCACATCCTTGCCCAGTTTCATTCATCTTCATCCATTCCATCTCTCAACCCGACGCGTAGGTCGCCCACGGGCGTCGATTAGAAAGACCTGCACTCGGCCTCTCAGGAGGTCACACGAAAAAAAAAACCATTAGGGTTCGGTAGTTTAAGACCTAAGGAAGTACAAAATATGCAAGCAAATATGCCCTAAAACCTAGCTAAGTGTGACCTAAAAACTATGAAATATGACCTAAAAACTATGAAATATGACATTTTTGGGATAGATAGAGTATCACTAACATACAGTAAACGTCTTAAGTGCCAAAACAATTTTCCAGTGTATTGGACATGTGATATTTTGATTTTAAAGTGACTTTTTTAATGAACTATGTGTACTTGCAATGTATTTTATGCACATAATTGTTTACAATGTGTAGCCTATATCTGGCTGATGAACAACATTATTGCTCGAAACATGTATCAGTACTAAACAGTGCTAATAATATTACAAGTACTAAAAAGACGGAAATAAGAGTAAGTTATTTAGTGGAATTTAAATTCAATCCGGACCATTATGGATAAAAACAATTTCTTTGTTTGCTAATTGCCTCTGAGCTAAATACTGTATATCTACTGGAGTGACATCCTGTTAAAAAGTGGAAGCACACTATCGTCATGTTCCGTGACCTCATGCGTATAGTGTCGCAATCCAAATTGTCCACAAAAATGTGCTAAATGACGTCCGTAGAGGAGCGCCTTTTTGGAATCAGATCTTCTAAACCTGCTATCTGCCTGCTTCGGGAAAAGAGAGAAAAATATATCTACTACACTATTCGGAAATCCTGTGTTTGAAACTCGACGCAGATAACACGTACCTTGTTAACGACGCCTCAATTTAAACAAAAATGCTGAAATTATAACAAAATATAACCTTATATCACTAAAATATGACCAAAACAATAAAAATGGCCGAAATATGCATTTATAGGCAACATCAAATTGCTTTAAACGTGGTCAGGGACCCGTAATTCAAACTTATTTTTCAGATTTCGGGTAAAATGAGCTCAGGAAAAAAATATGACTTTTCCTTAACATCCGAACCTTAGTCATCATTATCGCCACCGCCACCGCGATCGCTCCGGTGTGTGGTCGTTTCCATAAGTCCTCCAGTTATAGCAAGCTCTTGATGTACGATTTGGCTACATTATGCCACTTTTTATACCAGCTAGAGAAGAACAGCCATCAATGATGTGGGCAATATTAATATTCATCACAAGGTTCTTAATGTGGTTAACCAAAGCTGTGTAACTCTTTCACACTCCCTTTTCCATTGTTGGGCATCTGCACAAAAGACGAACTAGATCTAAATTCCAAACTGATCCCTTTTTATGTAGAAAATGGGAGGGGAAAGGCAAAGCGATCAGCTTTCTAAAACCATCGGTGTATAACTCTCAGTGACGCACTGCACAGCGCGATTATCCAACCTAAAGGGAGGAGTTCTTTATTCCCTCATATTAAAAGGTATTAGACCACTGCAACTTTATGTAAGGAACAAAAAGGCCATGCAAAAAATATGGCGATCAGGTTACTAGTCCCTTACAATGTGATACAGTGATCAATGTCAGTACGTTGCGTTGGGGAGAATTCTCCTTGTCAATGTTCTTAATGATATCCCATTCATGCCACCCTCTTTACTGGTATTATGACCAAGATTTATGTAAGCCATAATGAGATGAAAGAGCCAGATAATGACCTGCGGATGATACAAGAGTCGGTGTGTGCTATCTGGTGTCATGTTACGGTGACTATAAACTTACAAACAGTAGTGCTCGGCTTCGCCCGGTGGATTTATTTGTTTTATGGATGATAATGAATACTACTACAAATCTGGAGTGCTCAAGGATAAGGATCGGAAAGCACCAACGCTTATTGCAGCTGATAACCTCAGTACACTGCACCAACACCATCGCCCTTATACAGAGGCATACTATTGTCATGATGATAACTGTTTTAGGAGGCCTATGAAATCTTTTTGCACTAATTTCTCCCAGTGACTGCAATATATAAGCAGCTCGCAATTCCTCATTATTACTATTATTATTATTATTATTATTATTATTATTATTATTATTATTATTGTAATGGTAGTAGACTCGGATAATAAATATGCAGATGTGAATAAAAGTCGTGCGGATGTGGATAACCTTTTGTTTATCCACGCAAGGCTCTAGCCATGACTCTAATAATGTACATCCCGGCATTTGTGTGGAGTTGGAGTGAAACCATGGAAAACCACTTCTAGGATGACATGGGTGGGGAATCGAACTCGCCTCCTCTCAGTTCTGCCTCATGAGGCTGAATATATCTCGTTTCAGCCCTCAGACCAGAGTTAAATCTCTTGGTAGAGCCAGCAATGCCACTAAATGTACAAATTTAATTGTGGTGTGACCAGTAAAAAAAGGGGCACACTCAGCCTCGTGAGGATAAACTGAAAAGACATGTGTTCGATTCCCACCTAAACCATCATAGAAATGGTTTATCGTGGTTTCCCACCGGTCAGGATTTGGCACTGGAGTTTTACAAGTAGTTATTTCAATGACCAACAGAGTTCACTGTTAAACTGCTCCCGGCAGACACATAGTAGGATAACAAGTCATATGTTACACATCATATGCGACTACTGTAAGGTTCGTAATTTTTATTAATTTTCTACAGAAACCTTCCTCGAGATAATTTAATATCGTATGGCCACGGGTGCCTAGTGCAAGCTTTGTTAATTGACACCCAGAGGGTAGCTTGCATGTCGAATTTCGTCGTTCCTTTGAACGCTATCAAGTAGACAATGGAGGAACTTTGTGTTGGCGGAAAATCCCGAGATTAATTTTGCCATTGAACACGGCCTACTGAATTCAAATGGGTTCTTTAACATGCCAACAACGTATGACATGAGTGATTTTTGTCGCCTTTCAAAAATCACTTACCATGGCCAGGAGCGAACCTGCAATCTTGGGGTTGGTAGTCCGACACTATAACCACTCACCCATCGTGGCAAGCTCGAGATATCCTTTCCAGAATGGTGAAACCCGCATCAAAATCCATCCATGGTTCTCGAGATTACCCGTGACACCCAAGAATCGGGGACATTGTTTCATACTAAGTAGAGATTTAGCGGATAGCGTTTAGTGCCGGGAGTGTCCGAGGACCCATGGGGTGAGCTACAAGTACCGTCGCGTGTGGATGAGGTGAATTGAATGAAGATGAATGAGCAAGTTCAATTTCAAGTGGTTCCAACCTTCGCTACCAGATGCCTCTGACACCTAGCAACGAACGTTGGAACTTGATCGAGTTCTAACGATATATAACCTACAAATTTTGCTACACACCACAAATTGCAGTGTTAGGTTCTTTTACATGCCATAGATCTATGACATGGGTCTGCCGGCTTAACTTACCCTCCGAAGACATACTGAAGGATTTTAAAGTTCTTAAAAAATTCGATGACTTTGGCCGGGCATGAACCCGCGATCTTAAGATATCTTGGTCATCAGCCTCATATATTTGGCTGAATGTTAAATTTGTCTAATAACTTGTGATGAATGCAGAAGTGTGTATTTTCTCGACCTCTCACTGAACATGGCTTTTCCCTGTCCGCGATAGATGGCAGTAAAGAGATAATTTGAGATACATCTGTCTTCTAGCTTGCCGCTGTCTTAGGCAAGACAGGTATTCTCAAACATCATAGTTTAAATGACGTACCATAAAATAGGTTTTTTTCCTCTTTGATGAGAACCGCATTGATGCGCTGCTTTGTCCACTGAAATGGCAGTCAATCTTGGAGAGTTTACACTCTTGTCCGATGTCACTTTAAGCGACAGTTTTGTGTGAGAACAAGTCTCAGATTTACCCCCAAGGCACCGGCCGAGAGCGCTAACGCGCTACCTCGTGCCTCGCTGGTATCGGGAGAGCGTGGGTTCGAATCCCACCTCGGCCGTCCTGAAAATGGTTTTCGTGGTTTCCCATTTTCACCACCAGGCAAATGCCGGGACGGTTCCTTTCAATAGGTCCACGGCCGATTTCTTTCCAATATCCCTTCCCTGACCAGTCCTGAAAAGAAAAGTACATGGCCATTGGCTGCATTAATGAAAAATAAAAATAAATAAATAAAATAGGTTTTTCAGATTTTGCTATTAAAATTAACAGTATTAAAATCTACGGGAGAACCAGTGCTTCTGGAGATATAAAACGGTTGTTTACAGTATAGAAAGTAGATATATATTGATTGCGAAAGTTAATGAAGGCAAACGTAAATAAAATATCAATAAAAAAAAGGAAGTATAATAAATAAATTATCACTAGTCTAAACCCGTCACTACATGACGGTCAATGGGAAAATATTTACTGAAGGATTCTTTTATATGCATTTTTTGAACGATTACTATTTGACACTGTTACAACTATAAAAGCGTCGAAAGATCTACTTCGCAACATATAACTGGCCATGGCTGAAACATTGATGAGGCAATTAGAGACCTACACGTTCCAGAGTTTCCCCATGAGCTTTATTGATTGTGATAAAGTACGCCAAGGGCTATTGTCTCGTTTATTTGTTTAAAAGCAATTTAAAACAAATAAATATATTTCGGTTGAATTTTCAAAAAAAAAATACATGATTTTTCCAGTACTATTGAGACGATTTGGAAGATTTTTGTTCAAACCAAACCTCCTAACTCCCTCTGGTTTAGGAGCTGGAGTTTTCTGAAACATACACCTTAGGGTGTTATATAATAAGATAGTAATACTGATAATGTATTCATTACTGTACACCATCTTCTTTTTGCTGATTACCAGGTGATATTCACTCAAGATATAGACGATGCCTCTTATAAGATGAGGAAGTTAATTGAGGAATATCAAATGTGGGGACTAAATATCAATTATAACAAAACTGAATACCTTACATTAGAGAATAATGGTGGTGAGAAACTACCGAAAGTCAAACAGTCACTAAATTTAAATATTTGGGTTCAATAATAGAAGCTGGGGGAACAAGTTCATCTGAAATTGAGAGAAAAGTAAGTGAGGCTAGGAGAACGATTTAAGCATTACATTCCGTCTTATGGAGCAGAAATACAGTATTTTACACAACGCTAAGAAACTTATTTACAGTTCATGGGTACAAAGTATTTTGTTATTTGGAGCAGGAACTTGGACGTTAAAGAGACAGCAAGCAAACAAATTATTAGTAACAGAGATGGATTATTGGTGGAGGGCGGCAAGGAAATCGAGATTGGATAACATTTGAAATACGAGAATCAGACAAATTACGCAGGTAAAATAAAAAGCGCTAGAAGTGGTTGAAGAAAGAAGATTAAAATGATGTGGACATTTGAAAATGATGCAGAATAGTAGAATTCCAAATTTAATGTTACAATGGCATGCTGAAGGCAAACGGAAACGGGGTAAACCAAGAGAACAATGGATGGATGGTGTCAAGAGAAGCATGGCTACCAGAGGCTTAACCGAGAAAGATGCTGAAGACCGAAATTTGTGAAGGAGTAGAATATTTTTGGGTTGGAGGAAAATTACTGAATTGAATATTCTGTCTTAAAGAAAGAATTCACTTTGATTGCTTAGCTTACGCAGATGACCTTGCAATCCTTTCAAACAACAGACAAGATACAATCCACTCCATAGAAAAATTGCATGCAATAGCCGCAAGAACCGGACTTCAAATATCTTTTGAAAAGACGCAGTTTATGGAAGGCACTAAATCAAGATTTGACAATCATTCGCTAATCACCAAATACGGAGAAATTTCCCAAATAGACAAATTCTAGTATCTAGGCGAATTTATTCAGCCAGCAGGGTTAAATCAGGAAGCTAACAAAGAAAGAACTGCTAAATTGCAAAGGGCTTACAAAATCAGATGAAACAGATACAGCAAAAGATATATCTCAAAGAGTGCAAAATTACGACACTACAACACAGTCATCAAACCAGAGGCACTGTATGCATCCGAAACACTGATAATTGGGGGCAGGTCACAAATGAAAAGCATCGAGAAACAAGAAAGGAAAATTCTCAGAAAAATCCTAGAACCAACGTTTGAAAATGGAATTTGGATGAAAAAGAAACCACATGAAATTTTTCAATCGGCAGAAAAAATCACAGATACTATCAGAAAACGACGATTAACATTTTTCGGACACCTTCACAGAATGGATAATGACAGGCTGACAAAGAGAATTCTAAATCTAGCGCTAAACCTGAAAATCCACAACAATTGGTTAACAGAAATATATGAAGATCTACAAGAAATGGTGTTGCTGAGAAAACCGTTCCAGATCGAGTAAATTTTAGAAGCGTAGTAAACAAACATAAATTTGCAGAGAAATCTAAAAGGAAAAATACAGGCTGGACAGAAGCACGCAGAAAGGAACACAGTGGACGAATGAAGACATATTGGCAAGAAAAGAAGAAGGAACATTGTGCAAAATAAGTTCAAGCGCGCTCCGCAGTTGGGCATAACGCAAAAAGAAAAAAGAAAAAAAACAATTCATTCATGAAAGTGATGTTTCATTCCAAAGCCCTCCGCACTCTTTATAAAGGTGTGGGTGTGCTAACACCAGAGGTGGTCCACGATATTTCTTTCCTCACGTCTGGCAACGCTGCCATTAGTTATCACGGACGGGCTGAGAACTAAGTGCACTATACTGTTATTACACGTCACCCATAATCTAATTATGTCGTTCACTCATGTTGTGAGCATCGTGCGATGTGCGGGTGGTCCTTCCTGTAAGTTTATAGCGAGTTGAAACACATGGGCTACTCGCATATATTCTGTCTTTAATAGCTGTGATTCCCTGAATCTATCTCTCATCTTTGTTTCATCTTGGTTAACACACTGATATATATTTTAAACTTGTCATATAATTAACTGAGATACTAGTAGCCTGACAGTTTGTGTCCACTCGTCCAAAGAGTGATAATAATAATAATATCGTATGGCGTCGGGTGCCGGGTGCAAGCTTTGTTAATTGACGCCCAGATGGCAACTTGCATGTCGAATTGAATCGCTCCTTGAAGCGCTATGAAAGTCAAGGAGGTTATATATCTGAGCTCCTTGACACTATAGCGCTTTGTAATAGAGAAATCAGGAACTTTGTGTTGGCGGAAAATCCCGTGATTAAGTTTGCTATTATGAACACGGCCTACTGAATTCAAAAGGGTTCTTTAACATGCCAACATCGCTATGACATGCGTATCGTGGTTTTTGTCGCCTTTCAAAAAAATCATATACCACGGCCAGGAGCGAATCTGCAAGCTTGGGGCTGGTAGTCCGACACGTTAACCACTCACCCACCGTGGCAAGCCAAAGAGTGATTATGTGGAGATTAAGATTAGAAGTGCGCGGATAAACAAAACGTTATCCCGATCCACCCGGCATCCGCACAACTGTTATCCGCATCCGCCCCGCATCCCCACAACTGTTATCCGCATCCACCCCGCATCCCCACAACTGTTATCCGCATCCGCCCCGCATCCCCACAACTGTTATCCGCATCCGCCCCGCATCCCCACACTGTTATCCGCATCCGCCCCGCATCCCCACGACTGTTATCCGCATCCACCCCGCATCCCCACAACTGTTATCCGCATCCGCCCCGCATCCCCACAACTGTTATCCGCATCCGCCCCGCATCCCCACACTGTTATCCGCATCCGCCCCGCATCCCCACGACTGTTATCCGCATCCACCCCGCATCCCCACGACTGTTATCCGCATCCACTCCGCATCCCCACGACTGTTATCCGCGTCCACCCCGCATCCCCACGACTGTTATCCGCATCCACTCCGCATCCCCACGACTGTTATCCGCATGTGGCCCGCATCCGCCCCGCATCCCCACAACTGTTATCCGCGTCCACCCCGCATCCCCACGACTGTTATCCGCATCCACCCCGCATCCCCACGACTGTTATCCGCATCAGCCCCGCATCCCCACGACTGTTATCCGCATGTGGCCCGCATCCGCCCCGCATCCCCACGACTGTTATCCGCGTCCACCCCGCATCCCCACGACTGTTATCCGCATGTGGCCCGCATCCGCCCCGCATCCCCACAACTGTTATCCGCGTCCACCCCGCATCCCCACGACTGTTATCCGCATCCACCCCGCATCCCCACGACTGTTATCCGCATCAGCCC